>CM050164.1:305296414-305866685 GCA_027410445.1 Discoglossus pictus | reverse complement strand
TATCAGCCTTATTAAATTGCGATTCGGCCAATTGAATAGGGCTCTATATAAGCACAGAGCATATATTTTTTACAGAAGTGTTTTGTTAGTGAACTTCTATCCAAAAGTAAGGTCTTCACTAACTAAAAACTTCTGTAAAAAATATATGCTCTGTGCTTATATAGAGCCCTATTCAATTGGCCGAATCGCATTTTAATAAGGCTGATAATCTGCATACAATTATGGTATTAATTGACATGAACTTATGCTTTCCATTTCATTTTATTCAGAGGAAAGATTGGGAATGGGTTTTGGAGTGGAAGAGTAAATAGGAAGGATGTAAGAAGTAACATAGAATATGAGGTAAAGCAGGTTATTAACCTGTCCTTATCTGCATCAAAGCCTCTTCCAGCTGAGGGGATTCTACTGTTACAATGCTTTTCACTGCTAGAACTGTTTTGTTAGTTATTTGTATGTATTTTGCTTGTGTCTGTTACACAGATGAAGTGCATTTACTTGTCAAGTTTATATATTGGATAGGAAAGTAAGGTATACTAGGAAATTGGTGATAAATAATACAGCCTTTACAAACAATTGCTTAGAAGATGTCCTCCCACTAAGAGTACCTCTGTCTTTTCAGAGTTTAAAATCATCCACCCTGTTCGATCTGCAAGACAGTTGGAGAAAATGGATAGTTTGAGCTTGGCTTAAGTGATAGGTAAATGTGTGTATCATCACCATAGCAATTATAAATTTAGACCATGTTATCTTATTTTTTTCATCCACTGGGAGAAGGTACACAGCAAACATTATTTCAGTGGCATATGTGCAGAGAAATGTATGCCTGATATCAAGCTTGGACTAGGAGGAGATTAGATCAGAAATCAAGTCATTCCAAGTACATTTTCCATTTTCTCCAAGCCTGTGCCCTCTCCTTTTCATCTCTGTGATGGTACTATGAAACCAGGGAACTTCATGATGATGTTTGATGTATAACTAGGACTAGTTAACACTTAACATTGTCATACTACTATTATAAAAATGGACTAGTGACACAATATCATATATGCAACACAGAACATTAACATAACCATCGGTGACAAAAATCCAATTCTAAAGTGCCAGCTTCTGCTCTCAACAAACATGGAGACATGACTGGCAAATTAGGTTAGATCCATCCATTTTTATATAGTGATCTTTAATATGAAATAAACTTTTTTGTTGGAACTTGCCATTTAATGCAAGTAATAGTTTCTATACATCACTTTTTACAAGCCTTTCAAGAAGAAAGTTTATTATCAAAGAAAAACATCTACCAATTTGGAGGTAATTATAACTTTTACTAAGCACTTAACCGTTACACCTCCTTTGCACATTCAGGCATACAGTGGGGGAAAAAAGTATTCGATTCCTTGCTGATTTTGAACGTTTGTCAACTGACAAGGGAATGCTCAGTCTATAATTTTAATGGTAGGTGTATTTTAACAGTGAAAGACAGAATAACCCCCCCCCCCAACAAAAATGCATGTAAAAAAAGTTATGAATTGATTTGCAGGTCAGTGAGGGAAATAAGTATTTGATGCCCTATCAATCAGCAAGATTTCTGGCTCCTGGGTGTCTTTTATACAGGTAACGAGCTGGGATTAGGAGCACTCTCTTAAAGGGAGTGCTCCTAATCTCATTTTTTTACCTGTATAAAAGACACCTGTCCACAAAAACAATCAATGAATTCCAAACTCTCCACCATGGCCAAGAACAAAGAGAGGTCCAAGGTAGTCAGGGACACGATTGTAGACTTACACAAGCCTGGAATGGGCTACAAGACCATCGCCAAGCAGCTTGGTGACAAGGTGACAAAAGTTGGTGCGAATATTCGCACATGGGAGAAACACAAAAAAATAACTGCCAGTCTCCCTCGGTCTGGTGCTCCATGCAAGATCTCACCTCGTGGAGTTTCAATGACCATGAGAATGGTGAGGGATCAACCCAGAACTACACGGGAGGATCTTGTTAATGATCTCAAGGCAGCTAGGACCACAGTCACCAAAAAAACTATTGGTGACACACTACGCCGTGAAGGACTGAAAGCCTGCAACGCCAGCAAGGTCCCCCTGCTCAAGAAAGCACATGTACAGGCCTGTCTGAATCATTCAGATGTGCATTGGCATACTACAGAGGAGAACTGGGTGAAAGTGTTGTGGTCAAATGAGACCAAAATCAAGCTCTTTGGCATCAACTGAACTCCCTGTGCTTGGAGGAGGAAGAATGCTTCCTATAACCCCAAGAACACCATCAAACATGGAGGTGGAAACACTATGCTTTGGTGGTGTTTTTCTGCTATGGGGACAGGACAACTGCACCGCATGAAAGGGACGATGGACAGGGCCATGTACCGTCAAATCTTGGGTGAAAACCACCTTCCCTCAGCCAGAGCATTGAAAAGGGGTCTCAGATGGGTATTCCAGCATGAAAATGACCCAAAACACAGAGCCAAGGCAATAAAGGAGTGGCTCAATGAGAAGCACATTAATGTCCTGGAGTGGCCTAGCCAGTCTCCAGACCTTAATCCCATAGAAAATCTGTGGAGGGAGCTGAAGGTTCAAGTTGCCAAACATCAGCCTCAAAACCTTAATGACTTGGAGAGGATCTGCAAAGAGAAGTGGGACAAAATCCCTCCTGAGATGTGTGCAAACCTGGTGGCCAACTACTAGAAACGTCTGACCTCTGTGATTGGCAATAAGGGTTTTGCCATTAAGTACTAAGTCGAAGGGGTCAAATACTTATATCTCTCACTGACCTGCAAAACAATTTCTAACTTTTTTGACATGAGTTTTTCTTTTTTTTTTGTGTTATTCTATCGCTCACTGTTAAAATACACCTACCATTAAAATGATAGACTGATAATTTATTTTTTAGTGAACAAACGTTCCAAAACAGGGGATCAAATACTTTCCCCCCCACTTGTATGTGCCTCCACTCCCACTTATCCGTCATTGCCTAGTTTCATCTCAGGATTTCTGAACACGCACACACAACAGCCTGCTCCCAATAGAAAATGTGCCTAGGCAGAAATACAACAGGGAAAATTTTTGACATTGGGATATAAATGTTTGCTACTGTGAAAAGGGGTTATACAATGTCTTTTCCTCACCATTGATTTATCACTAAAGAAAAAACTTCACTTTAACATTGATTTATCTCTGTTAGTAAATGTCTAGCACTGTCTGCTTACAGTAAAAATAATCACCAGACACTTCTGGCCACACACCATCTTTTATGGATTCATCAGCCCCAGGAAAAATCCCATCATAACTAGCAATCATGAATGCAGTTATTGTGGGGCACACAGGGTACCATATATTTCTCCTAAGATATGGTTGTAGAAATAACTGAGGCCTTGACAAAATGCATGCAGTATCCCCAGCTGCAGGACACAGTAAGGGAGCCAAAAAGGAGCCACAGCTACCTGTTGGAAGCCTAGGATCGATGGGATTTCCAATCAGGGCCATCAGGCTACATTCATAGGCATTGAACTAGCTAAATGCTTTGTTTAATAAAGGCGTGTCATAAAAACATCTTTGTAAGCCAAGAGCATAAAAGCACTTTGGAGAAAATATGAATTCTTTCAGATTCTGCATGTGTCCTGGGACTACCATATTGGATCTCGAAGAACGCAGTTTTGCTGGCCTGGAGCCTGGTGAGGATGCTCTGTCATTTTTATCTCCATTCAGCAGTAGGAGGGGAGATTTATTGGTGGGTAACTTCTGTTTCCAGCATTTGACACCTTCCACCACTCCCCCATGCTCAGATGCAGCACATCACAGTTCAAAATGTATATCTTGTTTGCTTTGCTCAGTACTTATCCCTAATGTACTGAACAGGAAAGAGTATATATAGTTAGGTCAGCCCCCAGACAGAGCCTATTACGATTTTATTAAATATTTTGCAATTAGCAAATACCTAACTGCTAAAGTTGTTGGCAATTAGTTGCCATATAACAAAACCAGATGCCTTTCTCCTAATCTACATGGGTCTTTTAATATATGAAACATTGTGGCCATTCAAATAGTAAACAAGAGATGAAAAAAGGAAGTGGTTATGGCTTGTCAAAGTTGAAAGAAGAACCAATCTGTGCTAGAATTTCCACTCCCAACAATAAATAACTATATTGTATAAGATTACTGCCTTCAGACTTGAGAAATCATTACACACCACAAGTTCTCAAGGCCATTTCAGATCATCAGGTCAAACTCACTGCAGATACCAACACAGATACTCTCAACAATATCACATTTTGGTATATTAAAGAAAATCAAGCAAAAAATGGATGGTGCAAAAAGGTTTTTAAATGTTACTTTATGTGCTACAGGAAACCGCACAAGTGAGTATTAGAGTGTTGTAGGCTTGTGTCCATTCTCCCTTTAAACCCCTTCCAAACCATCATAATGCAGCAAAATGACACACCGTGGTCTAGTAGGAGTGTGGAAGCAGTCAAGCTACAGTTACGGCTATGCACAGAAATACTAAACCGGCATATATATATATATATATATATATATATATATATATATATATATATATATATAAATATATATATATATATATATATATATATATATATATATATATATATATATATCATTTATCTTGCAAAAGGAACACATTATCATGCATATCCAATGTAAAACTATAAACAAATCAAGTACAGTTAGTTATCTTAGATTTTGTTCAATTTATGTGTGTTTCTAGAGTTTAAAATTATCTATTTTACAATGAACTTGAGAATTTCCTGGAATCAAAAAAGAAAAAAGGGTAAACCCAACCTTGCAGGAAACTGCTGGATACCAAAAGGATGATCTGATGCCCTGGGGCAGTTTTGTCAGTGAGGGTGAGATTGACAGAAAAAAGTGCAAGTGAAGGAAGATTATAGTAAAGGAGTAAATCTAGAGAGTAAGTCCATGGGAAGTCATTAGTAGTTGTATAAATAGGAGTGCCAAACCTAAGGGTCACGGGCCATAATACAGTATTATTAGTTAAGAGCTTTCCCACATAGGAAGTGAAAGGAACAGGATAACATGGAAAGGAAACAGAATACAGAGTGGACCATCTTGCCTAAAACCCATGATTTATTAAAACCGTAGGTTGTTGGTATTTCCAAAAATCCAGAGCTAAATAATGCTAAACAAACTGATCTAAAAATTACAGAGCAGGGTATGACACTAGTAGAAAGAGTGCTCTCCCTACAGAGAAGTGCTGCTTTTAATCTTGGACGCAGTATAGAGATACTGATACTACATTACATAAGTTGATTTTAGTATTATGTATGGTACGTTCTATATAAATGTTGTAGTGTTCATCTCCTTGATATAAAATGGTTTATGCCCTGGGCAAAATATGCTGAGGGACACATGAAATGAGGCACAGAGCCACACCTGGCCCTTAAATTGCAGGTTTACTACACCTATACGAAATAATCCTAAATAATCCTGCAGAAACTGTTAAGAAATGATTATATGTGATTTGACTAAATATGGTAAAATGAGAAAATCCATCAGACTTGTGTAATCACTGTATAACACTTTTCAGGAACTTATTCGAAGATGCAACTGATGAAAGGAACGAAAAAAGGCACAGGGATTTAACTGGAAAAACCCATGGGTAACAGCACAGACCAATCACAGCAAGCAAGTAACAAAATGAAGGCAGGGCATAATTAATGCTGAGGTCTAACACTTGTTCTTCCAAAAAAAGACCTTCTCTAAATACACTTCAAAACATTGCCCATTAAATAAGCTTAAAGAACCTCATATATAGAGTATGTCAACAATACATAAGATAAATATGCCCCTCCAGTCTGCCTACTGTATCTACTTAAGTTTGGCAAAAGTTATTTTTTAGGAGGGATATCAAAAGTTATGCTTGGATTACTTTACTTAATTTGCTTGTATCACTTCCACTACAAAGCTGTTCCACTTATGGAACACAAACTGTAGCACCATACACTAGGGTGACCGGGCATTACCATTTCCAGAGGACAGTTGCTTAATTGAGACCTTTGTCCTGGAAAAAAATATACCCATATGAATGTTTCCAGATGTTAGGATAGACAGGCAAGAGTTTCTTTAGATGACAACAGCTTGGGATTTTGTTTGGCTGATGTTTTTGTGGATTTGCTATTGCACCTCCATTGTAGGTTCTTTTGTGAGGAAGGCTTTAATGGTGCTTGGTAAATCCAAGGTATCCTTGAGACTGAAAATTGTTGCTGGATAATTATTTTCAAATTATTATAATATACAGGGTTAAATGTAATTTATATTAACTACATTTTAGTTTTTATAGAATAGTCCAATAAAATCTGTTTTTATACACACACACATTCATCTCTAAAAATGGCCCCAAATTTCCTTCAAAAATTCTGGTCACTGATGAACTCAAAGATGATGCGGTCATTGTTTTTTCACTACAGACCATGAAAGTAAATTATCTAATGAGCAAGATTTATAAATAAAACTGTAAACCGCATATAAATATTTATAAAGAAATTATTTGCCCAAAAAGTGTTTGTGTGTGTAATTTATATATATATATATATATATATATATATATATATATATATATATATATATATATACACATATATATAAACAAAGTAGATGACTAAGCTTCATATTGCTCTTTTTCCATGCAAAATTTCACTAAGAGAAACAGACAACAAACATATAATTTTAACTTAATTCGCTGTTTTAAATGTACATCAACATCATTTGGGAAATTCAAGAAATTTATTACAGTAGGCCTTTGGATAACAATCATATTGATCTCACCAACATGTATGTATTTTTGTCTATTTTCCTCACTTTTCAGAAGCGGTCACATTTTCTAGTTTCATTTTCTTTTAACCGCATGAACCTGCAATACTAATAAAACCGATGGCATCTAACAGCGCAGTTAATTTTAGAGGAGACCAAGATGTAATATTACGTTTTTTATGGAGTTCTTTAAAATTTTATCTCAGTACAATTTTTACATTTCTCAGTCATGCTTACAAAGAAACATACCTTACCCTACCCTTATGGAAAGGGGAAAAGAAGGCTTTTTTTTTTTTTCTTTAAGTAAAATGTCGTCTTCATGCATTTCAGTGTTAAATACCCCATTTACATATATGATAAAAAAGAAATGCATTTAATACTTCTTCCAAACTCACAAACATTGCCCTTTTGCTATTAAATAACAGGCACTTTCCAATACAGATTGGTCCTTGTCACTCATGAAAATGGCTGCACACAAAGCAGTGGGCAAAGCAGTCACATATACCTCAGACAGGTAGTTCACTAGACAGGTATATACTTATGATTCAGTAGGCGCAAGATTCTATTTTGGGGACACAGAGGAACAGGCAAGGGAAAGACTATGGCCAATTTGTATGTGCATTTTTGTGCCACGTTTAAAAGGTTGCCATTGAGAGGATTGCTAAGAGATGTACTCATTGTCTTGTTATTTCCACTTTCAGTACCACAAGGATTGTCATAGTGTGTGAACTGCACCCAACTCTTCACCACACCGGGGCCTGACATGCTCCTGGCACCATTATTGGGCGCACGTCTTCTTTCCTTCTTTGTCTCCCGTGCGCTAGGTTATGCGTTCTCTTCAAGAGGGAACACCAGACGGGTGCCCCTGTTTGTTATTTCATACTCTCCTCCTCCGAGCTCGCGTTCCAGTGCTTCTTCAGAACTGCTCTTTGTTCTCCTTCCATCAAGGCTTGTTGTAGCAGTGTGAGAGCCGGAGGAACCATTAGCAGTTATGGTGGTGTCTCCATAAGTCAATGTGAGGTCACCATCATTTAGGATAAAGTCTGCATCATCCTCTCGAAGTTGTTCTTGGTTCTAAATGGCAAAATACATAAAAATGATTTAAAACTCCACTGACACATATTAATATACATAAGGAAACATTACACAGCCAAACAGGAACAATAAACACTGCTGTGTGTAACAAAGATTTTAATTTCTTCTTAATTAATGATCATTACCAATATTTACAGATTATCCTGAGGAACTGGGCCCATTGTCTTGAGTTCAATGGTAATGAACATTAAATTGATTAAATACTTTTTTTGCAACCTCCATTGTGTCACAAGTATATTTGTATTTTGATACCATGAATATACCAAAAACGTATCTTGTTGAGGGTGGAGTAGATGCTGGACATCAGTGTACAAGGAAATATGATAAATGTTGTGGGAAGATTAACCTGACATACTTACATCATGGACCTGTGGACTTGTGAAACATCTGGCAACCAGTCCACACCAGCTGGGGAGTGTCGTTGTTAATGGGGGACCACTGTGTGTGAGCATTGGCTTCAGATAACTGGGAATTGAAGTTAAGGAAATGTCTACTGTATATCTATTAGCCCAGATCTCAAGAAAAAACATTATAAGTGTTTGTAATGCTTTCACAATCATTAAGGCCAGGTTATCAACTTAATTTCTCAGTGACCTCAAACAGGCCATGATTAAGAGATCTCTCTGCTTGGACAGAAGTAGATTGGTGAGAACAAATGCAACTGAATAACTCATCTGCGCTCAAGCAGAGTGATCTAAAAAACATGTCTTGTTTGAGGCCCTTAAAAGATAAAGTTTGATAACTCTGCAGAGTCCTTTGCACATATGAATGGACCATAGTACATCCTTTATATCCATGAAGATACTCATAACATACGTTTGCCACACCACCAATACACAAGCGTGTAACCTTTTAGAAAATTATACTAAAATAATTATCTACTGCACAGTTACTATGATTTTCAAAATGTTACATTTATGTCATAGGAAAACAAATGGGGGTTGTTCTGTGTCCTTTTTTAGTTTTTCTAACTCTAGTTAGAATTTGCTTCCAGCTATTTTAAATGTTGCCAATATAATTATCTAAAGTCATTAGAACAAGCAAGTCAAATTAAACTAATAACTAACCAGCTTGGTATGAGCCCATTACAAGACATCTGGACAATTGTCAGACTCTGAATGATTAAACTAGAAATGCTTGGACATTTTCTTATATAAAAGTTCTAATACACAGGTATGCAAGCTTGCTATCCTTATAATGGAGATGAGAGCACTCCAAGTAATATACTTACATTATCATTATCTATATTAAATCAATGTATGGTACTGTGCTTTAGGAAATGCAACTGCAGCTACTACTCAGAAAAGTAAGTGTCCATCTCACACACAACTTCCACCAGTGTACCAACATCCAGGGGGAATTGTTAAGAAGAAGAATATACTGTTTACCAGTGATGTTGGTTTGTGTCTTCTCATTGTACTTTTCTATAGATATCAGTGTATTATGTTGCTCTGGATGCATGAATAGGTTTAAAGGGCAACCATAAGGTGTCATCGCTCTGCAGCAAGCACATCAAACTCAAATGATGCTGACGGACACTTCAAAATGTTATACTTCAAACCAAGACACAACTATACATCATGAGTTAAATAATACCACTCTGACACATTGAAATAATCGCTGTAATCTCCTTTCATCTGTATTTGAAATAACTAAGCTTGGTAAGAAAGCAGAAAAATAAACACAAGCTTTACATTTTAACTTTATATGCAGTTATCATTTACTACAGGGTTTAATTCTTTTTTCCGAGCTTATGTCTGCTATTTTAGCAGAAAGATGTGTCCTTGTAAACTAATGACCTTTTAATTACTCCTGTTTAAAGGAATGCATCTTTAGCAGCAATATTACCACTATGCAGACTGAAGCTTGCACTGAATTCAAAATCTTCCCCTCATCAGAAAGTTGATCAGCAGAAACCAAAATGCTAGATTGCTCCACCGCATAATTGCATATAAAAGGTAATATATTAGAGGCTGAGATGATGTATTATTTATTGCATTTTAAACCACAGTGTCTATTTTTCAAATGTATCTATTCAATAGATTATATTTTCAACGCAGAGCAATTGTTGCTCTTTAAAAATATTGAACAAGAATAAAAATCAAATAAATATTGTAATATTTAAAGAGGGGAAAAGATAACCAGGAAGCCGCTACTCAGTGTGTATGTGAGCTCCTCTAACAAATGGTCTTATCTTTACCCCAGGAAAACAGGGTACCTGGCATAATGTGGTGTCCGTTACTCTCACTGATCTAAAAAACTTGGTGGCACGTCCTTCACACACTGGAGAACAGCGCACCGTCATCATGACGTTGAGATCTGCGCGCCGATGACGCTCTGCATCCCATCTGCCACAAAGGCTTCTCATGCGCGCGCCCCCATCTCATATCTACTGGACCTGCTTGCTGGAGGCTGCCAAGGCCAAGGTAAGGGACTGACAGTGTGCCATGTGGGACTGGCATGTGTCACTAGGAGCATATTGTATGTAATGTCACTGGGTGCATGTGTCACTAGAAGCATGTTGTATGTAATGTCACTGGGTGCATGTGTCACTAGAAGCATGTTGTATGTAATGTCACTGGGTGCATGTGTCACTAGGAGCATGTTGCATTGCATGTTTATCACTACATGTCACCGTCATTATTTGCATGTGTGATAAACATGCAATGCAACATGCTCCTAGTGACACATGAAACAATGCCTGGCCCATATAGCACACTGTCAGACCCGTACTTTGCCAAGCAGGTCCAGAAAATATGAGATGGGGGTCTCTGTGGCAGATGGGATGCAGGCTGGAGCGCAGAGCGCCATCACGGCGCAGTTCTCTGTTTTGCAGCGCGTGAAGGTCGGGTGCCAAAAAACTTTATCATTTATCACTAGTAAAGGCATCTTAGTAAGAAATCAAGTAAAATGTCCATTCACTGTAAGACATGAATTTGATGTCCACGTTCCAATAAATATACACCACTAATAGTGTAGGGCAGGTGTAGTCAAGTGCGGTACTGGAGAGTCCCACACAGGCCGGGATTTAAGAATGTCCCTGCTGTGTATAGGCCATCGCTTCGTCAGTCATCCTGACTCAATTGTGCACAGAAATTAGATCATCAAATCCAGAAATGTGTGTGGCTCTCCAGGACCAAACTTGTCTACCTCTGAAGTGTGTGTTTGCGTCGTTCAATTGTGCCTAACTTTCCGTAACCTCATAGACCGTAACACACCATGCCGATCCACTTCATGGAGTGGGTTGCCAGTTCCTTCTCCAGTGAGCCACAGCATACAGTTCCTAGTATTCCTAGGTGGTCTTGCATCCAAGTACTGACCAGGACCAACCCTGCATGGCTTCAGGGTGGTGTGACCTCTTGTTTCCCTGACTGGAATCAAACCCAGGTCGCAGAGGTGAAAGCACCAAATCCTAACCACTGGACCACCAGGGAATACACCTCTGATGTAGGGGAGTATAAAAGTAGCAGCATACAATTTTACAAATATGCTACTAAGAAAAGTGGATTTTTTGTACAAATCATATTGCAGTAGTTTAACTTGCACTACTCCATATTACAGACTGTTTGAGCTATTCAAACAAAAGTAGCTTCCATATAAATCATCAGTAAATTTAAAAGGGCTCTACTTAAGCACACAGCATATTTTTTTACAGAAGTTTTTAGTTAGTGAAGACCTTGCTTTTGTATAGAAGTTCACTAACTAAAAACTGTAAAAAAAATATGCTATGTGCTTATATAGAGCCCTATTCAATTGGCCAAATCGCAATTTAATAAGACTGTATATGTTTAAGGGGTCGTGGCCAGGATCGGAAGAGAGCAGTCACATCAACAGAGAGCTCTCCGGCTATATTATTGAAAATATGGGTTATTGCCCCAACATTAGTCTAATTGCCGACCCAACAACACAGATTTAAACACAGCAGTACCTGCTGAGCACACAGTTACCAGACAGTAAGGAGCCAAATTAATTCTGACAGACATGAGGTCGAGACCTAGACGGGAGGCTCTCACCTATCACCCTAGGTGCTGTACCCCTTCCTACTTCAGCCTGAAGAGGCTAAATAGAGCTTGTGAAAGAGCCTTATTATAGAGAGAAACTAGTGCAATACCCTGAGACAAGGAAGGAAGCCATGAACAAGCTAAAGAAAATAGAGACACACAAGGGGAATAAACTCAGAGCACCCATACATAACAATAAAGTGCAACTGAATGGATGGAGGTTTATGCAACCCTGTAGAGGAGCATCCTGTCATCTGCTGGCAGGACAATTGCATATTGTAGTCTGCCCAGCAACACACAAAACATCAGCACATCCTGGTGGTGATTGAAGGCAACTGTTTCACAGAGACTGAGTAGTCATCAGTGGAGATCAATTAACACACATTTACGTTGCAATTTCCAACAATACATTTCTGTAACGAATAAACTGATCTCTACACTTTAGATCCTGGGTGTTCAAAGCTCAGGGCTGAAGGCAGCTGTTTCTCTTGCATCTAATGTTGTGGCAAGCACAATGAAATGTGTTTGACTGAACTTATGCTATTCCTATTATACAAATATTGCATTGCTATGGTTTCTCAACTGCACAATTTGGATCTGGTTACCTAATATGTAATGCTGCACTTTCACCAAATGGGCTTGGTCTGTCTGTTTGTCAAATGACTTAAGATATATGAATAGGATATACAAGAAATCTTTATCTATAAGATAGTAACTGGCTATGTACATAGAGTTCTCCAGTTGCTATACTGAGCTTATATCAGCTACTCCCTGGCTCAACAGATCACATGAACCCTCTCCTGTTATATTGAGTCAGCCCAGTATGCTTCCTTGCTAATATAGCATGTCTCCTTAGATATTGGGGAACTCCACCATTGCAATATACAGCCCAGAGTCTTGTCTTACAGCCCTAGGAGGGGATCCTTTGGTGGGCATAATGAAATAAATTGAACTTAAATATAAATTACAATGGGTAAGTTGAGGAAAACCTTGCCAGCAAAAAATATCCCAGAACATTTTCAGGCTCAGAAAAGATCTTAGGCCTCACCACCACACACCACCATTGGTTCCTCTGAGGGTTCAAATGCAGATGAGGATGCGCAATCTATCCCACATCAGGCCAAACTTTCCGACATATCTTTGACTGATTTAAACAACTTTTTGAGGTTTCACTTTGATAAAGCGGTCAAAGAAATTAGACTAGACATCCAAGACTTTGGCCAGCGCTTTCATACATTGGAAACGCTAGCAGAACAAACCCTAAACACTCAAAAAGATCGGTCTGATATAACCCGCAATAGCTCTGCCTTAACCATTATAGAAAGTAAACTCGAAGACCTCGAAAATAGGTCTTGACGAAATAATATTAGATTTAGAGGTATCCCAAAATCAGTAACAGGCTTAAAGATGTACCTGAATGCTGTTATACATACTATGCTTCCCAACCTCCCACAGGACTCCTGGAAAATCGACGGAGCTCACAGAGCCTTGGGAGGTCCAGCAACCTCGGATTTACCTAAGGACGTCATAGCCAGATTCTTGCGTCAAGGTACCAGGGATCTGATCCTGACAACATCTAGGAAATTGCAAACAGCAGTTGGACCAAATGGAGCGGCCATACAAGTTTTTGCTGATCTTGCTCCGTCCACGCTCTTCAAGTGTAAGCAACTGAAGCCAGCCCTTTTAATCCTTATTAAAAATAATATTCGTTATTGGTGGGGATACCCATTCAACCTCATATTTCAAATAGGTACAAATGTTCATATTGTTCATTCACTGGAGGAGTGTTACAAGTGGATTTACCTTACAAGTAAAGGCTGATAAACTGCAGAGTGCACTAATTGTGCCCAGGTGAGAGGGGTGTGGCTTGACTGTTTAACTTGTATAAAAGGTTTGTGAGCTTGTTTGGGGCCTGTTTACAAGTGGATTTACCTTACAAGTAAAGGCTGATAAACTGCAGATTGCACTAATTGTGCCCAGGTGAGAGGGGTGTGGCTTGACTGTTTAACTTGTATAAAAGGTTTGTGAGCTGGTTTGGGGCCTGTTTACAAGTGGATTTACCTTACAAGTAAAGGCTGATAAACTGCAGAGTGCACTAATTGTGCCCAGGTGAGAGGGGTGTGGCTTGACTATTAAACTAGGGAAAAAGTTTTGTGAGCTGGTTTGGGGCCTGTTTACAAGTGGATTTACCTTACAAGTAAAGGCTGATAAATTGCAGAGTGCACTAATTGTGCCCAGGTGAGAAGGCAGAAGTTAATATAAACATGAGAAGGGGAACTTGTGAGCTTGCGCACATTTTCAGTATCAAGTGCAATTCTAGTAAAAGCCTAGGAGTTTATATAAAAGGAGGGACTTCAAAGAAAAGGGAGGGCAGATTTATAGTGCAAAGGAGGAAAACTTTATATAAATATATTATTTTATATTCTTTGTTTTTCCCACTCAAATTTTGTAGACAATAATAATAATTATGAGTCAGTCCAGTGGCAACCTTATTCAGTGTACATCCTGTCATATGTATGCAATACTGGAACAGATGATCCAGGGTCCATACCTCTGTGAGAGGTGTGAGCATGTTGCCTCTCTGGAAGCTCAAATTGGAGATCTGGAGAGGAGAATTGCAGCACTTAGTGATATTGCTCCACTGGAAAGGGGGTTGGTGCTCACTGAGCACAGTTTAGCTGGGCCTAGCATGGAGGGTGGAGCTGGGGCTAGTGAGGATGTCCAGGGAGGCAGCTGGGTTACAGTTACAAGGGTTAGCAGGGGGAACAGGAGAAGGCAGGCCAGTTCTGAGTTGGCAAACACCAACAGATTTGCCAGATTGAGTGAAACTGTTGGGGATGTCCATTCAGGAATGGCAATGCCATATAGAGCTGTTCCCTCTAACAGCCGGGCGAACAGCTCTACTGGAGGAGAGGGAGGGCAGAATAGGCAGAACAACAGACAGGTTTTGGTTGTAGGGGACTCTATTATTAGGAAGGTAGACAGGGTGATTTGTCACCCAGATCCCAGCAATCGAACAGTTTGCTGTCTCCCGGGTGCTCGGGTTCGTCATGTTGTGGATCGGGTAGACAAATTACTGGGAGGGTCTGGAAATGAACCGGCGGTCTTGGTACATATTGGTACCAATGACAAAGTTAGTGGAAGATGGAGTGTCCTAAAGAATGATTTTAGAGAACTAGGTAATAAGCTGAAGGCAAGGACCTCCAAGGTAGTATTTTCTGAGATACTACCAGTGCCACGTGCTAGCCCAGGGAGGCAGAAGGAGATTAGGGAGGTTAATGCGTGGCTAAAGATGTGGTGCACTAAGGAGGGGTTTGGCTTTTTAGAGCACTGGGCTGACTTCTCACTTCGGTACAATCTCTACAGTAGGGATGGATTGCACCTTAATGATGAGGGAGCTTTTGTACTAGGGGATAGGATGGTAGAAAGGCTGGAGGAGTTTTTAAACTAGTAGGTGGGGGGGAGGGGCTAGATATAAGTAATGGCGAAGAAAGTGTAGAGGGTATAAGGGATGAATTAACAACTCATAGGGGAGGAGATGGGGGATGGGTAGTACAGTCAATAGGGAGGTAGTACTAAGTAATTCAAGTACAGTGGCAGGCACTTCAGAACTACAGACTCATAACATAAGGTGTATGCTTGCTAATGCCAGAAGTTTGCCAGGAAAAATGGGAGAGTTAGAATTATTAGCAATTAATGAAAAATGGGATTTTATAGGCATTACCGACATGTGGTGGGATGAATCTCATGACTGGACTGTTAATCTGGATGGTTATAACCTATTTAGGAAAGATAGAGGCAATGGTAAACGAGGAGGAGGGATTTGTCTGTATGTTACGCCTGAATTTAAGGCTATAGCCAGAGAAGATATTTATGGTGGACCTAGTGATAAAGTTGAATGTTTGTGGGTAGAGTTAAATAGCGGAGCAGCAAATTCCAAAAGAATATTAGTAGGAGTATGCTATAAACCCCAAATATAGCTGAAAGTGAGGAAATACAATTATTGTTACAGATTGGAAATGCAGCTAAGCACGGGCAAGTTCTAATAATGGGAGATTTTAATTACCCTGAAATAAACTGGATAAATGAGACCAGCAGTTCAGCTAAGGGGAGCAGGTTCTTGCGTACACTCAGGGATCATTATCTGGCCCAGGTTATACAGGAGCCTACTAGAAATGAAGCTATCTTAGATTTACTCATCACAAATAATATTGATATAGTATCAAATGTTGAAATAGGGCAACCTTTGGGAAACAGTGATCACAACACAGTCTCATTTGAGATTGAATAAAAAAAAAAAACAGCATTTTAAGGGGCCAACAAAAACTCTTCATTTTAAAAGGGCAGATTTTAACGCTCTAAGGGCAGCAATACAAGGTATAGACTGGGACAGGGAAATGATAGGTAAAAACACTGAACATAAATGGACAACATTTAAATCCTTACTAAATATACATACACATCAGCATATACCGTGTGGGAATAAAAGTAAAAGGAGTAAATCACAACCCATGTGGCTTAACAACGATTTAAAGATCAAGATACGGGGTAAAAAACAGGCATTTAAATTATACAAACAAGAGGGGACAGAGACTGCTTTACGGGAATACAAGGAAATCAACAAGGCTTGCAAAAGCGCAATTAGACTGGCTAAAATAGAAAATGAAAAATGTATTGCAAAAGAGAGTAAGACTAACCCTAAAATATTTTTTACCTATATTAATGGAAAGAAGGTGAGGAAGGAAGCTATAGAAACATTAGAATGTGAAACAGGCTGTCTGACAATTAGTGACCAGGAAAAGGCAGATGAGCTAAATAGGTTCTTTTCTTCGGTATACACAAGGGAGGTACAAGTGGTGGGGACACTGCAACATAATGGGGCTACACTACCTTTGCCAAATAATTGGTTAACACAGGAAGTAATCCAAAAGAGGTTGGAAAAAATAAATGTTTATAAAGCCCCGGGTCCTGATGGAATACATCCAAGGGTACTAAGGGAACTGGGTTCTGTAATAGCCAAACCATTATATTTAATTTTTCAAGATTCACTCAACACAGGGTCTCTACCAGATGACTGGAGAAAAGCTGATGTGATACCTATATTTAAAAAGGGAACAAGAGCAAATCCGGGGAATTATAGACCAGTGAGCCTCACTTCTGTAGTGGGGAAGCTTTTAGAAGGGTTAATAAGGGATAATATACAAGAATATGACTATTTGAACAGGATTATAAGTAGGAGTCAACATGGATTTATGAGGGATAGGTCATGTCAAACAAATCTAATTAGTTTCTATGAGGAGGTTAGTAGGAACCTGGATTAAGGCAACTCAGTGGATGTAGTCTTTTTGGATTTTGGAAAGGCTTTTAATACAGTGCCACATGGGAGACTATTGGGAAAAGTAAGGGATACAGGAATTGCAGTAAATATCTGCTCATGGATTGAGAGCTGGCTAAAAGACAGGAAGCAAAGGGTTGTTGTAAATGGAACATACTCCGATTGGACTAATGTGGTAAGTGGGGTTCCTCAGGGTTCAGTATTAGGTCCTCTCCTTTTTAACATATTTATTAATGACTTAGAGGTAGGATTGGAGTGTGGGGTCTCCATTTTTGCTGATGACACAAAGTTGTGCAAGGTAATTAAATCAGATAATGATGTTCTCTCTACCTCTAAGGGGATTTACATAAAATTGAGGAATGGGCATCTAAATGGCAGATGAGATTTAATACGAATAAATGTAAGGTTATGCATCTGGGAAGGAAAAATAGCCATGCAATTTATAATCTTAATGGAGCAAATCTAGGTGTATCAAATATTGAAAGGTATTTGGGAGTGCTTGTGGACAACCACCTAGGTAAAAGTGCTCAAAGCCAAGCAGCAGCTGCAAAGGCAAATCAAATATTAGCAATTATTAAGAAGGGTATAGAAGCCAGTGAAGCAAATATAATTTTGCCACTATACAAATCTCTAGTACGCCCTCATTTGGAATATGGAGTACAATTTTGGGCACCACTTCATAAAAAGGACATTTTAGAGCTGGAAAAGGTACAGAGAAGGGCAACAAAACTAATAAGGGGAATGGAGGGGCTAAGTTATGAAGAAAGACTAACTAAATTAAACTTATTTTCTCTAGAAAAAAGGCGTCTAAGAGGAGATATGATTACCTTATATAAATACATCCAGGGTCAGTATAAAGATTTGTCAGGGGAGCTTTTTGTGCCAAGAGGTTTTCAACTGACAAGAGGACATCCATTGAGGTTAGAAGTAAAAAGATTCCACCTCAAAGAAAGAAAAGGGTTCTTCACAGTAAGGGTGGTTAATCTGTGGAATTCTCTACCAGAGGAGGTGGTGACAGCGGATTCGATAGATGACTTTAAAAGGTGACTAGATTTATTTCTAATTAAAAAGGGAATTCAGGGTTATCATGGATAATTAGAGAGACAGTATTGATCCAATTTTTTTACATTTCCCTTTGAGACAATTGGCTAAGTCTCCCTTGTGTTTTAAATAATTGATTAATAATTAATTAACAACTAATGAATTAATAGTTAATCCGCATATTGCAGATCAGTGGAGATCTTAAAATATTGAACTTTATGGACTGAAAGTCTTTTTTCAACCTTAAATACTATGTAACTATGTAACTATGTAACTCAGTTCTATCTCTTCTAAACCTGATTACAAAAGAGGATACAATGGTCCGTGCAAGGATCCCGAAGACAACTCAAACAAATGGAGCAGAAATCCACAGCGGAGCCCTCGTCTGGAGCCCAAGGAATGGTGCTTAGCTCTGGACCCCCATGCGAGACCTGCTGGGGACAACTGATTTGATCTTGATCTTGTAAAAGTCTTATGTGTCTGGCGGTGTTTTGCTTGTTTAGTACTCGTGTAGCCTTGTTTTATTTTTTTTCAGCCGCCATTTTTTTTTGTCGCTTAGGCGCGATTCAGCCCTTAACTTCATATTTTTTGGACCTCGTATTTTAATTTTTTCTAAGTGCCGCGAGGCGTTTTTTTTTTTTCTATGTCTCTCTTTCCTTTTTGCAAGTGTTACGGGCCGTAATTTTTCCACACAATTTTTCAAACTGATACAGGTCTCGCATTCTGAATTGTGTAATTGAGATTTCTGTGGATGTGTAGTTCCACGGGTCATAGGGATGAGCGCCTACAGCGCTTATCTCCACCAGTGCAGTGAGCACCTTTGGCACCCTCCCCATCGCTATAGATTATAAAGAACTGGAAAGATTTCAAAGCTTGGTGTTTAAATTTATATGGAATCATAGAGCCCCAAGAATCTCTAGAATAAATATGTATACGCATAAAACAAAGGGTGGGCTTCCGTGTCCAAATTTTAAACAATACTATAAGGCAGCTCAACTTGCCTTTATTCCCCTTTCCCACTCATCATTGCATCAATCCCTTTGGGTATTTACTGAAAACTTAGCAATGTCTCCGTACTTGTGGGACACAGTAATCAGGCTCCATAAACCACGGTTAGCGCTTGGGTCAATCCCTAAACCTATTAGCAAACACTCACTTAACATTTGGTCTTGGGTCATCCCGGTCATACCCAATTCTCATTTCCCCATTCAACTCCAAAGCACTGGTGGAAATCCAACAAGTTACTGAGATTTGGGGATTGGTTCACAAATAATGTGAGTATAACCTTCGAATATATGAGAGATAACTTTAATTTACCTTTATCGGAACATTAACATTTTTTGTAGAATGAAGCACTTTATAACAAGTTGGACACCATCATTTGGAAACACGATTGATAACTGGTTCACTAAGCATTGTAGAGATCATCCACTGTCGAGCAAAACCATTAGCTTGTTATATAATTCTTTCAGTGAAGCAGCTCCAGCATTAAAACTGAAGAATATGCATTTGTGGGAGGAGGATTTGGGAGAATCTCTGAGTGATGAAGCCTGGGAGAAATCCTGTCAAACTCTCACAAAGGGATCCTTGAATTATAGCATTCTCGAAACATCAATAAAAGTTCTGTATCACACGTATCATACTCCTGTTAAGCTTTATAAATGGGGTCTTGTCCAAACCGATAGTTGTTTCAGAGACTGTGGAAATACAGGTTCATTCATACATATCTGGTGGACATGTCCAATGGTTAAAGATCTATGGGAAAAGTTCTTACATTAGCCTCCACGGTGTTTAGCTCCTGAAATGACGCAAATATTGGAATATGCCTAACTGGGTCTCCCAGTCACCGATTTATCTTTCCATCACAACCAACTCTTCCAATTTTTAATGTTAGCCACAAAAAGCCATATTGCTCGACAGTGGAGGTCATCAGCACTAAGCCTACAGGCGATTTTAAATAAAATTAATTTCATTCTCATCAACAAGAGATTAACCTACTTATTAGAAGACACTATCTCAAAATTTATGGAGATATGGTCACCTTGGATTGCCCGAGCAGATGGCATATTGATGGGGTAGACTGGGATTTAATATGATACAAATTGGATAACCTTGACACTCTATCTGTTAAAACACCTGATTAAACTCCAAGCTGGGTAGGTCCGGATATGTGGGAGATCTCTGGAGATGGTGGATGGAGGACGAAAGTGAACTGCAGGTGGAGACTTGAGATGTACCTGAGAGCGAATAGTTTGTATTTGTATAGTTTTAATTTTATTGTTTATCCCCCCCCCCCCCCCCCCCATTAACCTTTTTGGTTGTAATGTTACATTGTTTTGCTAATATAAAGTGTAAAAAAAGGAAAAAAATTAGGTTTTGGATCTCCATGGGTTGATATTATCCCTATATTGCTTGATAATGATACAACATACATGGAATTCCGTGATTACACATGCCATACTGTCTCACATGTCATCTGGAAAATATTACCTGCATAAGTATGATATATATCTATGCATACTGTTTTATGATGTACCAATGCCTAATAAGGTTACAAAAATGTATATGTTCCATATAAAGGCTGAGTAGCAAAGGTCTCTAGCACATTTCTACTAGATATTTGAATATCTATTGAGAAAGAGAAAACTATGTAGTTTTTTGTTTAGTTCAAGTTTCCACAAGTTAAAAGAACACTGCACAAAAAAAAAAAATATATATATATATATGTATGGAGAGAGAGATTTTTCTGTTTTGAAAACTCTAACAGCCCTATTCTATTGCCCAATTCTTAATTTTATACACAATTAAAATCAATCTTAATATTGCTACATATTCGGCAAATATTACTTATTGTCACTAATGAATTCTTAAGTCAATAGAATGTATATAAACAGTTATTTAAAAAAACACCCGAAGGCAAATTTATGAGTTCAAGGCCTTTGCAAGTCGCTAATAAAATAAGGCTATAAGTCTGACTAAGAGCATACCGAATCAAGAAAAAAGTCTTCGGATTAGAAAAAAAAAGCTGATGTCCACACAGGTCCCTGGAGGGATCCATGACATGGTGGAGGTTGTATGTGAGATAGGAATTTACATTTCAGGAGAGCTGTGGTTGTATTTAATTATGAAAGGTGTTTGCTTCTGGGCCAGTGAGGAGGATATTAGTTTGGTAAATACTTAACACACTAGTGTCTTTTTCTGGAACTACAGTCCTTAAAAAGACTCATTCATCGCAATACCCTGCAACTTTTAGTGGTAATGTAAAGCATCTGAAAAATCTTGGTAGACTTGTATGACACAAAATATCTTGATCACAACAGTCACCTTGTTAATTATCTGAAATAATTGCTGTGCATGTTGTATGATTAGCCCTACCAGTCTGAAAGGACATCACAGCTAAGACTACATTCTGGTCTGACTCAGTAACACGCCATCAGTCTTGTGTCCCATCTGCTCTCTCTGCCAGTAAAGACACCAACATAAGATTAAAGAAAATCATGATGACAATAAATCTATTTTCTGTACACTTTTTAAAAATGGAGATATTTTTCCTTTAGATGATATGGTCACTGACAGCTTGTAAAGTTGGAAAGATAAATATAGAAAAACAATATACGTGTTGGCCCAGATCTAAGATTTGAATTAAAATACAGAGCTATTTAGGTAGCAATTAAAGGACATTGTACATTGAGCCGAGAATGAAATGATAAATGCAAAGAGCTTTACTTAATGGGGATATTAAGTAAACTGCTGGTAAAAATGCCCATTTATCACTCACTGATTCCTAATTGGTTTCCTTTTCCTGCCTGCATGTGGCATTTTCAGAAGGAATTGCCTTGCAATTGTGTGATTGTTGCAAATGTAATAAATCAAGCCAATGGATTTTAGCTAATTTAAATGGAGGCTAAATTGGAGCCAAACCATGCAATAGTGCTTGTAATTAATGTTCATTAAACTTTTAGCTTAGCTTAGCAGAGGAGAAGGATTATTCCAATGTACCAGCTAACATTTCAAGTCTATTCCCCTGCCAATTTCTGAAAATGAATGCAGATGAAGTGAACACTCTAGCAGAACAAGACTGCTGTAAATTATTGGAAGCAGTCAATTTTGTGGTTTTAGTAAACAAAGATTTTAGTGTTTAATATAGATAAACAAAATAACAATAATAATTGTATGTGTTGTTTATTCTAATTTACATCTCTCTACAGTAGTACATTCATTTTTTACATTTCAACTGGCCTATTGGTTGAATAATATTTTTCAAGACAAGCACATTACAGAACTACAAGAAATGCTATGTTCCTTTATTTATATAATATTTATTTAACTATAACTTCTATGAACCAAACTGTATTCCTAGTCATGTTTCTGTAATATTACACTTTCAAAGACGTTTACCATAAAATAAAATGCTTAAAAGGAAATACTATTAACACTTTCCAGTTTATATAATTATACTAAATTGTAAAATATATTAAAATATAAAATATATGTTTGCAATTAAATTAAAAGTCTTGGCAGGATCAGACAGATACAGAGAAAATCTTCAATTAACAGTAGGATGACCAGTTTGAAATTGCACTTCATCTTTGAGTTGATACTAAGTATTCTACATTTTCCGTTTGAGTTTTGATACCTTATACTAAAAACTCTTGGGACGCTTCCTTTCAGTTAAAGACTAATCCAACCCTTATATATCTATGCCTAGAGGGACAAGCTACAGCACACTAAGAAACCGTCAGAGGAAGAACGTATGATGATGCCCTGATTGATGATGCTCTAGTGCAGTGAAGACATCCCTGGTACTGTTCATATGAGCAAAAGAGCTAAAATATTAGTGTGAGGTTAATTATAAATCTGTGTAAGCCCATAGATCAGGGGTACACAAATATTTAAAGTGTAGGAATTCCAAGAGACACACCATGTTCTGAGATTTATTGGAACTTTCATTCAGAAGTGAGTGGCATGGTATTGTGGGGATGGACTATCCGCATTGCAAATTCTGACTAGTATTGTAAAAGGGATATTACTGTGACTTTTAAAATAACAACAGTTGATAGCATTTTCTACATAAGTAAAAATACTTGTTAATCTAAGCAGCTATATAACTCAAACTGACTAATTAACACCCACACCCCAGAATAAATATCATCCTACCTGTATTCAAGTAAAGGTGAGGTTCATTTATTGGATGAAAATGTCCTTTTCTTTATATTATATCTGCTAAATCATCCCCTGAATACAGCAAACCTTTTTCAGAGATAATAATTGTTTTATTAGGTTATGTCTACCCATTCTGTACTTGAAAAAACAAATTGAAGGAAGTTCTTCCTTGAAATTACACTTTGATTTTTACAAAAGACTATCAAGTTTTCAAATTAGGTTGTTTGAAAAAGTAATTAAGTACGGTAAGTAATTATTGTGGTAGTAGTAGGGATATATTAGCTGTTACTGATAAAAAAAATTATTTCTTCGAGACATATTTTTTGCTTATCTACTGACCGGCATGAAATATAAAAAACTGCATGTGGGTACACGAGCCATGAATATATAACCTACGATAAATTTTAATGTGTGAAAATCACATTAAAAATAACTGAGCAATCACATTCATGATTCTATGCTTTGCAAAGATTTCTACCAACAATCGCACTACAGTAACCGGTCAAGCTATTACATAATCCCAATAATCCCAATAATCTTAAATAAGAGTCCCAAAAGTCTTAAACAAGTGCCTCCAAAAGTTTGCAACTACTCACTAATGCCCAAAACTAATACTGTTTCAAGCCTTACCATTTGTCTTTGGGGCTCCTCAAAGAAGGAGCTTCTGTTTATTTTTATTTATTATCTTTTTTTAAAGAAAGGAACAATTTTGGGACTAAGCCTTCAATCAAGATGGATGTGCCCATTTAACTGGGCTGAGGATAGAAACAAGGGCATTGCTTCACCACACTGGCATGGGGATTGTAAGCATAAATTCATCTTTTATTAAGGGATATCGTCCATAAAGGTAAGGGGCCATTGGATTATGACAAATCCAATGAGGAGCTAGGGTTAGCACCCAAGGCAGTATGGCCCATAAGGACCCTTATGCCTTTTTTTCTTTTCTTATTTTTAAAGGTGCCATTTTACTTACTTATCTGAATATAATTATTAAATTACTAAATATACCATTAGATATTTCATACTTTCCAAAGCCCAAACCTTGCCTAGGGATAATACATTTAATAACATTAAATGTTGTTGCATTCACATTTTCTTTGGGTGCTATAAATTTCTGTTGCCATGGTGCAATTCAAAAAGGATATAAATAAAAGACTCATAGGATGTAATAACAAAAGCTTGTTAAAAATATTTGGAGTTTTTGTAATGTAAGTTTTGCCTGCAACATGAAAAAAGGTAGGTATCTGCTGTAAATCATACTCTCTTTAAATGAAGTCAAGGACTATTGTATCTATTGTAGAAGTGACATCACTGTTTATCACAGAAAACAGAGGACTACCCCATACAGTTAGCTGTGAGCTAATTCCAATATCCTCAATGCCTCAAGTGAAGTCTTCTTGGGTTAGCAAGAGTAGGTGGAGGAGACTATTCCATAACTTAATGTAAAAGAACTGGTAACCACAGACAGCCCTGTAAATAGTTACCTGCATATGAATACTTGTTTTTGGATAAAGGTGTTGCCTCATTCAGTCTTCAGTTGGTTGATTGCAAGGTACTAGGCTCTAATAAAGTTGCATGGCAGAGGCATCTCAGAGGCAGAGAATTGGCTTGTGTCATGGAGTCTGACACAAGATCAAGTGGATGTTCTAGGGCCTCTGTTAGATATTTGGTGTTCTTCTGATGTTCCAAGATTGGACAAGAATGAAGCAGATGAACTCAAGGATTATGTCACAAGCAGTGGCAGAGCTGATCCCAGCAATAGTAATCAGAACAGGCTGATGGCAGACTTTTTTAGCAGCATGTGCTTGTTGAAATATTCCACTACTGGACAAGGCTGAAGGCAAACAGATGAGTCCAGCCTCAGATCATGGCCTAAAACAGAGCCATAAAAATCATAATTTGTTTTGGCCAATCACAGACAGCTAAAACATTGTTTCAACGTCTAGGAAGTCGGTATATGCAGCACAGCATCATGGCATTGTTTTATCCCCTCCATAAGGAAGCATCATGGGGTAGTCTTTTTTTCCCCTCCACAAAGAAGTAAGGAGGAGCTCAGACATTGCTATGTGGATTTCTGCATTGTGCTACCGTTGGCTGTAAGGTTAGCATAAAGTTAAAAGACATAGCTGCAGTATTTCTATTGGTAGGTACCAGATGCCAATGTAGGCACCTCTGGAGGTGTGGAAATGTTAAAAAAAAATCTGTATGTGTATGGAATGAATCAATATAATGTGTGTTGGTGATATACGCAGTATGTGTTAGATTCGAAAATGTAAAAAACAGGTAGACTTCCAATACACCTTTAATGGTGGGTATTTGCTAACCATCTATGTATTTTAATGGTGTGCATAAGCTGGAAGGGGGCCAAGATAAAACATTTATTTTGATTAGAGAGTAAAACACACTGTGGGCGCATGTGCATGTATCCTATCCTTAGATTGCATTGTACACATTGTATCTTAGAATTCTCAGCTGAAGCAGGTTCTCAGACCTGTTGTAGACATGTTGTAGATGTACTCACAATTATACTATTTGCTTTATGATGTTCAATGAGACCAAAATTTCAAGAATACTGATATTTGTTTATAATGTCCATGTCGGGTCAAACCCTTTAGGGGCAAAGTACCAGAGGATGGCAAGTCCAAAGCAAAAATTTCACAGGCAAAGGCACAGAATGATCAGGTAAGATCAGGGGCTGGGAGAAATCCAAAGAGGTCAGTGACAAGAGAAAGCAACAGAGTTCCACAAAAACATTTACTTTTGCTTCATAGACTATTCTAAAGCTTTTGACTGTGTGGATCACAACACAATATGGAAAGTTCTTAAAGAGATGGGAGTACCAGACCATCTTGTCCATCTCCTGAAGAATCTGTATGTGGACCAAGAAACCACTGTCAGAACTGACAATGGAACAACAAGAGCAAGGCTGGGCTGGATGAATAAACGAATACAGGGATGATACGACTGTGATGGATGAAAGTAAAGAAGAATTGAAGGAACTATTGATCAGAGTGTAAGAAGAGAGAGCAAAATCTGGCCTGCTTGTTATTGTTAAAAAAGACGAAGATAATTGCAAAATACAATCTCAGTTCCTGGCAAATAGATGTTAGATGGGGAAGAAGTGGAGGCAGTGATAGATTTTATTTTCCAAATAAAAATCCAAAATCTCTTCAGGTGGTAACTGTGGCCATGACATTTAAAGATGTTTGTTTCTGTGGAGGAAAGCTATGGCAAGCTTGGACAAGCTAGTATAAATATATTATACTATCCACAAAGGTACATGTCACGAACCCAGGGGATAGGGAACCACATACACCACAAAAATCTCCTGCTTTCAGCTTATAGGAACATCCCTTGGATTGTGATGGATTCTGATATTGCAGCACCCACCCTGCTTATTCAGCTCTGGAACACCAGTCATCAGGATACAGGAACACAGGAGCAGGTGATATTCCCTTTAAGATAGGACCCAACAGAGGAATCAGGATACCAGTAAGTGATTAGCTTAGTAACAAAGTCTTTCCTCTAGAATGATTTCATGGCTCAGATAACTGACAGGTTGGTTGTTTTTCTTATTAAAGTTTGCTCTATTCATTGCCTTATCTTTCTGGTCAAGTAAGAGGGAATCTTGGAAACTGAGAGTATCTCAATAATTTTGTTTTAAATCATAATACCTATCTCTCCACATTTAAATGCAGAAACTTGATTTTGTGTATCTGTCTGGTGAAGCAGGAAGAAAACGTGGAAACTGAAATTTTACAACTAATATCCTCATTAGAGCAAATTTTTCTAAATAGTTTAATAATCTATAACAAAAACTAATTCATATTCACCTCGTAATATCTACAAAATATCTGTGTGTTTTTAAAGTCCTAACTTCAGTAACATTTTACAGAGCTTATTCAAAGTGGCTAAATATTGCTGATATTCCATGATGTTGAAAGAATAACATATACATTGTTATAGCTATCTTAAAGAAACATTGCTTTTAGGATAAATATACAGGAAAAACTATTTTTCTTTATAGTATCTGAAGGAGGATACTTACGGTACTTAATGCTTAAAGATTTAGTAAATACAGAATCTGACGGGACCCATATACCACAAGCTAATGTCGTTTGCAGCTCCTGGATTATGTGGCTTCATCTCAGCTTTCCTGGCATTACAGGCAGTCACAATATAGCAATATAGAATAACATTGAACAGATTTAACGCTATCTATGCCATCATGGCTGCAACAGTCCCAAAGTCCATGTAGCCATGACACAATACTTTATAAAATGAGTGGAGCGCCGTAGAATTGATGCCTTTGAATTGTGATGTTGGAGAAAACTAATTAGAGTCCCTTCAACTGCAAGAAGATCCAATATATCAGTACAGGAAATCAAGCCAAACTGTTCACTGGACTGTATGATCATAAGACTAAAGCTCAAATATTTTGACCATATCCTGAGACAAGATTTCCTATAGAAGACTCTGGTGCTGGGAAAGATTGAAGGCACATGAAGATGGGAAAGAAAGAGGCAGAGATGCATAGATGAGGTCATTGAAGCAATTTATATGAGCTTGATGGAGCTCAGAGGGGCAGTGGCTGACAGATGTGCCTGGTGTGCTGTGGTCCATAGGGTCACAGAGAGTCGCACATGACTGAATGACTAAACAATATGTATATATATATATATATATTAATATATATATATATATATATATATATATATATATATATATATATTTTATTTCTGTAGTGTAGCTTATTTTATAATAAATACAGCAGTATATGGAGGTGGACAGAGCCATACCTGCTAAATGTAGGACCCAGGTAGTTTCTCCAGGCACTGAGATGCCCTAAAGTACACAGCCTCTACCCTGGAACAGATTTATTGGGTCAGTGTCAGATCATTGTCTCATTGACATAATGAGCTTACCGTATATACTCGAGTATAAGCCGAGTTTTTCAGCCCTTTTTTTAAGGCTAAAAATTGGCCCCCTCAGCTTATACTCGAGTCACTCTCCCCCTGTGTCTCTCTAACCCCCCCATTGTGTCTCTCTACCCCCCGTGTCTCTATAACCCCCCCTTGTGTCTCTCTACCCCCCCCCGTGTCTCTCTACCACCCGTGTCTCTCTAACCCCACATGTCTCTCTAACCCCCCATGTCTCTCTAACCCCCCATGTCTCTTTTCCTCCCCCTTCCTCATCCTCAACCCCCCTCATTCTAAACCCCCCCATACTACCACTCTAAATATCCCCCCCTCACTTACCTGCTCCGGCCTCCGCTCCTTCTGGGTCTTGATGTGGCGCGCATGTGACATCACATGCGCGCCACGTCATTAGCATATACCGGGTGCCGCTCCACATCAAGACCCGGAAGGAGTGGAGGCCGGAGCAGGTAAGTGAGGGGAGTTTTTTTTTTAGAAAGGTAGTATGAAGTTGAGGTTGAGGAGAGAGGATGAGGAGGGGGGTTGAGGTTGAGGAGGGAGGTTGAGGAGGGGGTTGAGGATGAGGAGGGGGGTTGAGGATGAGGATGGGGGGTTGAGGAGGGATGTTGAGGAGAGAGGTTAAGGATGAGGAGGGAGGTTGAGGAGGGGGTTGAGGATGAGGAGGGGGGTTGAGGTTGAGGAGGGAGGTTGAGGAGGGGGTTGAGGATGAGGAAAGGGGTTGAGGTTGATAGGGGGGTTGAGGATGAGGATGGGGGGTTGAGGAGGGATGATGAGGAGGGAGGTTGAGGATGAGGAGGGAGATTGAGAATGAGGAGGGGGGAAGAGACACAGGGAAGGGAGAGGGGGGGAAGAGACACAGGGAAGGGAGAGGGGGGAAGAGACACAGGGAAGGGAAAGGGGAGAAGAGACACGGGAGAGAGAGGGGTACACAAGGCACAAAAGGGACACAGGGGGCAGCACATTTCCCACCCTCGGCTTATACTCGAGTCACTCATTTTACCCAGTATTTTGTGGTAAAATAGGTGCCTCGGCTTATACTCGGGTTGGCTTATAGTCAAGTATATACGGTATATTGAATTCTTATGGTTATTCTGATTACAGAGATTCTTATTACTTAAGTAATTTATTACAATGATCATCTGAAATCGGAAAATCAAAAAAACAAAAAGTGGGTATCATTAGCAAAACATCAATGTGTGCTTTCCTGTGGCTCTGAGTAGTGTAGGGTGCTTAGAAAGGACAGGTACCAATCCAGAACTCCTGCTATTTATAAGAAAAAAAACTTCTGAAAGTGCTAGTCCGATTTTGAGCTAGAGTATCTAGAGTATCTGGTAAAGCATAGAAGACTACTTATGGTGATCAGGAAGATTCTTGACACTCTGGCTTGTTTTACTTCTTCCATCTGCTTCAATCTGCTTTATTTTTTGTAATTTTTCCTTTACTTTGTACTCCTGCAGAAATTACTTTCTCCACCGATCACAATTAACTGCTTAATTTGGGTTGAAAAGATCCTAGATCAATCCTACCCAGTAGAAGCATGAGGTCCATTGTATCCCTGCTAGCAAGATATGGACCAGTACCAGGAAAATGATAACCTAGAGCGCCAACAACACCACAGGCAGGCAGAAGCTGGAGATGTTACATGCTGTAACTATTCCCCCAGGCAGGATCAGCAACAATAATCCCAAGCAAGGATTATCTTTCCCATAGAATGACACTCACACATAGATTATGTAAATCCAAACTGGAAACTGATTTATTGGTCACAGTACAACAAATTTAAACATAGCATGTCACAACATAGCAATATAGAATAACATTGAACAGATTTAACGCTATCGTTGCCATCGTGGCTGCAACAGTCCCAAAGTCCATGTAGCCATGACACAATACTTTATAAAATGAGTGGAGCGCCGTAGAATTGATGCCTTTGAATTGTGATGTTGGAGAAAACTACTTAGAGTCCCTTCAACTGCAAGAAGATCCAATATATCAGTACAGGAAATCAAGCCAAACTGTTCACTGGACTGTATGATCATAAGACTAAAGCTCAAATATTTTGACCATATCCTGAGAAGACAAGATTTCCTATAGAAGACTCTGGCGCTGGGAAAGATTGAAGGCACATGGAGATGGGAAACAAAGAGGCAGAGATGCATAGATGAGGTCATTGAAGCAATTTATATGAGCTTGATGGAGCTCAGAGGGGCAGTGGCTGACAGATGTGCCTGGTGTGCGGTGGTCCATAGGGTCACAGAGAGTCGCACACGACTGAATGACTAAACAATATGTATATATATATAGGCCTTCCAGGTGGTTATCCAGTCAAAGCAATAGGGGAGACACTATGTCTGACTGTCTATGTGACCAACCACATTAACCGCTTCTCAGGTCTATGTCCCTTTTAAGATAGTGGGAAAATTCCCCATCTTTCTGTGCCCGGCTTCCCAATACTGGGACCCAGCGCCCCATTCCCCGGGGAATCCACATAACATGTTTATTTCAAACCCCAGGGAAAATTTTACATTTTAACACCAAACATGACAATGATTAACTCGTACACCAATTAATACTCACTTGAATGAAATAACACTATAACATAACATTGAACATAATTAACTATTCCATTCCATTACAGCTTTAATAGTCCCAACTTCCATGTGGCCATGACATCATCCTTTAGAAAAGGGTAGAATTATGCAGTATTAACCATTCATAGCATCCATAATATTTTAACAGTTCCAAAAGTCCAGTGGTCCTACTGGGCATAAAACATTACCATGCGAGGTACGCCAAGTGAAAACTTGTAATGTGTGTTGTCTTTCATATGATTTTTTTGCAGGAATAATTAATTTGCAATCTGATTAATAAATATATTGCAGAGTGTTCCTAACATTGGTCATCTGTCCATTTTGCATTAAAACTGCCTTTTCATTTTTTGTGAAATACAAAAAGTAAAGGAAAAATGGCTACTGTACATAGAAGTTATATATATATATCAAGTTAAAATTCTATTTTATCGAACACAATAGCAGTCCAGTTAAAATAAAATTAAAATATAATTGCATATCCTTAAGTAGCAATTTTTAATTTTTAAACATTAATCACACCAATAAAGTAATAGATGAGGTCATTGAAGCAATTTATATGTTCAATGGCTTCTTAGGACTCTACTGAGTCTCTATTTTAGACTCATATAATAAGGAAACAGGCCACACAAATCCCAGCTTGTGCTTTTAATGGGAAATAACAAACATAATTTAGTCCTTGGCATCTTAAGCATGTTCTAACCCAATAAATCATGCTACAATCCTGCTATCCAATATTGGAGACCTTCTTTTAATTGCAGCCTCCACAAAGTAATTTCAGCCCCTCCTTTCCTCTCATTTCCCTTAGTCAGTCTGCTTTTGCTGTTATTGAAATTAGCCTTCTCAGAATATCTCTTATTCCAGAGCGCAAATAGATTTTCTATTCCAACAGTAATAATATCACACAGATTTAACTCAAATCCACATTGCCTGCTTACATAAAAATGCCAACAAATAATACTTTCTTTGCTTCAACTTTATTTTTGCTTTCCAGTTTCTGCTGAGCAAAATGTGACACCATCAATAATAATTCATAAGAGTCGGGAAGCTAAAAGCTGTGACAAATTAGAGGATTAACATCTGGAAATAGCATATCCCTGAATGTGATCACTAGTACAATGTAACAGTCATTCCAAGAAAAAATTATAATTGCTATAAAAATCTGGCATAAATAAAATTAACAGACATTAACGTGTCCCAATAGAATATTGTACTCCTTTTTCACATGGAGCTCACACAAATTCCTATCCCAGAATGCACTGCAATTATAAAATTGGTTTCCTTGGTTGCTGCTGACTGTCAATGGTGTTTCAACTCACCACATCATTGAAATATATTAAATACAAAGCATTTCATTTTAGTTCTATGTTGATATATCCATAATACATTTTAATCCTATGTAGAAGCAGCCAATAGTAAATGAGCCTGTCATCATGATGTCAGTTAAAGGTGTGGTTTAAACATCAATCAACTAGTGTTTCGAAGTTCCATATGTGATCAGACTCTTAATCCAGTCTAGTTCATGTGGGTGGCTTGATATGTATTAACCCTTTGATTCCTGAGATTGCTATAACATGAAAATAAAACCTTAAAAAAGACATTTTTGATTGCAGATTTGCAAGCTTGAGATTGTTGTGCAATTAATTATAATGTCTTTCATCACTTTCCCCGTCTTTTACAGTGCAGTATTGTTTTTTTGTTTGCATTTACAGGTGTTTAACTCCCTTGTGAATCCTCTCTAGTACCCGTAGGATTTTTGGCTATATTTGCCATTTATGGGTGTGAAAACAATTGCGGGCTTAAGGAATTGTAGCAATTCAATAGCGATTTGCGATTGTAACATTTACAGGCTTGAAAGATCAACGGCTTAGCTGGGTCGTAGTTACGATTTTGTCAACCTCTGTTGTTTTCAGCATATAACCAGCAGATCGTTTGCAGGTAGCTAAATGTCGTCAATTTAATAGCCTTTTGCTACCTCGTTCAGGAACTACAATTTGCCGAATTTAATAGGGACCACAGTCTCTTAGAAATGATTGCAGGCTCCAGTTAAGTTTTATTGTTTATGTCTTTTTATTTAAGTCTATCTTGAAGTTGGTAATGTGTTAGCGTTACGACAGAAGAAAACATTGCTTTAAGGAATGGCTATGACCTTCATCGCTTGCAATCTAATACTACTCTGTTAGCCATTAAAAGGTATCACTCCACTGAAACTTGTTTCCTAATAAAGTCCATGAGCAGACATACAATTACCAAAATCCATTTGCAAAATAAAGTCCTGCTCATCTATGCTCTAACTAGAAAAAAACAAAGCAAAGCGAGGCAAGCCGTTTTACGACCCATAGGCTTGCAGCTGCAAGCCTCGCAAAGTGAGGCAAGAAGTTGACGCCTGCACCAAGATCGTTGCTCACGTTGCGTCCCATATGGCTGCAACTGCGAGCCTCGCAAAGCGAGGCAAGACATTGACGCCTGCACCAAGATCTCTGCTCATGTTGCGGCCCATAGGGCAAGGCGAGCATTTGAGGCACGCCACCGCAAGGCCCGTGGGACTTAGGCTGCAATGAGCTCGGAAGGCCAAAGGCACTCATTGCACTGCAAGCTTCGCGAAGCAAGGCAAGCAGTTGAGGCACTCGGGACTTAGGGACTTTGTAGGGCTCGCGAAGAGCGCCGCAAGGCCTGTAGGACTTAGCGCAGGGCACAAAATTATGGCCCTTAGCACTTAAGAACTGAAGCATGTGGATGGACTGTGGAATGTGGACTGCAAAATTGCGACTTTAACGGCCGAACCACGGAACTCAAAAGACCTGCTAAAATCAACAAATATGCCTCCAATTAACTTACACACTCGCACATAGCACATGGGGAGAGCCAGGGAACCTGTGAGTGCAGTTGTAAGTTAATTTGAGGCATAGTTACTGATTTTTCATGAATGAAAATAGCCTAAGCGACAAAAAATATGGCGGCCGAAAAAAACATAAACACAACAAAAACGAGGCTGAAGGACTTAAAACGAGGACGAAGGAAGTAAAAAGGAGTTCAAAGAAGTAACACTTAATCCAAGCCAGTAACATTTAACTCAAGGCAGTAAGAATTAACCCAATGCAGTAACACAACGGGGGAGAGAGGCTTGCAATGAGCGCAGAAGGCGCTCAGCGCCGGGCTCGCAATGAGCGCAGAAGGGGATTAGAGGGGCCGTATCCTCACAATGTGTGCCAAACAGCATTGCCAGGCTTACAATTTTACTGATGGGCAATTTCCTAGTGGATATATAAATACTAGTAAATTGCCCTTCAAAAAGGATGGTATAATTCTTCCACCTTCCCTCCTCTGTGTCTCTCCCCCCTCCCCTCTCCTGTGTCTCTCTCTCCGTCTCCCCTCCCCTGTGTCTCTTCCCCCCTCCCCTGTGTCTCCCCCTCTCCCCTGTGTATCTTTCCCCCCTTTACTGTGTCTCCTCCCTCTCCCCGGTGTCTCTTACCCCCACCTCTACTCACCCCTGTGTCTCTTCGCCACTCCCATGTGTCTTTCCCCCCTCTCCCCTCCACTGTTTCTCCCCCCCCTCTCCTCTGTGTCTCTTCCCCCCACATCTCTCCTCCCCTGTGTCTCCTCACCCCTCCCCTTTGTCTTTTCCTGTCCCCAATCTCCCCTCCCCTGTATCTATACCCCCTCTCCCCTGCCCTGTCTCTTCCTCCCCCTCTCCCTATTTGTCTGCCTCCACCTCTCCCCTGTGTCTGTTCCCCCTCTCTCATCCCCTGTGTCTCTTCCCCCTTCCTCTCCCCTCCCCTGTGTCTCTTCCCCCTCTCCCCTGTCTCCCCCCTCTCCCCTGTATCTTTCTCTTACCCTGTGTCTTTCCCCCCCTCCCCTCCCCTGTGTGTCTTCCCCCTCTCCCCTCCCCAGTATCCCTCCCCACTCCCCTGTGTCTTCCCCCCTCTGCCATCCCCTGTTTCTTCCTCCCCCTCTCCCCTGTGTCTTCCTCCCCCTCTCCCCTGTGTCTTCCTCCCCCTCTCCCATCCCGTGTCTCTTCCCCCTCTCCCCTCCCCTGTGTCTCGTCCACCTTCTCCCATGTGTCTCTTCCCCCCTCTCCCCTCCCATGTGTCTCTTTCCCCCCTCCCCTGTGTTTTTCCCCCTCTCCCCTTCCCTGTTTCTTCCCCCCCACTCTACTCCCCTGTGTCTTCCTCCTCCTCTCCCCTGTGTCTTCCTCCACCTCTCCCTCTCCCCTGTGTCTTGTTCCCATCCCCCTCTCCGCTGTGTTTACCTCCACCTCTCCCCTTCCCCGTGTCTCTCTCCCCTTTCCCCTACCTTGTGTCTCTTCCCCCTCCCGTCCCGTGTCTCTTCCCCCCTCTCCCCTGTGTCTCTTCTCCCCACCTCTTCCCTCCCCTGTATCTCTTCCCCCCCCTGTATCTCTTCCCCCCTCCCTTGTGTCTCTTCCCCACCCTACTCTGTGTCTCCTACCCCTTCACCCCTCCCCTGTGTCTTTCCCCACTCCTCTCCCGTCCCCTCCCCTCATCTGGGGTCTCTTCCCCCTCTGTCTCTTCCCCTCTCCCCTCCACTGTACGGACTTAGGAAGTAATGGTAAGTGTGTACGCTCCCATGGAGCATTACACACCTACCACAATTATTAATTTTGAAATGACTTCATATGAATTTCTTTTTAATATCCTTGTTATGTATTCATAGTCTCTTCTGTCTCTCTATTTTGTTTTGATTATGTTTTTATACAGTAAAGCTATGAATAAAATCATTCAAAACAATCAAAGCCATTTTAGTTTTCAATTATTACTATTTTTTGTTTCCTTCTCTGTTCCATTGGGCTGCTGTCTAGACCTCTGTCCATCCTCTCATGACTTAAAGTTTGTCATTGTGTCAGGCGAGTGGGGCAGCAAGCTGAAAAATCTCCAGTTTGCGTGTTCATTCACAAGGACATGTGTTTGTGGCTCCTGCACTAAAACTGATAGTTTACCAATAGGATGGCCATGTTGTGCTTACATATGAAGATGCAGTATGGAAATTCACTGCTTGCTTCCAGCCTCACACATATTCATGACATATCCTTAAGTCAACAATTGCAACAATGTAGTGAAATCTCTCTCAGAAAGCGTAATATGCAATTTTACAAGCTGTGTCACAAGTAGCATTGTGTGCTAAGATTGACCAATGGCCTTCTCAGGTCTAAGCAACATAATCTACACAAATATACCTTAATAGCACATACTACGTTCTTTATGAATAAACAGGACGTTTTAAAACTCTTGTTCCAGGAAAAATTGGAAAAGATGTAGCTCAATTTACATTTTGTAAATGTTTTATTCCATAACAGAGCAATTGTGCTTGAGGGAATTCCCACAATAAACCTACCATGCTAAAAAATATTGCATATATCTAGATAACACAAACTCCCAATAGTCCCAAGGAAAGCAAACCAGACATTGTAATAAAACTTTCCAAATGATATCTGTTTATTTTGCCATAACTCATGGAGGAACAATGTTCCAAAAGCTATGAGGAAAAAAAAAATATTAGACAATTTTCTATTGCATTCAGCTGTTTTCCTTTTGTCTACATTACAGTTCATGACAGATTGAAAAATAACGTTCATCTTCCAAAGCCAAGTCATTTATTGCAGTAGATAATAATATATCTATAAAATATGAATATTCATAATGTTTACCTTTTATAGAGACATGGGAATAATATATTTATCTAGCATATATTAAAAATATCATGTTTAAACTTTATTTGCATGAAAAATAAGCATTGAAAGGTATAAAAAATAGAACTTTCTATACAACAGTGACACACAACCACAGATTGCCCCTGAGTCCTTAAAAGGTCACTTAATTCAGCACAGTTTGGACCAAATCGATGTGAAGATCTCATAAAAGCATGTTGAGATATGTTGTTGAGATATGTTTTGAATTTTTTTAAATATGTGCATGTTTTCCCTGAGAATTCAAATAAAATGAGGTGTTTACATGTTTAACTGCAGCTCTTTGCAGTGATCCTAGCAAACAAAAATATATCCCTTACCACATCTATGTGTGCAGGCATGGAACACTGGACTCACCTAGACATGAAAGTTATTGGTTAGCTGGTCAGTGCAGTGTAACTTGAGTCCAGGGGATGCTGTGCTATTAATCATAAATTGTCAGATAGAGCTTCACGCAGCACACGCTACAATAAGCAATCTGTTATTACTCATGTAGCGAGTAGAATATATTTGCATGTAAACAGATTTAAAACTTGTGTAAATACAATGAGGAAAATGTCCCTTTAAGAGGGCCTTTCTATGCGCCTAGCAAAAAGGTAAAACAACTCTGGAAAAAGTGGCAGAGGTAGATTAATTTGTAGTAGAGGTACAGATAATAACAGGGCTTGACAAATCCAGAGAGCCATGGCTTCTAAAAGTTTACTGCTAGCTCATAATTATTTTGTTATTATACATATATTTCTATATATTTATTCCATAATCTAGCTCTTAATAAAAGTCTGTCTCCTATGTTTCAGTTACATTTGTCAACCCCTTGATAAAAATTGTTCAGGAGATTATTTGTTAAGAGTTAACATGGATTGCATATTGTTTCATGCATATAACTTTCAATGATCCTTTATACACATCTATAGCCTATCTTTTCTATCTATCTATCTATCTATCTATCTATCTATCTATCTATCTATCTATCTATCTATATATATATATATATATATATATTGTGGTGTACTGCCCCCCAGTGGATGGTGCAAGTCACACAGTAGGGAGGAAATCTGCTCCAGGTAACTTGGAGTTAATCCCCCGGAGATGGACTAATTGGAGCTGCAGGTGTGAAATGCCCTTTTAAAAGACACACACAGAGATGAAGGTCTGCTGATTAGGCTCTGGCCTGAGTGCCGCGAGGAGTCTGTGTAGAGCTGCAATCTATGAGAGAAGCTGTAATCTGAGACAGTCAGGAAGACTGGGTCCTGAGAGCTGAGCTGAGATACGCTCTGAAGTAAGGCAGCAGGGAAGACTGCTTAAAGTACAGAGAGACACTGGCAAGTAAGTTGGATTACCTGGAGAATACAGTCAGCAACTTAAGAAGAAGAGACACTGAGTGTTTCAGCATGACCTGTGAGGATAAAGAGACAGAGAGAGGACCTGGCAGGACTTACAGAGCAGCACGGGAAGCTGTCCCTCCTCAACCCCCCTCCTCATCCTCAACCTCCCTCCTCAACCCCTCACCTCATCCTCAACCTCCCTCCTCATCCTCAGCCCCCCTCCTCATCCCCAAACTCCCTCCTCAACCTCAACCCCCCATCCTCAACCTCAACCCCCCATCCTCAACCCCCTTCCTCATCCTCCCTCCTCATCCTCAACCCCCTCCTCAACCTCAACCCCCCCATCCTCAACCTCCCTCCTCATCCTCATCATCCCTCCTCATCCTCAAGCTCCCTCCTCAACCCCCTCATCCTCAATCCCCTCCTCAACCTCAACCCCCCTCCTCATCCACAACCCCCTCCTCAACCTCAACCCCCTCCTCATCCTCAATCTCCCTCCTCATCCTCAACCCCCTCCTCAACCTCAACCCCCCATCCTCAACCTCCCTCCTCATCCTCAACCCCCTCTTCAACCTCAACCACCCCATCCTCAACCCCCTCCTCAACCCCACTCCTCAACCCCCCTCCTCATCCTCCCTCCTCATCCTCCCTCCTCATCCTCAACCTCCCTCCTCAACCCCCTCATCCTCAACCCCTTCCTCAACCTCAACCCCCCTCCTCATCCTCAACCCCCTCTTCAACCTCAACCCCCTCCTCATCCTCAACCTCCCTCCTCATCCTCAACCTCCCTCCTCAACCTCAACCCCCCCATCCTCAACCTCCCTCCTCATCCTCAACCCCCTCCTCAACCTCAACCCCCCAATCCTCAACCCCCCTCCACAACCCCCCTCCTCATCCTCCCTCCTCAACCCCCTCCTCATCCTCAACCCCTTCCTCAATCTCAACCCCCCTCCTCATCCTCAACCCCCTCCTCAACCTCAACCCCCTCCTCATCCTCAACCTCCCTCCTCATCCTCAACCTCCCTTCTCAACCTCAACCCCCCCATCCTCAACCTCCCTCCTCATCCTCAACCCCTCCTCAACCTCAACCCCCCCCATCCTCAACCTCCTCCTCAACCCCCCTCCTCATCCCCCCTCCTCAACTCCCCTCCTCATCCTCAACCTCCCTCCTCAATCCCCTCATCCTCAACCCCTTCCTCAACCTCAACCCCCCTCCTCATCCTCAACCCCCTCCTCATCCTTAATCTCCCTCCTCATCCTCAGCCCCCCTCCTCATCCTCAACCTCCCTCCTCAACCTCAACCCCCCATCCTCGACCTCAACCACCCATCCTCAACACCCCTCCTCATCCTCCCTCCTCAACCCCCTCCTCAACCTCAACCCCCCCATCCTCAACCTTCCTCCTCATCCTCAACCCCCCCCTCAACCTCAACCCCCCCATCCTCAACCCCCTCCTCAACCCCCCTCCTCAACCCCCCTCCTCATCCTCCCTCCTCATACTCAACCTCCCTCCTCAACGCCCTCATCCTCAACCCCCCTCCTCATCCTCAACCTCCCTCCTCATCCTCAGCCCCCCTCCTCATCCTCAACCTCCCTCCTCAACCTCAACCCCCCATCCTCAACCTCAACCACCCCATCCTCAACCCCCCTCTTTAACCCCCCTCCTCATCCTCCCTCCTCATCCTCAACCTCCCTCCTAAACCTCCCTCCTCAACCTAAATGACCTCCCTCCTCAACCTCCCTCCTCAACCCCCCTCCTCATCCTCAACCTCCCTCCTCATCCTCAGCCCCCCTCCTCATCGTCAACCCTTTCCTCAACCTCCCTCCTCAACCTTAACCCCCATCCTCAACCCCCTTCTCAACCTTAACCCCCCATCCTCAACCCCCTCCTCAACCTCCCTCCTCAACTTCAACCCCCCATCCTCAACCCCCTCCTAAACATCCCTCCTCAACCTCCCTCCTCATCCTCAACCCCCCCCCCCCCCACTCATTCTAAACCCCCCCTCTTTCTAAACTCCCACCCTCCTCATTCTAACCCCCCCTCATACTACCCCTCTAAATACCCCCCCCCCCCCCTCTCTCTCTTCACTTACCTGCTCCGGCCTCCGCTCCTTCCGGGTCTTGATGTGGCGTGCATGTGACGTCACATGAGCACCACGTCATTAGCATATACCGGGTATATGTTAATGACGTGGCGCGCGTGTGACGTCACATGCGCGCCACATTAAGACCCGGAAGGAGCAGAGGCCAGAGCAGCGAAGTGAGGGGAGGGGGAAGGGGGTAGTATGAGGGGGGGGGGAGGATGAGGAGGGGGGAGGGAAAGAGACACAGGGGGGAAGAGAGACACAGGGGGGGTAGAGAGACACAAGGGGGGTTAGAGAGACACAGGAAGGTAGAGAGACACAGGGGGGTAGAGAGACACGGGGGGTAGAGAGACACAAGGGGGGTTAGAGAGACACGGGGGGGGGGGGGAAGAGTGACTCGAGTATAAGCCGAGGGGGCCCTTTTTAGCCTTAAAAAAAGGGCTGAAAAACTCGGCTTATAATCGAGTATATACAGTATATGCTGCACATAATAAAACCTAACCATTTGTGAGTGACCACTACCTATAAATTGCTCCCTACTGTGCAGTTATGTCAAAATGACTGCTATACAACCCTCGCTAAAATTCTCAAAGATCTGCAACTGTGTTATGGACCAAAAAGTATTGCTATCTTATACCTTTCCTTGTTCCATGTGGTTTTTTTGAATAACTAAATTTGCTAGTGAGCAAGATGCTTTTAGAAAGTAAAAAACAAAATAAACATCCTTTCATTGGACACTAAAATGATAGAATAAGAATGTATAAAACTAAAAAAATAGAAGCTGTTATTTTTTACATTATAAAATATGTTCTTCAAAGGAGGATATATTAAATTCATGACCACAGCCTTTATTAGGCACTTTAACAAATTTTGCTGCTGTACTCCAGGATTAATAATTACTAAATTATCAATCAATGAAAAAGAAAGATCCCACAATTTCATCAATGTAAAGTCTACAAATATTCCAAAAGTCTGGTGACACTTATTGCTCCCTTTCCCTGGTGAAACTTATTGCTCCCTTTGCCTGGTGAAACTTATTGCTCCCTTTCCCTCCTTAAAATATAGATTTAGGTGAAGAGAAAAAAGACAAACCAAAAACAACTTCTCTAGAGCAGTAGATTCTGTACACCTTTAAAATAGAAAGTTATGAACTCACTTATTATTTCTGGTTAACTGATGCACCTCAAAACACTTTATACTCTACTTCTCCTCCTTGATGATACTTTCCTGGATCTTGTCTTCCTCTGTAATCCACTATAGTGTATGAAGAGAGAAAAATACAGAAGTGGGAAAAGCTATATGGTACAAATGCACAAACTGTATAAAAAATATATTCTAGCCGCTTACTTCCAACAATCAGCAAACTCCTTAAAATCAACTTCAGTTTTCCTGGTGACACATATTGACACACCATATTCCTCACTAGGAGAGCACATAATGTGGGTTCTTGCATGACACTAATTTCACGAACAGTTCCCTTCCAAACATGTTTCTGCCAAAGAACAATGGCATTCAACTGGATCTACAATCCTATATTCTTCTCTGATTGGCTGAGCCATTAAAAAACTGAAAAAGTGGAGAAAGGCATCTTCACATTCTAAGTACAAAAGAGTGGGTAAATCCTGTGTCCAATAGGTGAATTCCCTTTTTACTTGGATTGAGTGCTAGTAGTATATGATGGAAACATCTAAATAAAAGAAGAGAGATGCCTAAACCCCGAAGAGAGACATTATGATATAGCCACCAGAATGGAGATCTTGTAGTTACCTAAAGGTCTATACGTACTGTAACTATAACCTATTAGCTATTTAGACTTTTTCTTCCCAGTTTCCTTTATGACTGTTTTTTATTGTTTGGTCTTATAATTGCACACTATTTTAATATATATCAAAAAAAGTTATATTTTATATTTGCCTCACACTTAGCAATTCCTATTGGTGGGATAGTCATTCATTTATTACCAATGGACAAAGCTAAATTATCTATATACTTTATCTTCTTTTATTTATATGACTGAGCCATTAGCCAAACAGAGACAGGCAGCCATATGACTATAATCTGATTGGCTATACATTAACCAATCATATTGCTAGGATGTCAATTATTTATCTCTGGCTGAAACTTGACTGACAGCTATTTCATCCAAGCAAAGGCCTGAAAAGCACATATATAAGACGAAGACAAGGCCCAAATGCATTATTCAGCTCTAGGAGATCCCCTTAAGTCAAAATGTAGGTTTTGTTTTGTTTTTTAGAGCCTGAGATTTTTTGGATTGAGACCTTGCCATGGGCTTTAAAAGAGAACAAAAGTCTAGATGAATGTGCCCATATAATTTTTTTTGAGGGCTGTAGGAAGACTAGGAGTGAGTATGGGTGCTTCTCATGTATATTTTATGCAAAATAAGTGTAAAGTTCAATGTCTTTGCAACCGAACAGACATTTTTTTAAGATGGTTATATGTGAATATTGTGATATAATCATTAATGAAAAGCATTAATCTTGGATTGTCTTGTTAATTTTGGAAAGTATTTTCATTCCTGACACATTTATTATCCAAATTTTGATTACTTGTATAGGTGACAATAGGTGTTCTTGAAACTCCATGTCATGGACAGCCAGAAATTACTCTGTAAAATCAATGTAGTTTATGTATTGTGCTGGTATACCCCCGATGAAATCGTGAAATGAGCGTCGGGTCTTGTTGTGTTATTGATAACGTCATTAGGATGCATCAGCGTTCTGTAGCACGAGCTGCCGAACTGGGAAAGTTAGTTTAATATTAGTATTCATTTTCAGTTAAAAGTAACAAGTGATACGTTTTTCAGGAGTATAAGATACTTTTCAGTGTGGCAGAAACGTATTTTGCAATTCACAACTTATACAATTGAAACAATATTAGTAATGTGTTAGGCAGTGGCTACATTAAAAGGCAAAGTCAGTTTCATAAGCAAGCATTCTAAAGGAACATACTAAATATATTGGTGCTTCATTAGAGGATCTCCACAGGAAATCCCTGGGAGACTACTATCCTGATTAATACATAGTAGATAAAGAAAGCAACATCATCAGCAACAATATTGAATCAACACTGATGATCAAAAGGAAGAGTTACTTTTCTATCAGGAAAGGAACACATTGTTCTTTGCTCTGTATAATAAATACTTCAATAGTTCTAATATCTGATAATTAGTGTGTTCTATGACTCTCTATCCTTTTAAGGTCTGACATTATCATTTATTTGTAACACGCCAACATATTCCGTTGTGCTGTACAAGGAGAGAGAACAAGGAAAAATACAATATTAACAACTGAAGAAAAGGGAGGGCCCTGTTTTGAGCTAAGACTCTTTGTACAAAGTGCTCTTTCCCAAAGCACCCTACAAGACTGAAAACTTGCTTCTTACAGGGAATGGAAAAGGCACGAGTCTGAGGAAGAAAAGGTAAGGAATAGCAGGGTCAGGAAGGAGGTGTGAAAGTTTGCTTAGGTGAGAAGATGTAAAAACTTGGAAATGATTAGTATACAGGATGGTGGAGGGTACAGTTAGCAGCCGGGGGACTGAGTATGATAGATGAGACTGAGTGAGGGAGGCAGGGTTAAGAGATATAACTCCAGCAGCAAAATAAGCAGGGAGATGAGATGAGTGTAGGACTTACCGAAGCATTTCTGCTTATGGCCTTTAGAACATGAGTGAAATAGTAATTGAAGAAGGGGAGGAGCTTGTGGGAGCAGAGCAGAGGGGAGGAAAGTAGGAAAGCAGAAATGTTAATGGTGTTGGAGACATAATGTGGAGAAAATGAGGAGGATAGTCTGAGAATCACGCTTGAGCTTAAGGTGAAGAAGAAAGTGAAAGGGAATATAGTGACTCTCAGCCTTATTAAATTGTGATTCAGTAAATTTAAAAGGGCTCTACGCTCACAGCATAGTTTTTTTTACAGAAGTTTTTAGTTAGTTAACTTCTATCCAAAAGCAAGGTCTTCACTAACCAAATACTTCTGTAAAAAAAAATATGCTGTGTGCTTAAATAGAGCGCTTTTAAATTTACTGAATCGCAATTTAATACGGCTGTAGGTGAGTAATCTAAGAGGAGTAAGTAGGGATAGTAATCATGTGCAGTGGATAGATCAGGTGGAAGTAGATTGAGTGATTCAATATATTAGAGTTAGCCAGGGGTGGGTGGAGCAGGGAGGGAATTGCTGGTCTGTGTTTAGAGGTTCTCAGAGAGGTGAGACAGACTCAGGGATTGCTGGAAAAGACACACATAAATTAGGTGGGGAGGAGCCTAAGTAATTAGGCAAAGGAAGTCACAGGATGTGGATCAGATTAAAAACTATATATCAGAATAAGCTTAAATTCACAAAACAACAGGAAAAAGACAATGTGCCTAAATATAATATCACAAAAATGAATGCAATAATCTTTATGAAGAGGAGGTAGCAGCAGATGTGGAGAACTGATTGTAGATACCTTGTTTGTAGGGTGCAGCTGTGGTGGTGTTTGCTGGTCTGTGTTTAGAGGTTAGCAGAGAGGTGAGGCAGACTCAGGGTTAGCTTGCTTGTAGGGTGCAGCTGTGGTGGTGTCCGCTGGTCTGTGTTTAGAGGTTAGCAGAGAGGTGAGGCAGACTCAGGGATAGCTTGCTTGTAGGGTGCAGCTGTGGTGGTGTTTGCTGGTCTGTGTTTAGAGGTTAGCAGAGAGGTGAGGCAGACTCAGGGATAGCTTGCTTGTAGGGTGCAACTGTGGTGGTGTTCGCTGGTCTGTGTTTAGAGGTTAGCAGAGAGATGGGACAAACTCAGGGACAGCTTACTTGTAGGTGCAGCTGTGGTGGTGTTTGCTGGTCTGTGTTTAGAGGTTAGCAGAGAGGTGAGGCAGACTCAGGGATAGCTTGCTTGTAGGGTGCAGCTGTGGTGGTGTTTGCTGATCTGTGTTTAGAGGTTAGCAGAGAGATGAGGCAGACTCAGGGATAGCTTGCTTGTAGGGTGCAGCTGTGGTGATGTTTGCTGGTCTGTGTTTAGAGGTTAGCAGAGAGGTGAGGCAGACTCAGGGACAGCTTGCTTGTAGGGTGCAGCTGTGGTGGTGTTTGCTGGTCTGTGTTTAGAGGTTAGCAGAGAGGTGAGGCAGACTCAGGGATAGCTTGCTTGTAGGGTGCAGCTCTGGTGGTGTCTGCTGGTCTGTGTTTAGAGGTTAGCAGAGAGATGGGACAGACTCAGGGATAGCTTGCTTGTAGGGTGCAACTGTGGTGGTGTCTGCTGGTCTGTGTTTAGAGGTTAGCAGAGAGATGGGACAGACTCAGGGATAGCTTGCTTGTAGGGTGCAGCTGTGGTGGTGTTTGCTGGTCTGTGTTTAGAGGTTAGCAGAGAGATGGGACAGACTCAGGGATAGCTTGCTTGTAGGGTGCAACTGTGGTGATGTTTGCTGGTCTGTGTTTAGAGGTTAGCAGAGAGATGGGACAGACTCAGGGATAGCTTGCTTGTAGGGTGCAACTGTGGTGGTGTTTGCTGGTCTGTGTTTAGGGGTTAGCAGAGAGATGGGACAGACTCAGGGATAGCTTGCTTGTAGGGTGCAGCTGTGGTGGTGTTTGCTGGTCTGTGTTTAGAGGTTAGCAGAGAGGTGAGGCAGACTCAGGGATAGCTTACTTGTAGGGTGCAGCTGTGGTAGTGTTTGCTGGTCTGTGTTTAGAGGTTAGCAGAGAGGTGAGGCAGACTCAGGGATAGCTTGCTTGTAGGGTGCAGCTGTGGTGGTGTCTGCTGGTCTGTGTTTAGAGGTTAGCAGAGAGGTGAGGCAGACTCAGGGATAGCTTACTTGTAGGGTGCAGCTGTGGTGGTGTCTGCTGGTCTATGTTTAGAGGTTAGCAGAGAGGTGAGGCAGACTCAGGGATAGCTTGCTTGTAGGGTGCAACTGTGGTGGTGTCTGCTGGTCTGTGTTTAGAGGTTAGCAGAGAGGTGAGGCAGACTCAGGGATAGCTTGCTTGTAGGGTGCAGCTGTGGTGGTGTTTGCTGGTCTGTGTTTAGAGGTTAGCAGAGAGGTGAGGCAGACTCAGGGATAGCTTACTTGTAGGGTGCAGCTGTGGTGGTGTTTGCTGGTCTCCATACATCAAGTTTATTTTCTGCCCAATACTTTTCATTGTATAAAACTTTATATACAAAATATCAATATAGTTTCGTATTTTAAAATAAATCCTCTGAAATCAGACATTATTCATAATTATATAGAGCAAGATTCATTAAATAAATTTAAAAAATTATATGCATTTAATTGGAATACTAAGTATGTCACTCATTTAGGTATAAAATTTACGTTTCAAAATAATAAAATTATAGTTAATAATATAACAGAAATATTAAAACAGATTGGAATATTATTATATGACTGGAATACAACAAGATTCTCTTGGTCGGCTATAATAGCCATAGTTAATATGAGTATCGTCCCCAAAATAACATATTTATTTAGATGTGTCCCGGAAAAAGTTCCGGAATATATCATTAAAATAATTCAGCAAATAATAGATAAATTTATATATGCAGGGAAAAAAGTGAGAGTTAAAAAAATTATAACAAATAGAAAGTTTGATCTGGGAGGTATGGGATCTCCAGATATGAAAATGATTAGTGAAAATATAGCAATTTCTCATATAATTAATATGAATTTACAACATAGGATAGTAGGATGGAAAAACATCGAGGAAGAGCTTGTGGGAATTACCCCAATTAAAACATTGTTGGGGAAATTTAATGGAAAAGAAACAATATGGGAGAAATTACCAGAAGGTATTAGATCTATTATAAAATTCTGGGGGAAAAGTAAAATTAGAGCAGAGTTATTTCATATACCTTCCGCTTCTATACCTATAGATATATTAAGAGATAAATCATTTATTACAGAAGTGAATTTACTGGAAAAAGCTTCAATTTTGTATATAGCTCATCTATATCCAGAAGGCAGCCTATTAAAGCAAAGGGAACTACAGGAGAAAGGGATACCAAAATCCTTCTCATGGATAAAATATGGAATAATGTTAGAAAAAATGAAACAAAAGGGATTTATATGTGATAAAATAGATAAATTGTATGACTTGGAAGCATTCATGATTAAAGGTCAGGCGAACCATCTGGTATCTAAAATTAGTAAAAGTAAGATTAAACTTATGAAATTTGGGAAAACAAAGAGTATAAAAGAGTGGGAATATAACCTTAATATAGACTATAACGAGCAAGAATGGTTGAGGGCCTTTAGGTTAATAAAGAAATCCTCTATCAATACCATGTATAGAGAGGTGTACTTTAAATTGACACAAAAGTGGTATTTGGTTCCAGCAACTATGAAAAAGTTTGATTCCCAAAAATCATCACTATGCTGGAAAGGCTGTGGCAAAGAAGGCAATGCACATCATATCTGGTGGGAATGTGATAAGATAAGAAAATTCTGGGAAGAATGTTGTGGACACCTCACGATAATTGCAGGGACAAGATGTCCGTGTTCCCCGGAGTTAATATTGTTCCATATAGGGATCGAAAAAAAAATTCCCAGTAATAAATTATTGATATCCCATATATTACTGGTCATTAAAGCAATGGTAGTTAAATATTGGAATAAATTGGAAATTCCTAAGTGGAAAGAGGTCATTAATAAAATCAATTATAATAAAGATTTGATAAAAGAAAATATTAACGAAAAGTCAAAGAAAATAAATATTATTAATTGGACCATTTGGGAGCAGTATATGGATAAATATTAAATGGGGAACACAGAAAAAGAAACAATCGAAGCTTATGGTCACCGACGTGTCCTAGTTTTACTAACATTGTTATTTGGTCCAGAGATATTCTCTTTAGAATTAAATATTGGTCAATTGTATATATGGACTGTCTTATTCGGTCACGGATTGCTATGCTGTACCTGTGTGTTTTGTATCTGCTGGGAAAATGATTTTTTTTTTTTTTATCTTATTTTGATGTATGTATGTTTTATGAATAAAAAATAAATAAAAAAAAATATATCAATATATCAGAATGTTTATTTAGGATACTTATTGGATCTATACTACAAGTTGGTGTTCTACACTTTTTGGATTATATTCACATTTATATAGTAAGAAATACACATTTTTTTTTATTTAGATTTATTCATTTATATATTTTTTTACTTAGACACTTTTTTGACCTGCAGCACAATATGATATCAGCAATTTCCAATTGAACCAATTTCTTTTTCCAAGTTAGCAGTAGCAGTCTTAAGTTTTCCTATTATGCTCAATAACCCATAGATTTGATATCATGCTTCGCTTGAGTTATTTTTTGTGAAAATGTTTCAGGATTATGTTGCCCGTTTTTGGGACACCATGAACTCGTTGCTGTAGCTGCTACACAATTTTATATACTGAATAGATAATATTAGACTTTTACAGATTATTGTGCATTTTGGTAAATATGTATTTGAGGACAATTAATATTAAGCATATTTTTAATGATGTTGCTAAATAAAACACAAAAATAATTTAAATTCACAATATGTAAAACTGAGTAAAGGATTTAGTGCATAAAATAAACAAGTAAATAAGCTGAAAAAACAACTACATCTAACATATTGTTCTACAGTTTATAGCCATATTTTAATACAAATAGCTTTTTGAATGTAAGAACTGATACATTTACAGGTTTTATTGGGGGTTGACGTGTTTACCTTATATTTCATCTTATGATTGTCAACAGCACTTGTCCTGAATACGATGCTGAACAAAAATAAGGGGCTACAGGGTAAGTTGTCATTCTTTTATGGGAAAACATGACAGGTCTTTTTGTATATAAGGATTTGCTTCAGACTAAAGCATATCATTAGTTTCCATCCCAAGAACATTCAACTGCATCAGATGAACTACTGGTTAAGAATGTCTCTTCCCTTGGGCATTTTGCTTTGGTTACAAGACGTCTCTTTGATGCAATTTAAAACCAAAAGCAAACACATTTCATCCATGGGGCATTCATAGGGATCAACGGAAAGATTCTATATTTACAAATATAGTGTTTACAGGCTCAATTACACGTACCTGCACATGACCTCAAATATGTTGCTTTTAAAAGTCTATTAGAGGGCAGGTGAGGTAAGCAACATATTACAAACTCATATTCATATATGTAGATATATTTATACATGGTAATAATTTCTGTCAATTCATTAACGGACATTATTTGTAAATACATATTTGGTGTGATGGAAGGTCATAGCTTCAGGTAACCTAAACTTGGTCTCCTGATGGAAAAAGCTTTTTTTATGCTGACTATCTGACATGTTTTATATATGGTAGAGTACTTACAGTGCACATTGTGTTCACAATTGCCAGTTTTTATTTTTACTGACATGAAAATATAATAAATTGTTATATGGTTTCAACAAAGGGAAATGTACTCTGCAATTCTATAATCAACAAAATTCAAGTTTACTGTTATATATTGCAAAAAGTTAATACATAGCAATATACTCAATACAGGGACTGTTTGGCACTTTTACAATTGTTTATTTATACAAATCATTGGGTAACCATATGGTATACAATGTATGAGAATCACCAGCACAGCCACCTTTTATTTTTATAACATATTGTGTGTTCAAGCCTTAAATTACCATTATAACCAGGCAATCATTTTGAAAAAATCTCCTATTTCTTGCCTTAGAACCTATTATATTTAAGTGCTTAATTGTTGCCAGCAAACATTTCTGTAAGGGACATGTAAGAGGTTCCAAGGATAGTGTAATAACAAATGCTTTATCAGTTTAATATACTGTTATTTACTTCTATGGTGTAATTATGGTAAAAATAAGTGTAGTTTCCACTGTATCAACACAAATAAGATGGGCTAATTGGATTAAACCAATTTTTCAATATATCAACACAATAAAGCAACACAATTAAGATGGTAACTTCCACTATGTGTTTAATTTGTTATTAGCAGACATGACATTTTGTATGGACAATGTACAAAGCATGTAACTGTTCAGTTGTTAACAAAAATGGGTCTTAAAACCATAATATGACATAGGATTGATTTCAAGAGTGCAGATGATTTGTGCACAAATACTCTATTTTTATATTTTGTTCAATTAGCTAACATTAATATAATTAATTAAGTGTCACTATCTAATACATATCACAAAAGATTACATAATTCCATGGAAACTAAGAGAAATGCTCAAATATCATGCACTTCTGTTGAATTAGTTATATATTTTATCTTATTTGCAAAAAAAGGCTCCTACAGCCTGAGCGTTCCATTTTATCTCGCAATTATTATTATTACTAGCGAATTGCCCGTCAAAAAATGACGGCAATGAAATTGTAAGGTAGCTAATGCTGTTTGTTGTATAATAAATATGTAATACATTACTAAATGAATATACTGTACCTATTTTGAAGCATTGTGATGAAGAGCTGGCAATGTGTGTTGATGTTGCTGCAGCATTAGTGGTGTGGAGCTGCTGTGTAAGCGTGCTGAATGTGTGCACTGTGTGGTATGAATATCCGTATGTCGTTTGTGGCGTTTTGCGAGTTTCTTGTGGTGTTTTGCGAGTTTCTTGTGGTGTTTTGCGAGTTTAGAGTGCTGTAGCCTCGTTTTCGTTTTGTTCGGCGGCCATTTTTTCTGTCGCTTAGATTTTTTTTTAGTCTCTAAACTCTTTTATTTGGAGTAAAATCGAGGTCTAAGTTGCATTTTTGAGGTTCTGGGTGCTCCCTCTTGGTGTAGGTAATGTTTTTATGTATGTGCTGTGTGCATGTATTGTGTTTTACATTTTGTAATGTTCGCGAGTTGCGTCCGAGTGTTGCGAGGCCATAATGTGTGTGAACGTGTGTCGTATGTTGTTTGCGAGTGTCGTATTGTGTGTGTCGTACTGTTTGGGTTGCGACGTGAAGTTTGCGAGGGTCGCAGTTGCTGGCATGGAGCGCCTTCGGCGCTCCATGCCAGCAACTGCGGCCCTCGCTTTGCGAGGTCCTCAGGTGCTGGCATGGAGCACCTACGGCGCTCCATGCCAGCAACTGAGACCCCCGGGCAGTGCCCTCGCTTCGCGAGGGCCGCGGGCTCGCTGCGCGAGCCGCGGCCCTCGCTACGCGAGCCCGCAGCGTTAGCAACAACTCGTACGCTCACAACTATATATGTGATTACTAGCGACTTGCCCATCAAAAATTACGGCATAATAGAGTTTTATAAATTGTGTCTCTCCCCACCTCTCCGTCCCTGTATCTCTCCCCCCTCTCTCCCCTGTGTATCTTTTCCCCCTCCCCTGTTTCTCTTCGCCCCTCTTCCTCTCTTGTGTTTCTTCCCCCTCCCTCCTGTCTCCTTCCCCCCTCTCCCTCCCCCGTGTCTCCTATCCCCCTCTCCCTCTCCTGTGTCTCCTTTCCCCTTTCCCTCTCCCTATCCTGTGCCTCCTCTCCCCCTCTCCTTTTCCTCCCCTGTGTCTCTTCCCCCTCCCTCCTCAGTGTCTCTTTCCCCCCTCTCCCTCCACTTCCCCGTCTCCCTTCCCCCATTTTCCACCTCTGTGTCTCTTTCCCCCCTCTTCCTCCTCTGTGTCGCTTCCCCCCTCTCCCTCCCATGTGTCTCTCCCCCCCTCCCGTGTCTCTTCCCCCCTGCCCCTCCTGATTCACACTGCCCCTCTTGATCCCTCTTCTGAACCTTCCCTCTGGTCGCCCTGCCCCTCTTGATCCTCCCCTCTTCCTCTCTTGATCCCCCCTCTGCCCATCCAAGATCATTCCTTGGGCCATCTTGATCTGTCCCCATTGGCGCCTTCTACCTCATCAGCACTCCTCCCATACTGCAGTCTTCCCTCTGTCACTGGGAACGCGCCGGCAGGTGAGATGCAGTTTTGGGCATGCTGCTGGTGAGGTAGGAAGCGCCAATGGGGGGGGAACAGGTGTAGGGGGATCTAAAGGGGGGCAAGGGGAGGATCAGAGGGGAAGAAGGGGGGAATCAGGAGGAGGAGAGGATCAAGAGAGGCAGAGAGAGAACCAGGAGAGGGCTGGACAATACTCCTTCCCTTCACACGGCCAGGCTGTACAGAGGCCATGGACCGATGCTGGTCCACGGCCCAGGGGTTAGGGACCCCTGTACTACTCACCCCATTCGGTGGGCCCCTCTACCTTACGTGGCTTACAATGCTCAATGAACTGAACACCCCATCCCGAGGGCCCCTCTTCCTTATAGGCCTGACGGGCCTCGTGCATGCGCAAGCACGTAACTGTTTGGGCCTCGCAATTAGCGCCTTCGGCACTCATTGCGCATGCGCGAGCCCGACCAATTTAACATAGCATTACCAACAAAGCCGTATTTACCACAACTATATATGTGATTACTCTTTTTTATAAAGCACCAGAATTCTCCGTAGTGCTTTTTACAAAAATACAGTTTTTCAATATTGATATAATATTGTATATAAACTTTTAAATATTGTGTCCCATTCAGCTACTGCATTACAGTTTTTCGGTAGTTGTATAAATCTGCATACTTAATAGGTTGTATAATAAATGTGTTTAATAATTGCATTTCCTCGCTTTCAATTATATTTGGGGGTTTATAGCATACTCCAAATAATATTATTTTTGAATTTGCTGCTCCGCTATTTAACTCTACCTTCAAACATTCAATATTACTGCTCTTTCCAGCATAAATATCTTCTCTGACTATAGGCTTAAATTCAGGCTTAACATACAGACAAATTCCTCTTCCTCTTTTACCATTGCCCCTATCGTTCATAAATAGGTTATAACCATCCAGATTAACAGTCCAGTCATGAGATTCATCCCACCATGTTTCGGTAATGCCTATTAAATCCTATTTTTCATTAATTGCCAATAATTCTAACTCTTCCATTTTTCCTGGCAAGCTTCTGGCATTAGTAAGCATACATCTTATGTTATGAGTTTGTAGTTTTGAGGTGCCTGCCTCTGTACTTGAGTTACTTAGCAATACTTAGCTATTGACTATACTAACCCGTCCCATCTCCTCCCCCATGAGTAGTTAATTCATACCTTATCCCCTCTACACTTTCTACCCCATTACATTCATCTAGTCCCCCCCCTCCCCACCTACTAGTTGAAAAACTCCTCCAACCTTTCTACCATCCGATACCCTAGCACAAAAGCTCCCTCATCATTAAGGTGCAATCCATCCCTGCTATAGAGATTGAACCAAAGTGAGAAGTCAGCCAAGTGCTCTAGAAATCCAAACCCCTCCTTAGTGCACCACATTTTTAGCCACGCATTAACCTCCCGAAGCTCCTTCTGTCTCCCTGGGCTAGCATGTGGCACAGGAGGTCATTGATTTAAGCGTATTCCCTAGTTCTCTAAAATCATTCTTTATAACACTCCATCTTCCACTAACTTTTTTTATTGGTACCAATATGTAACATCATTTCTAGCCCCTCCCAATAATTTATCTACCCGATCCACATCATGCCAAATCTGAGCTCCCGGGAGACAGCAAACTGTTTGATTGCTGGGATCTAGGTGACAAATCACCCTGCCTACATTCTTAATAATATAATCCCCTACCACCAAAACCTGTCTGTTGCTCTGCCTATACTGCCCTCCCACTCCTCCAGTAGACCTGTTCTCCCGGCTGTTAGAGCGAACAGCTCTATCTGGCATTGCCAATCCTGAATGGACATCCCCAACAGTTTCACTTAATCTGGCAAATCTGTTGGTGTTTGCCAACTCAGAACTGGCCTGCCTCCTCCTCCTGATCCCCCTGCTTCCCCTTCTAACTTTAACCCAGCTATCTCCCTGGACATCATCACTAGCCGCATCTCCAGCTAAACTGTGCTCCCTTTTCCAGTGGAATATCAGTAAGTCCTGCAATTCTCCTCAGCTTCCACAGAGGCAACATACTCACCCCTGTCACAGAGATATGGACTCTGGATCATCTGTTCTAGTAGTGCATACATATGACAGGATGTACACTGAGTGAGGTTGCCACTTGATTGACTTATAATTACGGTCTACAAAATGTCAGTGGGAAAAATAAACAAACAATAAAAACACAGGACAAACCATGCCCACTCTCAACTGGACACTGATTACAGACCACAAGACAGAAAAAGCTTCCTGCACTGAATCCCAGAGAGATTGTGTTGCAAAGAAGCCTGGGATATGTAGTCTCTTTCTCTATATATATTTGTGATCTGATTCAGTTGTAAACATAGACTCCATCCAACCATGTGATGCAATCCAGCACCAAGTACTTCCTTTGAAAGGTCAAATTCCATATCTAGATACATTTTCTCTGCATACTTGGTGATGTCGGTTTCCTCTGGGTGTGGAAAGCTGGAATTTACTTACCTGCCTATAAATTTGTAAGTACACTGATTTTATATTTTTCTGATAATTACTGCCTGTTTGTTACCAAACATTTAAAACACAGGAAACGTATATATACTTAAATGAAACCAACAAGAAATGTAGAGAGCATACGTATGTGTGTAGATTTCACGGCCAGACAAGTATGAGTTTGAAAAAAGAAAACACACAGTGGTACATTGTCAAATACCCTCATTCTCATGCAACAGAGAAAAAAATTCTTTCCATGTCCCTTTACATTGAAAAACTAGGAATAATGACTATTTACATCTTAGGAAGAGGCTGTCACTACTATTTAAAGGACCACTCTATTTTAGAAGTATGTACCAAATTAACAACATAAGCAACTATGTAAGCCATGAACATAAAACAATTCTTGAAAAATACTTAAAATTGCACTGAACACAATTCTTTTTATGCATTTACAACAGTGTGTTTTAAATATTGCCAAAGTTGTGCTTTGCATGAAAAATATGAAATAACATTTGTTTAAACTGCAATGAAACTATAGGGAAGTGCACAGAGAATGCATATGTCTGTAGATTGCATTTCCAGGCACTTGCCTCCTGTTATTGTTCATTGGCTGACAGGAACAAGCCCTAAATCAATTAAACATTTGAGTCAGTTTGCTTTGAGATTATCATTAGAAAATAAATAAATCACACAGTGGTACAATATCATAAACCATTTTTCAGATGCAACAAAGCAAAAAAGTACTTTACATTCTTACATGTAAATGAATAGTCATACAGCATTAACCCTGGATATTCATGTGGCATATGTCCTATTTGCAGCTCCAAATCAATATTTAAAAAAAAAAAACATTACATATTAGTGAAAGGAAAAACATGTTGAAATTTTATGTGCAGAAGCAAATGTTGACGACCTATTGCTTTGATAAGAATTGGTTATATAAATATACAAATATATAAAAATAAACATTATTTTTCCTGTTTTAACATTACTTATTAAATGCAAGCTACTTTACAATAAATATGGCCACATTTTCAAGAACATTAACTCTGTGCCCAAAATGAGCATGTTTTGTTTTTCTAAAGAAGAGAAAAAGAGAATAGATCAGGTGCACTCAATAAAAAGATGACGTCGTACATGAAAGTCATGAAGTCCGATGCATACAAAACTCTGGATTAGAATGCAAGTTTAAAGCTGAGATCCAGTTTTCTGCCTCATAAAATTTGGGGACCGTAAGTCCAACATGAAGCACGTACCAGTTGCAGGCTTGAAATGTGGCTGAGTGACATTGCTATTAAATTAGAAAGGGCTGCGAGCTACAGCTGGAGACGCAAATCGTACCTTATTCGTAGAACGTTAGATTTTCAGCCATGTGGACGATCAATTAGTGTAGACCGTAGTTACGGGTTTAGATGGAGCAAATAGAAAAATAAATTGTCAGTGTTACGTCACTGAAAAAAGGGAGGTATTTTTCAAAGTCCTACAGGCTAAAATTACAGTTTGCGATCGGACCCACATTCAAAATTGAATGCAATATTGATAAAGCCGTAAATATGATATTCTATCACATGCAAGTTACAGTATATGTATTAACATATTGATTGCGAGGATCGATATAACACAAAATATAAACATGAAATAAAGTATTTTTTAGGCCAATTTGCGGGCTTGAAAATGTTGTGCTATTAATTCTAAGACCTAACATCACTTTCCCTTTTAATAAATGTACAGTAGTGTGTTGTTTTTATTTGCATTACAAGTGCTACAGATTGGACTTTAACACCCCCCTACACGGGAGTACAAGGAAATCAACAAGGCTTGCAAAACGCTATTGGACTGCCTAAAATAGAAAATCAAAAATGAGTTGGAAAAGAAAGTAAGACTAACCCTAAAATATTTTGTAAGTATTTTAATGGGAAGAAGGGCAGGAAGGAAACTATAGGAACATTACAATGTGACACAGGCCATCTCATAATTACTGACCAGGAAAAGGCAGATGAGCTAAATAGGTTATTTTCAACGATATACACAAGGGAGGTACCAGTGGGTGGGACACCGCAACATAATGGGGCTACACTACCTTCGCCGAATAATTTGTCAACGCAGGAAGAAATCCAAAAGAGGTTGGAAAAAATTAAAGTTAATAAAACCCAGGGTTCTGATGGAATACATCCAAGGGTACTGAGGGAGCTGGGTTCTGTAATAGCCAAGCCATTATATTTAATTTTTCAAGATTCATTCAACACAGGGTCTCTACCAGATGACTGGAGAAAAGCAGATGTGATACCTATATTTAAGAAGGGAGCAAGAGCAAATCCGGGGAATTATAGACCAGTGAGCCTCACTTCTGGGAAAGCTTTTAGAAGGGTTAATAAGGGATAATATTCAAGAATATGTCTATTTGAACAGGATTATAAGTAGGAGTCAACATGGATTTATGAGGGATAGGTCATGTCAAACAAATCTAATTAGTTTGTATGAGGAGGTTAGTAGGAACCTGGATCAAGGCTACTCAGTGGATGTAGTCTTTTTGGATTTTGCAAAGGCTTTTGGCAGTGCTACATGGGAGACGTTTGTGCAAACTAAGGGATAGAGGAATTGTAGTAAATATATGCTCATGGATTCAGAGCTGGAAGCAAAGGGTTGTTGTAGATGGAACATACTCAGATTGTGGTAAGTGAGGTTCCTCAGGTTTCAGTATTAGGTCCTCTCCTTTTTTACATATGTATTAATGTACTTAGAGGTGGGACTGGAAAGTAGTGTCTCCATTTTTGCTGTTGACACAAAGTTGTGCAAGGTAATTAAATCAGATAAGGATGTACTTTCCCTCCAAAGAGATTTACATAAAATAAAGGAATTAACATATAAATGGCAGATGAGAGTTAATACGAATAAATGTAAAGTTATGCAACTGGGAAGGAAAAATAGCCATGCAATGTATAATCTCAATGGAGCAAATATAGGGGTATCTGATATTGAAAGGGATTTGGCAGTACTTGTGGACAACCACAAGTGCTCGATGCCAAGCAGCAGCTGCAAAGGCAAATAAAATAGTACACCCTTATTTGGAATATGGAGTACAATTTTGGGCACCACTTCATAAATTGGACATTTTAGAGCTGGAAAAGGTACAGAGAACGGCTACAAAACTAATCAGGAGAATGGAGGGGCTAAGCTATGAAGAAAGACTAACCGAATTAAGCTAATTTTCTCTAGAAAAAAGGCATCTATGAGGGGATAATATTACCTTATATAAATACATCCAGTGTCAGTATAAAGATTTGTCAAGTAAGCTTTTTGTGCCCAGAGATTTTCAACTGACAAGAGGACATCCTTTGAGGTTAGAAGTAAAACGATTCAACCATAAAGAAAGACAAGGGTTCTTCACAGTAAGGGTGGTTAATCTGTGTAATTCTCTACCAGAGGAGGTGGTGACAGCGGATTCGATAGATGACTTTAAAAGGGGACTAGATTTATTTCTAATTAAAAAGGGAATTCAGGGTTATCATGGATAATTATAGAGAGAGTATTGATCTAGGGAGAAATCCGATCACCAGTATCTGGGGTCAGGAAGGAATTCATTTTTTTCCCCTTTGAGACGATTGGCTAAGTTTCACTTGGGTTTTTTTCTGTTTACCTTCCTCTGGATCAATTAATTATTAATTAATTAACAATGAATTAATGACTAATTAATTAACTACTAGTCCGCATATTGCAGATCAGAGGAGATGTTAAAAGGTTGAACTTGATGGACTGAAAGTCTTTTTTCAACTTCAATTACCATGTAATTATGTAACTATGTAATATTTAACATAATATTGTGAAAATATTAATGCAATATATCAAAAGCACCACTGAATATCACCATATTTTTAAAAAAATGGTACCCAAGAGTAATTCTACAAATACCACACCTTTGGAGAAAAACAAAATGAATGCAGACTGAAAGAGAAAGTTACTTTCTTTCTACAGTGAATATTCACTATAGAAAGTAACTTTATCTTTGATATTTTACTCATTTTCTGTTTTTCAAAGGTTCAGTGGTACAATTTTTTTTGAATATGGTAACCAAGAGTACCCCTCCACACTAGGAAACCATGGCAGCCAAAAGTAGAGCAGTTGCAACTAGTAATATAGTAATAGCTCTGAACATTTGATTTAGTGGTAGAGTTAAAGTAAAATATTGATTTATTAAGTAAATCAACAATATCATAGGTCATGGTCAGCAAGAATTGCAATAAAAAAATGTCAATAATACCTAGAATTACATATATATTTAGAGCAATTACAGATATAGTTCCAATTTATATATTAAAAGATTTTCAGAAAATGATAGCTAAATACTTATATCAGGGGAAAAAAACTAGATTAAAGTTATTAGTAGTTAAAAGACTCATTATTGAGGGTGGCTTAGCATCCCCCTCGATAGTTGACATTTTTATGCAAGATGGAACAATGTAGATCTGGAAAGGGTATGGTACAAGATAGAACAATATTTTTTTTTATCTTACTCCTTTACATATGATCATTTGGCTTGCGCTACTAAAAAAAAGCATGATAATAAATTTACCAAGAAGTTTTAAGAACCTAATAGAGTTTTGGAATAAGAAAAAAATAAGGGTGACTTTATCTAATAACCCATCATTAGGAGCTCCAATTGAGTTAGTGGAGGAGGTGAACTATATATGCAAAAGATGGGATAATGTGAGTAATATAAAAACAGAGGGAGATCTATACACGAATGGTAATTTACACAGCTTTTAAAATCTATTAAAAAAATAAACAAAAAGAACTTAAATTGGCTTCACTATTTAACTATTCCAAAAAAATAATTAATCAAAGGCTATCAGTTGAATTATAGGAGGGAGCCAACTCCATTTGAGAATTTGGTACAATCAAAGAATAAAAGTAATTTAATGTCAAGGTGCCAAAAAATTATTAATAGCTCAGTGGGATTGGATAAAAACTCTAAAATGAAGACCTGGGAGTGAGATTTAAATAAAGAGTGGACAATTGATACTTGGAATAAAACCGGTAAATTGGTAACAAAAATCTTCTCTGGGTCCATCAAATAATGAAATCTTTTTCAAAATTGTCCAAAGATGGCATTTAACTCCTGTTGATTTAAATAGATTTGACAATTCCTTTTCATCTAGCTGTTGGAGGGGGTGTATGTGGTGGAAGTGTGAAAAAAATGTAACCTTTCTGGTTAGAAAGCAAACAACAAATAAATAAAATAATAGGACAAGAAAGTTCATTTAACATAGAACAGATGATTTTACATCTAGAAATTAACATCTCTCCCCCAGGTCTTAAATACTTAATTTCACATATCTTGCTGATGGTAAAAAAAAGACTATTTTGAAATATTGGAAATATATCCAGTTGCCCACTTGGTCAGAGGTGATAAATATAGTTTCTAGAAATTATGAACTAGAAAAAGACTAGACCCAAATAGGCCCTATTAAAAGCAATAGCTATATAGACTGGTCGATATGGGAAAAAATATACAAAGATATATAAATAATATGATGTTCTCTTGCTTTCCTTTTTTCAAACTGAAGGATACCAAAAACATTTCTCCTTTTTCTTCTTCTACAACCTCAGTGTGCTTGGCTGCATATTGTATAATATTAAAACACGAAAATTGTTTATCAAAGATACAATGTGTATGGAATGTAATTTTTATGTTTGTCATGTTTATTTGTAATTGTTTATATGTTTTAAATTAATAAATTATATATATAAAAAAAAAAAAAAACCATATCAAAGGTCTACACATAAAAGGCTTAGACATATTTGAAAGACATTTCTTTTGGATATATTGTACTCACCAAAGTTGTATTTTCCATGAAAAAAAAACATTAAGTAAAACCTATTTAAACTTAAATGAAACCAACAAGAAATGTAGAGAGCAAATGTAGGCATGTAGATTTCACTGCCAGACAAGTATGAGTTATATCACCATATTACTGCCCATTGGCTGATAGGGGCATCATTTGAAAAAAAAAGAAAAACACACAGTGGTACATTGTCAGATACACTCTTTCTGATGCAACAGAGTAAATAATTCTTTCCATGTCCCTTTAAGTTGAAAAACTGAATAATAACTAATCACATATATTCTTCAATAATTATAAATACTATTCAACCAATGATTGCAATTCATCTTTTATCTGCCTTTGTTAACCCAATATCATAATTTATTATATTCCTATGCATTTACATGATTGCTTAGCTACATATATAGATTAATTTAGGAAATATATACTATGTCTCTTACACTATCTCCCTAAAGTCTTTTACTTTCACTTTGTAATAATTTATTGTTTAAAAAGCCAAAAGCATGTGACCTGGAACTAAGTTAGTAGAAATAACATTTGGCTCTTTAAATAAGTGGTAAAAACATAGTTTGTATTTTTCATTTGTTTTATTGTAATTCACTTTTTCATTTTGGTAAACTTTGGTTATGATTTGTGGATGCTTTTTGAATATTAGTTGCATATGCATTGTTCATCTATACACATATATAATATATATATACAAATTATTTTAGATATTGTTTGTATAATGCTGTAAAGAGCAAAGATAATGTCTAGACAGAAAGCAGGTTAATGTTGACTTCCATTTGTGCTGCTCAAGTTATAAAACAGTAGCTGGTTTTCCTTATTAACTTAGCAGTGACACCATGATCAATGAAACAGTGACTTTTAGTCAATTATTTGTCAAGTAAGAACATACAGTAAAGTACCTAATACACACCCATGAAGATTTCCATATGCCAAAAATCTTACATTTGACAGACAAAGTCCCTGAAGCTAAAAAACATGGTGTTACTTTGTAATTAGGTATAGTTATCCAATATGCAAATTAGTCTTCGGATAGCTGAAGGTTACCGTTTTACTCTTGTATTTTCTTGAGCAGAAAAAGGAATAATAAATTAATACTGGAAAAAGAAGGAAGAGAATAAATATAACCTTCACCTCACCGAAGTGTGAGCTGACATGTAGTTTGTTAAAAAGAACTGTAAATGATTGAAAGACCTAAGCCGAAATATACATCAAGTGACATTATTCCTCTTCCTACTTTAATCACACGCTCACGCTCAGAAAGGATCCAAATGTAGGCTGCTATAGAAGAAATTTCTGTACGATTAGTGTCTCTGAACAAATGCAATGAGCCAAAAAAAGAGAATTGTAGCGGGGGTTAAAGCACGGTTTAATAATTCCAATCTCAGTCATTTTTTTCATATGTACTGTATGTGTGAGTCCATAGTACAGCATAATGTGTCATAATTTGGCCTTCCATTCTGACAGCAGTGCTTGAGTTGGGCATTAAATCATTGCCCCGAGGAATTCTCATTCTGGCAATTCCTGGCGGTAGGACTGTCATCTCCTCCCACACATTACCTATCATTTTTGACATGATTGGATCAAAATTAGTCAGTACATTTAGATGTAAATTGGGACATCCAAGAATAATAATGAGCACAAAAATATAGCTCTGTGTAATTGACATGGCAACAGCTTAGTACAGTCTTCCACAGCATCTCTGAGATTATTAATACAATGATAACAAAAGTAGTCTATCAAAAAAAGTGAGGAAACTTTTTTGAGGTAGATATTTACCTAATCCTTAAATTGAATGGAAGTTGTTGTGATTGCTCCTCCTGCAGTTAAACCAGTTTAACTGTCATATGTATGATTGCAAATTTCTATTGAGGGTCATTTACAATATGTTAAAGCTTGCATATTCAGCGTGTTTGTCTTGCTATAGCACATGTGTTTCAATACTTTCAATATATATCTTGCTTGCTGTAGTCTGCATAATCACTTATTATAGTTTAAAGAGATACATTTATTTTTGTGTTTCATGAAAAAATACAATATTAACCTGGGGGTTAATCTAGAACCAAATGAGGTAAGTGTTTGTGTCATTAACCTTTCCTCTCTATAATTTTAGAAAATACCTTAAGTCAAGCTGACTTCATAAAATATTCTAAAGTGGTAGGAACAAGAAATACTTGTCAAGAATAATATGTTGAATAATATAATACTTTTACTACTTTTCATGTAGTTATTAATAATAGCAAATTTAATCCACCAGAGTTGAAGTTGAAGTTGGCCAAGCCTATCCAAGTTTTGTTCAAAAAGAAACTTCAAAGACAAAAATAAATAATCTTTTTTTGGGTGGACGTAAGGTTTCAATAAGTTACTAGTTAAATGAAATTAAATGTTATATGACATTGTACACCTTTTAAAAAAGGATAAAAGTAGTCATGGTCATAAAGAACATTATTCATTGCCTTCCAACATTATTTAAGAGTCATTCTGAATGAATGATTTATATTATTCCAGCTCTGTATTCATTTACTTGTGTATCATTTATTGATTCATGATAATGATTATTTTAAGAGTTATTATTTTTTACTTTTTTAAAGCATTTCTTTTTCAAATTCGCTTTAGCTTCCTTAGATATGTGTAAAAAATACTGTTGATGTCTTTATATATGCTTTATTACCTATACTTCTTTCTATTACCTCTGTACAAATAACTCTGTACAATGATATATTAATAACTGTACAATGATGTTACTGCATTGTAGAAATTAGACAAAATAACTTAAAAATCATTAAATTAAAACGGACTATGAATTTGAAAGATTTGTGCAAGTTTATTTTAAATGTATGGAAGCAAATTCACTCTAATTTGGAGCAAATTTGTGGAAAAGCCTTCTCATGTTCACTGCTCTTGAAATATGGTAGATGAGCCAGCTTGGATGACATCATATCTGGAAATGTTTTGCACATCCTTCCATTGTGTTTCATGCTTAACTTTAATGTTATCATGGTTCCAATAAGTTAGTGCTTATAGTCATATGAATAATTATGCAAAACTTATTTTCCAGCAACTGAGTAAGTTTTCACAACCTCGATCACAAATATCAACAAAAACTTCACATTTTAGACAATATATTAGCCACATAGATCATGGCTTTCAACATTTGAATTTTATTTCTCTTATAGCCCTTAATCATATTAAGATTTTCATCTGATCAGAAAACCTAAATGTACCCTTTCAGCTATATTCACCTTGTAAAATGCTAATTGAAATAAGATAAAAAATCAGATGTGTTTAGCAGTTTATAAACCATAATATTCAAGTGTACTTTATATTTATTGATGTTTCAAAATATGCATCCAAAAAGGCTACCTCTCATGTAGTTTGGGTTACTTTTCAGTTTGTTAAATTTTCCCCCTTTGAATAGGGAATGATGTTTTTGAAATGGTGAATGTGTGAAGAGGTTACAGCTGAATATTAGAATGTTGTGAACACCCAATTTTAAAGATTTTAGAAGTACTTCCGTCTAGTTTGGATTTTTTACTTTTTTAGAGCCTCATGTTTTATGCAGTGAGTGGATCATTCTTTGAATTTTGCATCTTGCGGTAATGTAAGACCATACCTTCAGCCACCACTACATGACCAATAACAATAATCTATACTTATATTATTGTTGTTATTACTATACTGTCATCATTATATATAATTGTCAATAATAATATATGTTGATTAATTAATAAACAATGAAATTCATATTTTTTTTTTGTTTGATTCCTCAATATTAGGGAAACTTTTAGCTCTACCACTTTGGACAGAACAATAACCTTCTCCATCAACATATATACACCTTAATAACATTTTTAATTGTGGATCCATATTTATTATTAGTTAATTTTGCATTTAATTTAAGAGAAGTTAAATATTTTAAATCTACAATATGTAGCATAAAATGTATAATATGTATTATTTTAGTTGTTGTTTATTAGGGGATACTATAATTTGACAGGGGATGATGGGAGACACTCTCCAACATGATATTTAGAAATATTTCAAGGATTTAAGACGTAAAGCAAAGGATTTGGTTTTAAATACCTATTTGCATAATTTACACAATGACTATAAGTATTAAAAAAAAGGTGAAAAATACTTTCAGTGGCACTTTACTCGCTTCAAGTAATTTTATTAGTACATAGTTAAAAAGAAAAATGAATTGCAAAAACATATCATGGTGCTGAAAGAGAGATTTTTTGGTCTGGGGGCTATCTATATGCTGCTGGACAATTAAATGTCTGAATTTTTGAAAATATCAAGATCCCGGACCTATAAAATAATATAAATGCCATTGTGCCTCCGGCACCAAACATTGTACTGAAAGCAAGCCTGCATGCTTAGACATATTTGTATCTATACACAATACCATATACTACAACAGCATAACACCAACCAAGAGTGGAAATAATTATGGATCATTCCAGAGCCATTTTAATATACAGTAATACATTTTACGTCTATATTGATGGAAGAATGATTACTGTCAAATTATGATTTTACAATTGAAAGCCAAAGCTAGTTAGCTTTAATAAAGTAGAGTTATTACCTATATGTTTTCATGACAAGATAATGAATATACCTTATGAAAGCTCTTTCAGTGTGCTGGGATTCACTAACATTCATGCTTTCTGGCACACTTTTTATTGTATTGTCCCATTACCTTGGAATACAAAAAAAGTATATTAGCAGATGTCTTTAAATTTAGACAGTTCGGGGTGTATATTTTGTCAGGGGATCAAGTTGAAAAGGTCAAATGCCTGAAGCCACACATGTCACAGTCTCTTACTACCTGGCATATAATTCAAATCCATACTGACTAGGAAAGAGGCACTCTGAAATACAGTTATTTTCTGAGAGTTGCATGTAAAGTCTTGTGGAAATGAAGTAACCAGAAATACTGAAATGCAGCATTGAAATATTTTTTCCATCTGCTTAGAGATCATTAGCCAGTGTGAAAAAATGGATTTTGCCATTGTTACCATATGTTTATACAGGCACCTTTCATTACATTATTGTAGCAGCTATGTGCAGGTTATACATTTAATTTGTACATTATCTGTGTAAATGATGTCATTTTCTTCTCTAATAATTGTTACAAATATACCTAAATAAGCTTTGAGTAAACATAAAAGCTAAAATGTGTTAGTTTCACAACTGTATTTAATATTAGCAAAGACTAAAACAAAAATTCTAATGTTTTATATGTTATATAAAAGTAAATAAAGAGAGGGTTTTGTGTACAGCGGTATTTGTAATATAAAATACAGATTTATTACTAGATTTATTATTATTAGATTTACTACTTACCTGTACAGCATTCCTTAGATATTAAACCTATTATTTTTGTCAGATAACTCACATTGTTATCTAAAGTTTATTCTAGCCATCCCAAAACAGCAGGGACAACTTAATTTCAGTTTAAAATATGCAGCTCCCTACCATGATATATATTGGTTATATAGTGATTTGTTAACTTATTGCTAATAATTTATATTTTGGTTAACCTTTATATCACGTATGTAAGCACTATTTGACTTATGGAAAGAGGAATGATGAGACCATAAAGAGGTCTGTTTTTTTCGTAATTGTCTTGTAACGTTTGTGCCACCATCTTGTTTTGCTCCTAATTTTGTACAAACTGGTGACATTCTTTATATGTATTTTCATACAAATAAGACCCAGACAATAATAACTATGATATGTAATGACTGCACACCTCTCTGTCTCTTCTGAAATGGTTTTGGAGCACATAATGCATTACACATATGATTATGCTGCCATTCATACTATCATTCTAGTAAGAATATTATATGATGTAATTCTCTAATATATAATGATCTGATTCTAATTAATATGCTGCTTGTTCTCTTATTTTTTAATTATTTTGGATCTACAGTCTATATTGCAGCCATTTTTATTCTTTAGCTGTTTTAATGTCATGAGACCATGGATAGCTGAGTGAGCAGAGGTGCACAGCAACAGAAACAACATTTATAAAAGTCAGTGGCTTTGAAATATATTTTTCTTGTTTTATTAGCAAGCTTTGCAAAATAACAGCCTTATTAAATTGTGATTCAGTAAATTTAAAAGGGCTCTACTTAAGCACACAGCATATATTTTTTTACAGAAGTTTTTAGTTAGTGAAGACCTTGCTTTTGGATAGAAGTTCACTAACTAAAAACTTCTGTAAAAATATATGCTCTGTGCTTATATACAGCCCTATTCAATTGGCCAAATCGCCATTTTAAAAAAGGCTGAAGGTGTATATTAATTAATAGATTTGTATACAGTTAGCATTATACTGGAAATTAACAGTTTAATATTTATGTCCCAAGCTAATTTTAGATGAAAATATTTATTACGTACAGCATTCTGGTTGTGAATATTGTGTTAATATCATAGAACAATGAAGAAATATACAAGTCTGAAAACTGTGAGTTTGACTAAGAGGATAATTAAGGAGGAAAAAGTTATATGGCTAGATTTAAATTAGAAAAAAAATAAATGTTGATAAAACAACAGGATACAGAGGGATCCATGATAGATTGGTGGGAGGTTTGTGTATGAGACGGGTGTTAGGGTCGATCCTTTGATTCAAGTGGTATACCCACCCCTCTCATTAACAAAAACCCCCATGATTCAGCTCTCAGGATGCAATGTAAGAAATATAAAAATGGATAACACGAATCTTCAAAAATTTAGATTTTCACAGAAAAAATATGTTTTAGGTCCATGGCTTACTCAGCTGCTAATATTGTTAGAATGGTAAATACTTGACAAAGAAGTGTCTTTTTTTCTTTCAGGGCAGCGGTCCTTTACCAATATTAAAATTATTTTAAATATTAGTCTTTATGGCAATTTATGCAATCATATGCCATCTATCACATTATTATTGGTGTTTAGTAATAATTGTTTTCCTTCTTTGGCAGATGGATGTTATTGAATCAGCCAATATTTTACACATTTACAGCTTTATTAAATTGCAATTCGGCTCTATATAAGCACAGAGCATATTTTTTTACAGAAGTTTTTAGTTAGTGAACTTCTATGCAAAAGCAAGGTTTTCACTAACAAAAAACTTTTGTAAGAAAAATATGCTCTGTGCTTAAATAAAGCCCTTTTAAATTTGCCGAATCACAATTTAATAAGGCTGTTAGTGTTCTAAAAGAATATTGAATTGCAATGCAACAAATTTGAATCAAATTCTGTACAAACATTTTATTTTATAGCCACACAATCAGAATATTGAAATGCACACTTTATAGATATTTAAAATACACTTTCTAACCATTGTCAATGCCATAACCAAGCTACTGCAAACAAAATATTTTTAAATTGTTGCATTAATTTTAATTGTCCCTGACATAATAGCAAGATTTGAAATCTGAGAGCAGTCATAAAGTAAGACATATTCCCAGCAGCACAAGGCAGGAGGAAGATGAGAAATCAGTATTTGTAATCTGTTTTATATAGCAGACATGAATTGGCAACATTGAAACCATTGTCTTCTTAATCTTGTTACCGAGGTCAACATCTGTATTATTTACTGCTGTAAAGTATATTACGATCTTCTCAATATTAGTTGGCCTCACAAACACGTCTACAAGCATGCTTTGCACTGATTCTCATATCCTCTACAGACTCTCTTTATGAATTCATAATTCCTTTAGAGAAATTATGCAAATGCCTTGGCTGAAAAGACTTACCTTGTTGAAATGTTTTACTTAATTAATTGATACCATGTAGGCTATTGGCTTCAATATCCATTGTGATGTTTTGTTTAAAAACCTTGGTTATTTTTTCTCATATTATTATGTTTTTAATATATTGTCCTTTGGCACAAAAGGCATTATTAAAAAATCTATTTTAAAAACATGACATGAATCTGTCATCTTTTACTTATTCAAATAGTTTATCAAAATGTCTGTAGAAAAGAAGAGATCAATAAATGTTTTTGACGTTTTAAGTGCCAGAAACTATTTAAAGCTATATAGCCAGCAGATTTAATCTTTCTTTAGAATAGTAAATGTAAAAATATTAATATGTTGGATATTAATTTCTACAACTAATTTATAAATATTAACTTTATATTGATGAGGAAGTTAGTTGTGAGTTATCACACTTCACTATCACATTCCATATTGAAAAGCTAAGTTGTGAAGTGTTGTCTTAAAGGAGCACTGAATGTGCTCTGCAGCATCAGATAAAGGGTTTAAAAGCATGTAGTAAAAATATTTCCCTTTTCAAATTACTAGTAAATTGATGCACCTATGAGCATTTGTAATTATAGTTTTAAGACGATTTCAATTCACCACAGTCTGTATGCATAATGAGTTGCATTTTCACTCTTCATCGATTTTTTTATGTAGGTGTCTCAAGTGTTAAAACAACATCAGATTTGGAAGTTTGTGAGTTCAAATCCCACCAGTTGTTTTTTGTTTTTTGTTTTATAACAATTTTAATTTAGGTAAAGGATAAAACAGATCACATATAAATTGCAATGGCTGTGTATGAAACAACTATGGGTTATGTAGTGCATTTAAAATAAATATGTAAATAAAAATTAGGGAGAGCCAGGATTTGAACCTGCAGGCTTTAATACTCACAGTAACTACCATAGGAAATCAGCCCTTTCCCTGCATAATGATGACTGAGTGTAGAAAACATTAAGCTAAAATAAAATAAAGTACTGTGACGCAAACAACACAACTGGACCCCTGCACATACACAAAATGAAAATCTATAAAATTAGATACTGGTAACAAAATACTCCTCTAGCAGTAAAAATGTCAAACATCATAATCCCCACACATGAAAAAAAAAAGGATTATAGAAATTTGACCATATGAATAATTTATTTATTTCAAAAACTAAACATGCCAGAAGTCATAAACAAGCCCTGCCCTACCCTAAAAATAAATGCAGAGAATATTTATATTGGATCAGAATATGTGGACTAAACAAATTCATCAGAAGTGCAAAATCTTTAGCTAGTACAAGATAGTCCCCTTTGAAATATCAATCAAACTTCAAGAATCTCTAATAATGCGAATTCCAATTAATTCTAACCCATATGAATTATCTAGATAAGGCAAGGGGAAATATCCTCAAACAAATGGTACAGTTTATGGATCAGTTTCTGATGGCAGGAGCAATATCCCCCCAAAAATAGTTTACTGCTAACTGGTATACAGGTCCTCTTTGCAATGTCCCCTATACACTTCTTGTGATAATATATAGGCATTATATCTTCCAAACTGCCACTGATGTTTTTTTTAAAGCTAGGCCAGTAGATGTTGAAAATATAAGTAGGACATTCATAAAGTCAAATCCAGGTTCTCCATGCAGTCTCTCCAATGTTTGACCAGAATTACCCAGTGGTGACATGCAAATGAAGTCACCAGCCTGTAGATACAGACTTCAGTATATTGATACATTATCTTCCAGTACCAAGATCCCACTCCTGTTTGGTAAGCTCACTATCACATATTATAATTGTCTAACTACGATTCGTTGTCATGCTGTGTTGCGTAGTGCGTACGACTTAACTGTGGTGCTCATCGCCCGGCGAGGCGAGCCATTAAATCGTACCACTTTGGCGATTATTCGACTTTGCGATGAGCGCCACAGGTGCTCATTGCAGGCGAGCCTCGCGTAGCAAGGCGACCCGTTAAACCGTAGCACTTAGAAAAAAAATACGAGATTAAAAAAATTATGAGATAAGCGGCGGAACCAAAACAATAAAAAAAACACTAAATACACACAAAAATAAAAAAAAGGTCACTTACAGCATGGGGAACCAGGCAGGACGTCTGGGAGTGAGTTGGAACTCCAATTTACATCGATTTAGACGAGTTACAAAGATCGAAAATCGGCTAAGCGAGAAAAAAATGGCCGCCGAAAAAAATGAAAACCAAGTTGTACTACTACGAACTGCGTAAAACACAGCCACAGACGTATGTGTTTGAAAAACAACGAGATAAAGGATGTGGATTAACTGCGCAATGAGTAAAAAAACAGTAGCGAGTCATTTTACGAAACGCAATTACAGATTTACGCATTAACACAGATTTAACCGCCTAAAACAACGCATTTGATGAAATATGTTGAAAATTACAAAAATAAAAAGTTAAAAAAAATAAAAATGTGTATTTATTATAAGAAAAAAAAAAGGTATATATGTAGCTGAGACATGTTGTGTGGCAAACAAATTTCACATTTAATTTCTATTGACCGTCATTTGACCGTTTTACCATATTTACTGTTAAACCGTAGTACTTTAGCGGACTTAGCGGCCTCGCGCAGCCAGGCGAGCTGTTAAACCGTAGTACTTTGGCAATGAGCGCCGCAGAAAAAATGGCGGACGAACAAAACAAAAATGAGGCTCCAGCACTATAACCACGGAAAACACGTACCGATAATCCGCTAAGACGCATACCACACATTACCCACCATTAAACGACGGACGGATCATCCGCTAAGACGCATACCACACATTATCTGCCATTTTAGGATAATGCGGAAGTACACAGCTACGTTAACGGTTTCGGCTCGCGCACGCACACTATTACACTGCACACGTTCATCACGCTTACACAGCACCTCCACACCACTAATGCTGCAGCAACATCAACACAGATTGCCAGCTCTTCAACACAATGCATAAAAATACGTATATTCCTTTTTTTAATTTGAATTCTATATTTCAGTAGTACACAGAAAACAACATTAGCTACCTTACAATTCCATATGTATATTAATAACTAAACAACTTTAAAAACATACACATCTGATTGCCGTCATTTTTTGACGGGCAATACGCTAGTGTATTATAATAAGCACAATTGCTTTCATAATCTATTGAGTGAAATTTAACAACCTTTGCGAGATCTGTTATTAAATCAAAACTTTTTGCAACTTAACGAATGTTATGAAACTGAAATATGCTTTTATGAATTATGTTATAAAACTCAAGTAATAGCAAGCTATTGGTCCACCAGGAAATGCCTGGAAATACAGAGAATTACAGAGTTAGTAATATAAATAGACTCTGCTCAAATTCAGTGATATCTTTTTTTATCAGTTTAAAAAAATGTATTTAGTCATATCAATATTGCAATAATAAAAAATATCTAGAATTACATACAGATACAATAAAATCACAATATATGATAATCATAATAAATTTACATTATATTATATTTACAATAAATATATGTATAAACATATTTTGAATATTATAAATAAATAAAACATTTTAATATAGAATAATATCATGCAATTGTATTAATCTCGCATTTCAAAATAATAACAAAATATATTTAACGATTAGTATATGAAGCATAAAAATGAATCCATGAAATTCTTGAATCAAGTATTTATTCTAACTGCAACATTTTTAATTTCTGCAGCAATTAAAGAAACTAGATTAAATCTCAGTTAAATGTAATGTTTCCATCTACTTTTGGTAAATATTGGTGTGGTTGCAGAAATATAGTCAAAATGTTTAATATCTGGAGGACTAGTCCAACAATTGTTAAATATTTTGGAGATTAATTGATCAAATTGTTAAAACATTATAGATATCACCATTATTATAAATGTAGAAGAAGCAAAAAAAAATTGTAAGCACTCCCTGTTAATCCAAAACTTAATTTTTATTAATAAAATAATAATAATAATTGTACATGAGGGTGCATTACAGATCATAATGCTATTGAGCAAAATCCTCTATTCTGTTATTAATATCCATGCACAGATGATTAAATGATGAAGCCTATATGAAACGTGCGTTAGGCAGATTAGGTCACTTCCGGCAACTACTTCCAGTTGGGGTAAGCACCAGAATGTGTCTGTTAACCATCTGCACTAGCAGATTGGTGCTTTAGATTTACTAAAAAGAAACCTGCATTATGTCTATAACATATTTTCTAATAACATATATAGTTGTCAGCAATACGGGTTGTTGCTAAAGCTTGCGGGCTCGCACAGCGAGCCCGCCACAAATGCGGCCCTCATGAGTCGAGGGCCGCAGTTGCTGGCAAGGAGCGCCAAAGGCGCTTCTTGAGCTGGTGGAGTCGAGCGCCATAGGCGCTCATCCCTGCAACCCCATACAACTTTCGGACCGCAAATGCGGACTCTCGCGAAACAAAGGGTGACATTTGCGGAGGTGGAGGCTCTATGCGCCTCACAACCGGTTACGAGCCGCGGAACTTCGAAAATAAAAAATTGCGGACTTACACACAAAAAAATACGACCCGCAGCACTTCGAAAAAGTCCATGACGTACTCGCAAAAATACAACCTTAACGGACAACCCGCGCACAGCGGCAAACATTAAAAAACACAAAAATAAACAAAAAAATAAAATAAAAATCTTACCCACAATAAGGGGGGACACCCAGGACCTCTGCAACACAGCTTAAACCTCGATTTCAGTCAAATTTACAAAGTTTAGACACTCGAAAATCCCCTAAACGAGAGAAAAAATGGGCAACAGAAAAAAAGAAAACGAGGCTACACGACCCCTAAAGACGCAAAATACTGCAAAGCAAATATGGCTTTTCCAAAAACCCGTACGACCTACAACATACACCATTAGCAAGGACGCTAAATCATACAATTCCGCCTACCACACATTCTCTGCCATTTTACAACACTAACTTACAGAATGCGGAAGTACCCAGCTACACTAACGGCTTCCCCTCGCGCACGCAGCCTATTTACTACACAATTCACACATTGCTGACACTTACACCTCAGCTGAACAACACTGCAAATCTACATTATAGGCTGCAGGAACATCAAAACAGATGGTTAGCTCTTCAACATATTCCTTGCTGCATATATTAATTACAAACAGGTAAAGTATATTAATTTATGATTTCATCAATGAATTAATTAGCATTAAAAAAAAATATGCACAAAACAAAAACAAATTAACACCACACTATCGCAACCAACCACAAACACCATCACCGCGCCACCCACAAGGAGTGCCAACGGTGCTCATAGGTCACAAACTACACCAGGGGAGAGCCTTGCAATAAGCGACAAAATTAGATTACTCCGGACCTTACAATAAGCACAAGAGCGCCTATGATAACAACAAATACACCAACCCAGAGGCTCGCAATAAACGCCAAAGGTGCTCATTGCCAGCCTCGCAATGAGCGCACAAGGATCTCAGACCACCAAAACACTTAGGGCCTCATTCAATTGCAATTTGTCCAATTGAACAGGGCTCTAAATAAGCACATAGCATATATTTTTTAAAGAAGTTTTTAGTTAGTGAAAACCTTGCTTTTGGATAGATGCTTAATAACTAAAAACTTATTTTAAAAAAATATGTTATGTGCTTATTTAGAGCCCTATTCAATTGGCCAAATTGCAATTGAATGAGGGCCTTACTCTCTGTGCCAAACAGCATTACCTGCCTTACAATTTTATTGCCTTCATTTTTTGACGGGCAAGTTGCTAGTAGTTTTATAATGAGTGTGCATGGATACGGACAGCTATTAATAACCAAATAAAGGATTTAGCTTAATAGCGTTATGATCCATAATACTCATTAGAATGAGGGAAATCAGGGAGGAATAAAAAATGAGGCAACCCTATAGGATTTAGTAAACCATGATCTAAATATATATCTCACCTTCTTTTCTGATATCCTTAATGTGGGTTGTAAAGGGCAATGGGCATTTGGGCAACCCTATAATGATCTGCTAATTAGAATTTATAGTTGCTAGAATATATAGCAAGCAAATATGCTTTAACATTTAGAACATATCTGAGACTTTATTATATAGTTAGAAGAATAGATTTCCACTTAATAGAGTAATAATATGAGTATAATTTGGAGACTATATATGGGTACATGATGTGAATAATATATTTTTTGGCTCCTAATATCTTACATGGTGCTAGAGTTTTGCTAGTACATATACTATATAACCTTACCTTATATGCTTTTAGCTCAACTTTTTGATATATCGCATTATAAATAAACCATTTGATTATTTTACCAATAAAAAAAAGTTTTGTCACTTCTCTCCCCACATTGGATTATTATATGGTGCCCCCTATAGGACAATATAAACAGTGAGAGCTTGCAAGTGTTTCTATTTTTCTACATTTATATTTATACAATTACAATACACTGGTATTGGTGGTGAACAAATCTTAATGGCATGTGGCAGCATAAAACCTAAAAACACCCATGCTCATGGCTTTTACTTTTAAAAAGAAAAAACAATAATTAAAACTTAAAAATCTCTTTTAATCGATTATTTCTAAGTTTCAAGGTTTGGTTATTAAACTTTGACAACCCAAAAAGAAGCATGTGGTTACTGTTGTGTGTTGAGTCTTAGATCTTCTTTTTCCATCATCAACACCATATAAACATCATATAAAGTATGTACAATGGAGCGGGAAATTAATGATATTGGCAAAAAGATAGAATTGGGTAGACGTAAGGGAAGAATAAGAATGAAAGGTTAAAAAAAGCTATGTATCCCAATGAAACTGTGAGCTATAACAGGAACCGATAACCCACTTCAGTATCTTTGCAAAGATAACCTTATGGATAAGCACAACCAGAGACATAACACTGTGCCTGGGGTACCATTGTCCATAGGGTTATGGAGAGTCGGACACAACTGAACCACTAGCAAACAACAATATCTAAGTAAATGTATTTTGGCAGGTAATCTATAAATTGGTATATACTAATTATTGGTATTTTATTTCTACAAATAGGACAACTTGAAACAGTTTGTATCATACAGTATGTGCAACCATTTGCTGTTATATTATTTTTGTTGAGCGACTTAATCCGTTTCATTGCTAATTAATGTTTCACAATCATGCCTAAGAGTCTGAATACACTCATATACTAGGCTGCATTCGGCTAATATTTTATTTATTTTTACATCAACTGTTAAATAATAGAGGTAATTGTATGCTCTAAATATAGTGGTCTTTCTTCAAAGTATTTTGAGCTCAGTTCTTAACAGAGCGAAATGTCCCAACATTCCATAAACATCATTCTCTCCAAATACATGTACTATTTACTTCTTCAAAATAAACATATTTTCAGAAGAATAACTAGTCCTATTGTATGATGGTGAGCTCTGAACATTAGTATTAATATTAGCATTAGCTTGTTTATGAGTCCAACCTATGAAAATAATTCTGTTTTGAATATAAACCAAATAACATTTTTGCATCATTGCTTGATTTTTAAATGTATTATTTATCACAGTCTCAAAAATATCATACAGTTTACTTAGTTTTAACAATTGTCCTTTAAATTTTAGACTTGTATCTACAGGATCCTGGCACAATGCCATTTAATCAAAAAATAACAAATAATATCTCCAAGTTAGTAGCCAATACTTTTATGGACAGTAGAGCTGGCTTAAAATAAGCAAGCTAATAAAATACTGGATACAAAATTATAGGGACAATGGTGTATAATAGTGTATAATTGATGGAAATGATGAGGGGGCTTGGGCATGTCATGAAATGAGAAGATACGTAGAAGTATGAGTCATATTTATCCACTGAGATCTAAAGACGGACGAAAGTTTTGTGCACTTCCTGTTAGTTTCAATGAACGTTAAACAGGTTTTACTTAATATTGTTTTCATGCAAAACACAAAATGATGTAATTTTGTTTACTCTAGTGTACCTACACTTCTTCTCGGCATCTTTAACATTGCTACTGATACACCCACCTCACCTTCCAGCAGTAAAATGCATTTCACTTACATCTCTCCTTGGACTCTAACAATGGACAGACTGCCCAGTTTGCAATGATGGACTCTCCCTTGACCTTATCTTTACCAATCTGCACAATCTCCAACTTGCCATCTTCCCACTCGCTTTATCTAACCACTACCTCCTAAGCTGCAATCTCACCACACCTTCCACTCACTGCCTTCCACCAATCCCCTCCATTAGGGTAGACTGAAACCTCATCACTTGACTGTAATAACTTTGCAATGTGCTACAACCCTCTGCTCAGCCCACTCACCAATATCATCTGCCCTGATATTAACTTCATGATTTATCTCCAAAGATGCTCGCGTGCTGCCAAACGGCTATGGAGGAAGTCTCGCACTTCAGTAGACTTCCTCATTACAAGTTTAGTTTATGCTCCTACTTCTCTACCCTCAATCTTGCCAAACAGTATTAACTTTAGTAACAACTTTGTCCTCCAACCCAAAATATGTGTTTTCTACATTTAACACCCTCTTTTGTTCACCCTCACCTCTTACCCCTTCCTAAAGATTTTGCCAACCATTTTAAAAATAAAGTGATGATACCCAGAATGAACTCTAACGTCAAAGTGGCTTAAACACACACTCCCTTCAACAGACTACTTACACAGAGCCTTTGCCTTTCTCCAATCCCACAATAAGAAGGGGCTCCTTTAACCCTGCAACTGTGAATGAAGTCTCTGGTCTTCTATCAACTTCTCACCTTACAAATTGCCCACTTCATCCTATTCAATCACAGCTAATCCCTTCCCTCTCTACCCCACTTATCCCAATTCTAATACAGCTATTCTACTTAAACATTAGCAAGTTCCCATTGCATTTAAAATATGCCGTAATTACACTAATCCTTAAAAAAAGCATCATCTGACCCAATTTCTATGTTTAACAATCTCTCTATTTCCTTTCACCTCAACTATTTTCTTTACCACCTTCATTCTGGCTTCCAGGAACAACACTCCAAAGAGGACCCCTATGGTATAGGGGTTAACTTTAGTTTCCATGGAAATTCATAGGGACCCTCATGGTCATAAGTCAGTATACCATGGGGGTCCATTGAGACTGTCATGGTATAGGATTAGTATTAGGTACCATGGAGGTCCAAACCGCCAGGGTAACAGATTAATATTTGGTGCAATGAACCCGACAGTTATACTTTAATTGGGGATACTCTGGGTCATAGGGGGTAGTAGATACCAGCTAACAGGGCGTAGTGTATATTAAGGGAGGAATCCCAGAGATGTCGGGGCTCATAAGGCGTATCGGGTATTGAATCGGGATCCCCCCTTAATTGTGTCAGATTTGAGAAATCAAGCCTCAAATCAGACACAATGAAGGTGTAAGCTTTTTCTTGGTGATGGATTTGAAGCATCCAGGCTTTTCAGAGGCATTTTTCTGCATTTAAGGGTGGTTTAAAGTTCCTAAATTCTAGTTTAAAATTTCAAACTCTCTGAAAGACTTCTGACTAGACCTCATCTAGATCAGATATTGTTACAGGAGGCATGTGATAGTGATTTTTAGGATAATTATGGTACAGGTACTCAGGACTTATAACATTTTGATCACTCAAAGGCACTTCTTGGAGGTTAGATTTATGTGTTTGATGTGATAGTTCGGTAGTGATTTACAAGTGAACTAATTTATTTTCTTATGAGAGCCACGAAATGGAAGCCTAAGTCCTAACGCAGGACATTTTCATGAGGTAGATGTTGGTGCAGTGCCTTTGAGCCATTTGTACATATGCAGAAAAATAATGAAAACTAATTATGCACAAAAATATCTATATACAATGACATTTCTGTCCATATGTACAACTGATATACTGGGTATTACGTAAATGCATATGCTTCTATATAAAGAATTGTGAGTGGTAATCTAAGAATGAATCATAGCAATGGTAAAAGTTGAGTATTATCAGGGGTGTAAAGCACATGTATGGGTCTAAATATGTCACTGGCAACATATGTGTATATTAAAATGTTGGCAATGCTGGCTTTTAGAGTTTTTGTACACAAATACTTTGTTGGTTTCATTATTAAAGCAGCATTATCTTGCATATTTATTGCCATATTAAGAGGAAATTATTTATACATTTATTTAATTATGTTGATCTGGCCACCCAGAATATCTATCCCTCATGTTTGTTTTCTTATTATTAAGACATACCATTCACTCGTATTTTATTTCAGCAAACACAAAATACCTTTGTGCTTCATATTCCTAGTAATAGTTTACCACATATCAATGTGTAATATGTATTTCAAAACATAAGACAAGTTAATTTGATGCATTGCTTAATTTAGTTTAATGTGCACTGTTCAAGTGGCTCAAATGCACAGAGCTTGTTAATTAAGTTTCTTACATTTCAGGCAGGCTATTAGTCAGGGAAATGTACTCCACTTTAGGCCTGACAAGTTTCCTTCACACTCTGTATAGAAGAAAACAAATGACAAACAGGTGCAGAATGTGATACAGCCAGTTGTATTATATGTGTCTCCTAACTCATTAACTATTTCTAGTCTTCTAAACAATCCGAAGACCTGCTTCTATACCTCTCCAAGTAACCACACTTCCAAGGATGCCAATGATTACCATGTGGAAAAATGTGTCATTCTAAATTTGCTTGACCTCTGTTCCACTAAATTACTTGTAAAAAGCATGTACTTGTCTGTATTGTTTGCTTTTTCTCTATTTCACATAAGCAAGTTCCTTGGGGAGAGGTAACAACAGTACAGAAAATATGTGAGTTGGCGTCATAGTTGTGTGGTTTGCAAAAAAAAAAATCCCATTTAGATCTTAAGGGATTTTATATTGTGACAATAAAGTTTTTAAAATAGTAATAATAATGTGGATCAATTCAAGTCATAGTTTATTTTACGTATTTTTTTACTCTCTGCTAAATTATGGAACGAGGAGGATACTTGTGGTGCAAGTTGTTCAGTATGAAAATACAATATGAGATATCATTATAGTATATTGTTTGGTTCCAGAAGGAAAAATATCAGAGCAGCATTACTCAGAAAGTGATAGAGAACATGTATGAAGGGTTAATGCTACTAAAAGCTCTTACTCAATATTAAACCTAAGCCTAGCATGTGAAGCAACTATGCATGACATCGCTTTGTATATCCCCAGCTTTGTAAAAGTTTTATTATATATATATATAAGAGGATTCCCTCTGCATTAATTATTATTATTATTATCTTTATTTATATTGCGCCAACATATTCCGTAGCGCTGTACAGGGGTTTAGTACATGACAAAAAACAAACTTAACACCTTATAAAGAATGGAGGGCCCTGTTTTTGTGCTTATAATCAAATGTACATAGTGCTTGTTTCCAAGGCACGGACACAAGATTGAAAACTCGCAAACTTACAATCTAAATTCACAACCTATGTAGAAGTGTGGAAGATCTAAGTACTGAAAAGCTTGCAATCATTTTATAAGGATGCAAGAGCTATATTATTTTATAGTGTTAAAGAATTATAATAAAGCAAAAATGTGTATTATTGAACAGGGTCATGCTCTACCACTTTAGGACAGATTGGGATGTGCCTGAGGGCTGCATGTAATTCCTGGGCCTCCTGTTGCCCAACTGACATTTTTGGACATACTGGGTATTACGTAAAACAAACATATGTGTATGCTTCTAGATATAAAAATGTGTGTGGTAATCTAAGGATGAGGCCATAGCAAGGGTAAAAAAAGGAGTATTATCAGGGGGGGGGGGAGAACAGGGTTCCCTGGTGGTCCAGTGGTTAGGATACGTTACTTTCATCACTGCAATCTGGGTTTGATTTCAGTTAGGGCATCAAGAAGTCACACCAACCTGAAGCCAAGCAGGGTTGGGCCTGGTCAGTATTTAGATGGGAGACCACCTTGGAATACCAGGAGATGTATGCTGTGAGCCACTGGAGAAGGAACTGACAACCCACTCCAGTATCACTGCCATGAACACCAAGTGGATTAGCATGGTGCGTTGTCACGGAGAGTCAGACACAACTGAACAACGCAAACACACAAAGGACAGATAAATATGAATGTGCCTAAGATTTTACTTAGGTATTCCAAGACTTCTTCTACCTTTACCTCATTCCCTCCTCTCACATGAATACCTGTCACATGTATATCTTTGCCGTGTTACTTTCATAAACCAAGTACATTCTGCCAAACTAATCAGTAAGTTGTTATAGATGATTTAATAGCTATTCTGTAGGCTGAAGATAGACTTTTGTTAATCTTAAGTATCACAGTGTATACAGTTACAGTCTCCAAATGTATTTCTAACATTTGGAAAGAGTTGTTGTAATTAAAATGCACATGTATTTTTCATGTACAGATGATAAAGAATAATTTGTTGAAATCAAATAAAGTAAAAGAGAAATATAACATTTTACATTAGCATATATATATGTACATTTTGACATACAAGTCCTTGAGCAGAGCAAACTGTAAATATTTTGTAGTTTTATCTGAGATCCTTTATCCATCATCATAAGATTGCTCATATGGCTTTTCCCAAGCTCCATGTATTAAATGATTGCCTTTGACATTTCAGCAACTTTAAATAACCACCTGCCACCTAGTGACTGAAGGTAAGATTAATCTCTAGTAACACTATACACCCTGCTCACATATAGCAATTGGCCATTGCACTCAGTGGTCAGATAGCTTAGAGAGTTGCTAAAGAACAAGCAAAACAAACAGTAAGATGTATGAGCCAGACTCAGAGTTGTTTCACTTTCTTGTATGAATGTATTGCAGTCTGTTGTACCTTGTTGTAAATATGAAGGGTCTTATTCTATTAAATGTGATACGTAATTTAAATTATGTCCAATCTACTAGAAGAAGGTTATATTTCCATGAACCATTGAAGAACAATAAAGAAAAATAAAAGACTAAACTTTTTTGAGAGAGAAGAGAGAACGGCTTTTGGATTATGGAAATATTTTAAAAACTAAAAGCAAAAAAATTCTCCATAACAAAAACATTTTAATCTAAAAGGTGTGACAGTAAGCATATGGTACACAATAGCCTGGAAATAATAAAAAAAATGTATAAAATAATCTTTGTTAAAGTAAAAAAACAGAACAATACATAATGTAATATCTTTGCTGCCAAGACTTTCCTAACCCCTGGCTGATCTTGTTTTGACATTTTCTTCCACACAAGTCATATGTCATTTTTTTCAGACATGCACTTTTGAAAGAATTATATTAATCCAGGGATCCACCCTGACACCATAGAGAAAAACCACAAGCATTTAAATATTTATCTTTCCTTGAAATTGCAAAATCACAAATAACAATTTTTTGGGGGTGATAGTCTAACTTTAAATATTGTAAAAATAGTTACATATGAAATAGGCAGTGGTCATCTTTTACACATGATAACTTTTGGCTCATCTGTCTGCCTTACAGACTATATTATACTATCATTGTCTCATGCAAATTCAAGGCTCGACCACTACCCATTTATATATGTTAAACGGTATCATCCAAACATTTGTTGTATCCCTGGTTGAATTCCATTTAATTTTCAAATGTTTCTATTTTATTTTAACTTCCATTCACATCATATTGTTTTATTATCTCTTTATTATGTCTTTAACAGTGCTTACATAAAGATGGCCTAAAACTCATTCTACATATTTTTGAGGCATGTTATGGGTTAAGCAAAAAAAGTTTATCTACCCATTCAAATCAGTTGAGGTGGTTCACAATGGAGAAAGTTTCATAGGTAAAGGTGAATAAGTTTTATCACATCCAACAATATTCCCCATAACATATTTGTTAACAGGTTTTGGCATATCTTTGTGGCAAGAACTGTCAACCAAAATGGGCTGATACACATTAAGTTCACTTGCTGTATGCTTAAGAAGCAGTAGATCGACAAGGTCCAGGCCTAGGTTGGCAGCAGTACAAGGGCAGCAAAATATGAGTGACTGTGTTCGTAATTAGTTGTCTTCACTTATTTAGTGTAACACAGAGCACTGGGTTCTGGGTGGTCTAGCTCTACTCCAAATCCACCACTGATATCCCTGCACTCTGATGTAAATCACGTGGCAAGCTCTGCTGAAGAAGTGAAGAGCTGGGGCCAGCTGCAGCCTTTTGGACTGGCTGGTCAAGTCTCACACCACAGCTCCTACCCTCAGTGCCCTCTACATCTTCCACAGATGATCCATTTCTGCATCCAACAACTGTCCTGTCTGCACCCTCTGTAATATAAAGCTATGTTCAGATAGATTGCACTCTATGAGCCTCATTCAATTCCGAGTTGCCCAATTGAATAGGGGTCTGTATAAGCACATACAAAAAAAATTCACAGAACTTTTTAGTTACTGAACCTCTATCCAAAACCAAGGTTTTCAACAACTAAAAAATGATGTTAGTTTATGAATGCAAAACGGTGTATGATTTGAAATAATGTGTAGCCTTTAAAGGATGCTGCATGCACTTTTATAAATATACTGCATGTTTTGCATTTTAGTCTGATAAGAGGAGCTAACACATTTTGAAGAGAACCCTTCTAAACATGGTAGGCAGAATCTTTATGGTATTTTTGTCTTTAATGCTTGCCTGGTAGTGCACTGGCACAATACAATAAAAAAAGAAAAACAGAGATTTTTTCTCACATACTATTGTGGGTTCTAATATCTTGTAAAGTGCTTTGGGAAAACGCACAATGTACATAAGATTTTAAGCTCAAAGACAGGGCCCCCATGTTTTGCCATGTGTTAGTATTGTATTTATATATATATTGCATTTGTGGCCATATTTGTGTGTCCCAGCTCAACTTCCCAGAATGCAGTGTAATAACTGTTTTTCTCAGAACTCTGAGCTGGAAGCAGGTTTTTTAACTTGCTTTAGACATTCAGTTGTGAACACAGATGTACTTTTTATTTACTATATATATATATATATATATATATATATATATATATATATGTATATAAAACCCCTGTATAGTTATACAGAATAGGTTGGCGCATCACATATTATAATTGTCCAACTACAATTCGTTGTCACGCTGTTTGCGTAGTACGTACAACTTAGCGATGAGCGCCTGCGGCGAGCCTCGCATTGCGAGGCGAGCCGTTAAACCGTAGCACTTAGGCAATGAGCGCCGCAGGTGCTCATTGCTGGCGAGCCGTTAAACACGTCACACGCACGACTTCGGGAAAAAAAACACCTCGGAACCTACCTTAACGTAACAAACACCCACACGCACTAAAAATACGACTATAACGGCCGACCCGCGCGCAACTAAAAACAGTGAACACACACCAAATACTCACAAAAACTACATAAAAAGCTTACCCATAGCCAGGGGGGGGCACACAGGACCTCTGAAAGTGAAGTTACACCTCCATTTAAGTCCAAATTCCCAAGTTCAGACACACGAAAATCACCTTAGCGAGAGAAAAAATGGCCACCGAAAAAAACAAAAACGAGGCTCACAGCCCAGCCAAGTACATCTTACCCAAGAAGTGATCCGAGATAAGCTCGGAAACCCGCATTAACCCCAGGGGATCCGAGATAAGGTCGGAGCCCTGCATTAACCCCACATTAACCATCGCAGTGGGGGTCCCAATTGCAAGCGATCGGTAACCCCCGCTGCAATAAAAATTCAAAATTCCCGCGTTACAGGTCCTTAAAGGACCGTAAAGGTCCTTAAAGGACCCGTTGTAAAAGAAAAAAATATATACACTGTCACCCTGTCAATCATGGGGGTCAATACAGATCCCCATAAACCCCTCATTAACCCTGTCACTCATGGTAGTCAATATAGACCCCCATAAGCCCTTCATTAACCCTGTCACTCATGGGGGTCAATACAGACCCCCATAAACCCCTCATTAACCCTGTCACTCATGGGGGTCAATATAGACCCCCATAAGCCCCTCATTAACCCTGTCACTCATGGGGGTCAATACAGACCCCCATAAACCCCTCATTAACCCTGTCACTCATGGGGGTCAATATAAACCACCATAAGCCCTTCATTAACCCTGTCACTCATGGGGGTTAATACAGACCCCCATAAGCCCTTCATTAAGCCTGCCATTAATGGGGGTCAATACAGACCCCCATAAGCCCTTAATTAACTCTGTCACTCATGGGGGTCAATACAGACGCCCATAAGCCCTTCATTAAGCCTGTCACTCATGGGGGTCAATACAGACCCCCATAAGCACTTCATTAACCCCCTCACTCATGGGGGTCCATACAGACCCTCATAATCCTCTATTTAACCCCATCAGTCCCATAAGGGTATATTAAGACAATTATGGGCCTGCTACAACCCAACATTAACCACATAAGTGACATGACGGTCCTCAAGGACCATCATGACACTAAGTATAAACACTACACTGCACTATACCCCCCCAATAAAACATTACATATCAACTAAACACCCTCTACACTAACCTATTAACACCTACACTACCTACCCCCTAATAACCCCCACCACACTAATTACAGAAAATAAAAAGGCCTAAAGTCACAGAAAAAAATAAATCTACATTACATCAAATAAAAAACCTAACTCACAAAAAAAATTCTACATTACAGAAAATAAAAAAACCTAAGTCACAAAAAATAAAAAAAGGAACATTACAGAAAATAAAAAAAAAACATTACAACCCCCCCCCCACTACAGAAAAAAAAATTACACACCTGAAAAGGAAATAAATACAATACAATACAATACACCCATATCTAATATACATCACACAATCTATCTAAATAAATACCATAATCTAATATACATCCTATCTATATAATATACATCCCCCAATCTCTCTAAATAAATACCATAATCTAATATACAATACATTCTATGCTATCTATATAAAACACATACCCCTAGCTAACATACAATAAATGCTACCTATATATAAATTAATCTAATTCTAAGCTAAAATAAAATAATTAAGACCACTTCCCTTTGCAGATGTCCATTGAGATCAGCCACCTACGAAAACTTTTTTTTTTTAAATTAGTGCAACACGTTTACAGTACATAAATAAACATTCTATACATTCTAAATATTCTACTCACCTTTCCGGCATGTCCCGTCCTTATTCTTTTAATCCTTCTTCGGAGCGGCACCTGTTAATAAAAACATAACATTAATACACATACATAAACATAAAATAAACATAATCTACATTCTACTTACCTCCCCGCGATGTCTCTGGCCTCCTCCAGATCCTATTCTGCCCCGCCCTGTATAAAAAAAAAATATATAAAAAAATATATATAATGAGGCTCCCAGAGACTTTTCCGGAAGAAAATAAGCAATGGTGCCTTCTGATTGGTTGAAAACGCTGTCAAACGCTGTCAAATTCACCCAGTGCAACCAATCAGAAAGGGATACACCCTAAAATACCACTCTGATTGGATAATGCACCTGTCAATCTTTATTTAAACCAATCACAAGGCGCAGATGCCTTCAGCCAATCACAATGGAATACACCCCCACCGGGTGACTTGTTGGAGCATCTGCGCATTCTGATTGGTTGCACTGACAATAGCCAATCCCAATGGAAAACACCCCCACATACTGATTGGTGAAGGATTTGCGCATTCTCATTGGCTATTGTTAATATCAATCAATATTACAGCCAATAGAAAGGCGCAGATGTCTTCACCAATCAGTACGTGGGGTATATTCCATTGTGATTGGCTGATGGCAATAAAGCCTTAGGATTGGTTCAAATAAAGATTGACAGGTGTGTTATCCAATCAGCGTTGTATTTTGGGGTGTATACTATTTTCATTGGTTCACAATTGGGGTCTTCTCATTGGCTTAATTTGATAGACAGCCTTTTCAGCCAATCAGAAGCCACCATTGCCAATTTTATTCTGGAACACTCCGTAGGAAGCTCATTAGCGTTGGAGACATCCACCAGGGCGGATGTGTGTCGCTTTTTTTTTTTTTAGCGCGCGGATGCTTCCGGGGCAGAACAACAGGAGGCCGGAGACATCGCGGGGAGGTAAGTATAATGTAGATTGTGTTTATTTCACTTTGTTTTAGGTTTATGTATGTTTACTAATGTAATGTTTTTTTTTAACAGGAACAGTGCCGGAGAAGACGCAAAGATGAAGGACGGAACATGGAGGACGTGACATACTGGAACGTGACATGCTGGAACAGGACATGCTGGAAAGGTGAGTATAATATTTAGAATATTTTGAATGTTTAGTTATTTCATGTAAACGTGTTGTATTAATTTTTTGAATCTTTTTTACCGTAGGTTGCTGATCTTAAGAAACATCTCAAAGGTAAGTGGTCTTAATTATTTTATTGTAGCTTAGAATTAGGGTTGCTATATATAAAGATAGCATGTATTGTATATTAGATAGATAGAGGGATGTATAGTATATAGATAGTATTTATTGTATATTACATAGATAGATAGGGGGATGTATTATTAGATAGTATTGTATATTACATAGTGGGATGTATATTACATAGTGGCATGTATATTAGATAGGGGTGTATTGTATTGTATTTAATTGTATTGTATTGTATTATATGTATTTCCTTTTCAGGTGTGTAATTTATTTTTTTATTTTGTAGTGGGGGGGTTGTAATGTATTTTTTTAATTTCTGTAATGTTCCTTTTTTTATTTTTTGTGACTTAGGTTTTTTTTTGTTCTGTAATGTACATTTTTTATTTTTGGTGATTTTAGGTTTTTTTATTTTATGTAATGTAGATTTCTGCTTTTTGATGAATTTAGTTACTTGAGGCACACAGTACACTCACATTGTGTGACAAACAGCATTTCAACACTTTCTTTTATTGACTGTCATTTTTTGACGGGCAAGTCGCTAGTTACAAATAAAGGATAATAATATGTGGAAAAATCAAGGCACAAGTTAGCAACAGCAAAGGAAGAGTCTCAGCAGCTTGAAAACCAATTGTGTTTTGATTGTATGTAATTGAATCATAAATTCCAAGTTCTCTCCAAAGACTCAAAATTCGAAAGAATAATTTAGCGCCAATGAACCGTACTGTATATTAGTAAAAATAAAACTCTTAAACATAAAGCGCAAGCTTACTTCTCCTAAGTTTTTCTGGCATCTCATATAATTAAGCTCTCAATTCTTCACAAGCCATTTGAGCTCTGGCATAAGTATTACCTGGCATATGTGGCATCTGTTCCTAATTTATTTAAGACTTGACTCTATGGCATAAAGTTATCAAAGTTTAAGAGTTACATCATTTTTCAATCACACATCAGTTCAGTTTAACATGCTTAATTTGGTGGATTGTAAAAATGACTCTGTATTTACATGTACAAAAAGCATGTGAAGCATTTTGATTTTTTGTTTTTTAGGTAAAGCAAAATAATATGAAGACATCCTATGGTTCTCATCTGGGTTGCAAGCCCACCATATGAGATACTGTCCATCAGTTGATATTCAAATAATGAAGACAGGAAATAATTATAGGAGATCACAATAGATTAGATTAATTAAACTTTGTTCAGTAAGACATTACAAAACCTATTCAAGTTATAGTCAGTACTAGAATTATATATTCATGACAAAGCAGCATCACACAAACCAAAACTAAGCCTATTTTCTTTGCATTTAATTGTTTTTCTGTAGAGTGTTGGACCTTCTGGGGTCCGGCACCCCAGCCAGATATGCCATTTAGGAGCACGAGAAAAGTCTTGAAGGCGGAAGTGAGAGGAGTTAGTAAGAGAGGAGCAAAAAAGTAGGTCAATAGCAGAGCAAAGAGGGAGGTTGGGGAAGTATTTTGAGACAAAGCATATATATATATATATATATATATATATATATTGTTAGGGTCATGATTTTAAATTTGATTCTGAAGGTTAGAGGAAGCCAGTGGAGAGACTGACAGAGAGGAACTGCAGTCACTGAACATTTAGGATGGTAGATGAGTCTAGCGGAGACCTTCATTATGGATTCGAGTGGAGACAGACGAGTGATGGGGAGGCCAGCAAATTGCAGTAGTTGAGACAAGATATGATTAGAGAATGTATTAGAATTTTAGTTGTATCTTGAAATGGACAAAATGTTGTTATTGATTGTATGTGAGGAATAAAAAAGAGGGCAAGGTCCAATAGAAACACAAGACAACAGGCCTGGGAGGTGAGAGTGATAATGGCATTGTCAACAAGGAGAGATAAATGAGTGGAAGCTGTAGTAGAGGATGGGAAGATAAGGAGTTCAGTCTTTAAGATGTTGATGGGTGGACTTCCAGGAGGATATGCTTGAGAGGTAGTTGGCAACTCAGGCAAGAAGAGAGGGGAATAGATATGGTAAAGTGAGAGGTTGATAATAGAGTAAAGGAGAAGTAGTGCAACATAAAGTTGTAATGAAGAAAGTGGTGTAGTGCAAGATTTCTTCCATAGTCGTTCAGCAGTGCGGGAGCACCTGTGGATATAGCGTAATTGTATAGTGTGCCATGGTTGTGGATGAGAGCAAGAGCATCTGCTTTTTGTTATGGGGCAGGAGTGTCAAATGTAGAAGTTGGAGTCAACTTCGCTGAAGATATTATGTCTTCTTTGTCATCTACTGAAATCCCATTTAAAATGTTGCCAGGTTTGAACCTACTGAGAAGGAGAAAGGAATTACAGTGTAATCCTATATCAGTTTATTTTATGACATATGGTAAATAACTTAATATTACTATATTTAACATAAAAGAACATAGTAACTTGGGACCTCATTCAATTCCCTATATTGCAAAGATAAACAGGCAAAAATTGCCCAGTAACTTTCCATAGCTATTCTATTCACCGTTCACAGCATGATTGCGAGTGATCTACCCTTGATGAATACGGACCAGTCCAACCTGCACATTACAGCAAACCTTTTCATTGATTTTCTTACATCCAAAATATTTTGAGTGACTCTCTTACTTTTACACCAAATCCCTATTCAATTCAGACATTTCTGAGCACTCGCAAATTACAGCAAACCCGGAAATTGTAAAAAAAAAACAGCAGCCATTAAAGAGAATGTAAAGTAAATAAAAAATAAGCATCCTGTTAGGGCAATTAGGCTGGAACTAAAAATAGAGAAAGATAAAACTCAACACCTGATCTGCGTAACCCCCCTCTTTCCTACCTCCTACCCCCTTTTTTTCTCATATATTAATATTGTTTTGTTTTTATGTAATATTAAGCCTTTATGGTTAATCATAATCAATAAGAAAAGAATGAAAGGAAAGAAAAAAGGAAAAAAAAAAAGATTTAAGATACAATAGTTACTATACCAATATACTCTAAATAAATAAAAAAATTATTAATTAAATGCTTAACATTGCTATCGGCACATACGTGCAATTAAAACCAATTACATTTTCAATTTCCATGTGTGACTCATCACAGAAAATGTGATACTCAAAGAGACTGTACTAAATAGCATCAGAAATTCAATAATGCCATTATAAATATGTTACAGTCACAGAGGCACAAATGTGAAAATTACATATTTAAATAAATAAATATATATATATATATATATATATATATGTTTGAGTCATCACATATATATTGTAACACCAACTATCAATATTACAGCTCTACATAAAATACTACATTGTCCATGGGAACATAGACCACAGTATGCCATAAGGACCAGAGCAGATGCTCTGAAGCACTGACTATTAAAGGGATAGACACACCCAAAACAATACCCAACAATAGTAGTGATCATCAACACAGCACAGTACTGATAGCGATCATATATGTCACATCCATGGGAAGGTATGTCATCTACACAAGAACTTTGGGTCTCATACACTGGGGTGTGAGATGTCATCATGGACAGCATGACTGGGTGACACTGATATTGGATAAATGGGGGAGGTGAACACCACAGGTATATCACTAGATAGCACAGACGAGGCACTGGATGTTCACATGGAGCATGTAAGGAACAGTGTGCAACAGACACAGGAACATGGGGATATAGGAACAAATATATGAATGGCCCACCATCCATGCCTTCAACGGTGCCACTCCATCTGCAAGATACAAAACAGAACGTGAAGAAACACACCTTGCTGTAACAACTATACTATCAGCACCACTATATACATGTCACTCCAAATCAATTGGTTATTTTTTATATCAATTAACTGATTATATACTCCATTGCAATTTAAAAAAAATATTATTTCTTATTTATTTATTTATCTTTTTTATTATTTTTTTAAAATAAAACAAACATGACACCAGATACAGCACTTATAACACTATCTAAGCACCTCACCCAACCGTCACCTCGCAAGTTAAACCCTTTTTCTTTTTTCTTTAAAGATGGAAGAGAAAACACTGCCACTGTCCCCTAGAGAGGGCGTCCGGAATCACATTTTTGTACCCCGGGTCATGTACTGCCCGGCACATCACATTTTTTTTAAATAAACCAATACCAAATGCCTAAGGAGGCGCACCATAGGGAGTGAAGATGATGACAGATTATTAATTGCCATGTTGTCGCAGTGGAAAACCACATGTTGATCTTTTAGCTGATCCCCCCATACGACTATGGCCACATTTATTGGGAACAGTTCCAAAAAGGGCATGTTTTTTACCAACTCCAGCTGGTTCTTAGGCCATGTCTTCTCACACCATAGACCCTTAAAATATGCCCCAAAACCAACGCCTCCCACTGCATCAGTAAAAAGATCAATGTCCTGGTTACCCACTTTCTTTGCCATGAAAAAAGATTTACCATTGAATTGCAACAAAAAGGACCTCCAACACCCAGATCATCTTTCAATGACTTCGTAATCTTGATTAAGAGATGCGGTTTCTTGATTCCTGCAGTAGCCAATAATAACCTTCTTCCAAAAAATCTCCCCTTTGGAATAATCCTGCATTCAAAGTTGAGTTTTCCTAACAGAGACTGCAAGTCCCATAGGGTGACCTTCCTGCAAGCCGCAACCTTGTCAATAACGTCACACAAATCCCTCACATTGTCACTGGGTAAAGCAGCCCTCAATCTAACAGAGTCCAGCGAGATCCCCAGGACCTGAATGACCCTTACCGTACCCACAGTCTTGTTACTTATAAGCGGTATACCAAACTCCTGTGCTACATTGACAACACCTCATAACATGTTGGCAAAGCTCGAATGAAGGGGTGACAAGCAAGAAATCATCCAGATAATGAATACAATACTTCCCCCCTGACACCTGCTCTTTCACCCATTGTATAAATGTGCTGCATGTGTTGAAGTAGGCACAAGATATTGAGCAACCCATGGGTAGGCATAGATCAACAAAGAACTCCCCATTAAATCTACATCCCAAGAGATGATGAGAGGATGGATGAATAGGTAAGCGCATAAATGTTGACTCAATATAAAATGTTGCCATGAATGCCCCCCGCCCAGCCTGCTTAACCAACCCTATCGCTTGGTCAAAAGATGCATAATGAACTGTTGCAAGTGACTTACTTATTCCATCATTGACCGAACCACCCTTGGGGTATGACAAATTGTGTATAAGCCGGAATGACCCAGCCTCCTTCTTTGGGACAACACCCAGAGGCAAAATGGGTAGCTCAGGCTCTGGCGGATGCTTAAAGGGGCCGGCCATCCTCCCCAGGTTAACCTCCTTTTTTTATCTTTTCCCTAACTACCCCAGCATGTTGTTTAGCAGAAATTAAATTACCTGAGCACTTACTACCTGCTCCAACCAAAGCAGGGATCACAAAACCAGAACTAAACCCACATAACAACAAATTAGCTTTCTTTGAACACCCAGGCCATCTAGCGTACCGCCGTAGCCAAGGAACCATCTTTTCTACTTGAATCGAGGTGGCTCCCCTTTTGAGCAGCGTCTGCCCCAGCCCTATTTCTTTTGTAACATCTGAATGCAGGATGAGGGTTCCGACACTCCCCGCATTCATGTTTAAACCTATAGGACAGACCCACTTGCAAGTACCTGTTGTATTCAATACAGTACCCTTTTCTTCTTTCTTTATGTTCTCTATCTCATCAAGATAGCAGAATAATGATGAACAATTCTCAGGGATCTTTTCCCCGATAATAATAGCCATGATCACAAACGCTTGTAACCAGTTATTGAATGTTTTGGGCACCCTCCGAAACCTTGTCTTCCTTTCCTCCACTTCCTTTTTTTTTATTTTTTATCTTTCCTCTCCTTGACCTCAAAGTAATTGTCAAGAGGAAGAAAAGAAAACATTTCAATAAATTCCCTCTTCCAAATTTTCCCTTACTTCCAATGGTACATGCACCCTAATTAGGCCCACCTTGCATAGGGATGGTCTACCCTTTGCCATATCGGCCAACACCAAAACCTCATCCTTCTTCTTATTTCCAGTCCGCTGACCTTGTTACTCAACTATAACCTCAGCTTCAGTCCTTTCTTGCAGGTTAATTGCGGTATCCACCGGCCATAGCGGGAGGAATTGATTGACACCGGCACCACCACTATCCCCCGGGACCCATGCATTATCTACACTGCCTGTCTGCCTCGCTAACTGTAACAACATATTCTTAAGGTACAGAATAACTGACTGGTTAGGACCCCCTGTAGAATCAATACCAGGCTCACCTGAGATATTCACTGCCAGGTTCTCCGTTGCCTCTTTATCTCCATGCCCAGACTCCTGCTCACTTCCGTGAGGCCTGTTAACAGAAAAAGCACTTTTCTCCGTCCTCAAGTTATGCTCCTTGTCACCCTTTTCCGCTAAGGTTGCAACTGTTGTGCACAACTTGCAGCCTGTTTTACCAGGCCATACCTTTGGGTCCTGACTGATTCTTCTCTTACTCATTTCAGCCAGGTGTAGAAAAGAACACTGCTCCATATTTGTTGGCCCTTGATCTGCTTCCTGTTATAAGAGGCCTGCTCCCAGCCCCATTGACACCCTTTATCGCCCTCATCCCTGGGCATCACACTTTGTGCCTCCTTAACCTCCCAACCCTCCCTAGGGTTAATTTCCCCCTTTTTAATAGTAACCCTGCACCCCTTTCCCCTTTCCACTCCCGCTACAAACCCTCCTGCCCTCCCTCTATCCGCCTTTTCGCTGCTGTTGTGAAATGGCGCGCTCACCACGCCATCTTGAGTGTGCCCTTTTGCCTTCCGTCGCTGCTCCTGGCATACTTCAGCTCTCCTGCCGCTCCTCTGCTGCACTGCGTCCAAGCCTCTCACTACATCCTCCAACAGCCGACCAGGAGATGCTGATCTGTGCCTCTGTGCCGGCAGGGTGGGGCTAAGCCTCTGGGGGGTCGCGATCGCCGAGAATGGGCTCTAGGAGCCATGCGTGCATCCTGCCTGAGGCCTACCTGGCCTCCACAGCATCTTCCCTAAGCACGTCAGGGCCACTAGCAGCAGGCCCTTGAGGTGCCCCTATCATGCCATCCATGGAAATGGGCCTAACTGTCTCTCATCCTCCTGACCAGGTATGCTAGTAGCCATAAATAATGGAGGCTAGCCAGTCAAGACCCCTGGTTATCGACTCCTGCTCAAGTCTGGCTCAAATCTCCTGTACATTGAGGGATTCCATAATAAAAAAAAAACTGCTATGCAGCAAAGATCTGCTATCTCACAAGATTTTTTTGACTGACAGGGGTAGCCCTGCGCACTTTTTGAAACCTAACACCTCCCGCTTAGAGCCCCCTCCCATCCAACACGTTCCTTAATTTTAAAATCATGTATACTTCTTGCCATCCTATTCCTAGTCCGGTCAGACCTCCCCTCTCTTAACTGTGTCCGGCCGTGGAGTTACTGGTTTCTTGCTAGACACTGTTCTGAATGATGAAGATGACAGTGATGAAGACAAAACAGATATAGTTGAACAACTTTCCTATGACAAGTTAATAGACCTGATGAGCAAATTAATTAAAGAACTAGAGCAACTTAGCACCTTTACAGCACAAGAACTAATGAGTTTGTATTTGTTGCATGAAAAATTACACAAGGAAAGATCCAAACAAATGAAGCAACCTCGTTGAAATCAGAAATGCAAGATAAGCTATGCAACTATAAAACCGACAGTAATTGGGACAGCTCTCAAATTCAAGAGCGTAGTGATTGGCTTAATAGTTCCAGTTAATTTTTGTAATTTTCAATTCATGAACTTTAAGGCCCCTACAAAATAGGTTACTCACAGTTGGTCGAGATTTATACATACAGTATACACTGTATGTAAACTCTTTGAGTTGTCTTATTCATACAGGTATTACGCAATGTTCTTGTAAAGCATGTAGATCAGCAAGCTCCACTGCTCCTTTTCATTCAGTAAATACTAACAGGTCCAAATTCATCACATGGGCTTGTCAACAAGTTAGTAAAGAGAGAAGTATTTTTTGAATGAAAAGGAGCAATGGAGCATTAATTAATGCAAAGGAGCAGTGGAGTTTTCAACCATCTCTGATTTACTTTGATAGTTGCTAGTTTACTCTTTATAAAATAAAAAACTCTCTCATCCAAATTTATAGCATGAGCTTCTCAACAAGTTTGTTGAGAGAGAAGTATTTATTTTATAGAGAGTAAACAAGCAGCTATCAAACAGAGAGAGTTAAAAGTTCCACTACTCCTATTCAATAAGGAAAGCTCTACCAGTCCTTTTCATTCAGTAATGCTAAGAGTATAAAATCAAACATAGCACGTGGCAGAGGGAAACAAAGCAGGAAACACAAGAACAAACATGCAAGAACCCTATCCCCCAGATTCAGAAGCATGCTGCAACTACAGGTTAGATGAAAAATGGTTATCTATCTACCTGATTTGTCTGTCTGTATATGTAAAGTCTGTAGAAAAGTCTCTAAGCGACTTGCCCATCAAAAATGACGGCAATACAATTTGAAAGCTTCTCCCCCATCTACTTTACTGGCCTCATTATGAGCCTTTGGTGCTTAATTCAAGCCTCCCCCCCCCCCCTCTACCTCTCCCACCCTCTACTTCATGGGAGACACTCATTGCAAGCCTCTCCCCCCTTCTACTTTACTGGCCTAGCGATGAGCGCCTTTGGGGCTCATTGCGAGCCTCTCCCCCCTACTTCTCTACTCCTCTCCCTCCCATGTCTCTTTCCCGCTCACCCTGCCCTGTGTCTCTTTCCCCCTCACCCTGCCCTGTGTCTCTTTCCCCCCTGTGTCTCTTTCCCCCCTGTGTCTCTTTCTCCCTCCTCCCTCCCCTGTGTCTCTTCTGCCCTCCTCAGTGTCTCATTCTCCCTCTCCCTCCCTTGTTTCTCCTTCCCCCATCTTCCTCCCCTGTGTCTCTTCCCCCATCCCCTGTCTCCCTCCCCTATGTCCCTTCCTTCCTCCTCCCTCCCCTGTGCCTCGCCCATCCTTCCTCTCCTGTGTCACTTCCCCCCCTCCTCCCTCTCCTGTGTCTCTTCCCCCTCTCCTCCCCCCACCCCTGTGTCTCTTCCCCCCTCCTCTCCCTTCCCTATGTCTTTCTTCCCCCTCCTCTCCCTCCCCTGTGTCTCCTTTCCCCCTTCATCTCCCTCCCCTGTGTCTCACTTCCTATCTCCTCTCTCTCCCCTGTGTCTCTTTCCCCCCTCTCCCTCCCCTGTCTCTCTATACCACCTCTCTCCCTCTCCTGTCTCTTTGCCCCTCTCTTCCTCTCCTGTCTCTCTTTGCCCCCTGTCTCCCTCCCCTCTCCCTCTTTCCCTTGTCTCTCTTTGCCCCCTCTCTCCCTCCCCTGTCTCTCTTTTACCCCTCTCTCTCCCCACCCATTTTTCTTTGCCCGATCTCTCCCTCTCCTGTCTCTCTTTGCCATCTCTCTCCCTCCCCTGTCTCTTTGCCCCCTCTCTCTCTCCCTCCTCCGGCTCCTCCCCCCCCCCCCCGGCCTCTTCAGGACACCCTCAGCCCCCCCCTTCAGACACCCCCAGGCCACCTCCCTCCCTCCGGTTCGTCTCAGGACCCCTTCCTACCTCTGGATCCCCTCAGGCCACCACCTCCTCCAGATCCCCTTAGGCTTCCTCCCTCCCTCCGGATCCCCTCAGGCTCCCTCTTTCCGGATCCCCTCAGAACCCCCCACCTCCCTCCGGATTCCCTCAGGCCCCCTTCCCCCCACCCCCGGATCCCCGCAGACTTACCGGTATATCCTCTTCTGGTGTTCTGTCTCCCTGCACCTGTGCGTCCTTCTGCAGAGGTAGGGAAGTCTGAGTGGTAACTGCATGTGCAGAAGGAAGCGAAGGCGCAGGGAGACAGAAGACCAGAAGAGGATATACAGGTAAGCCTGCGGGGGGAAGGCTGAGGGGATCCGGAGGGGGGTGCGGCTGAGGGGATTTTTAACATTGCGTTACCAACAACCTTGGGCAACCCTGCAATTGCGACACCTATATATGTGATTGATATTTTGTTGAAATGATTTTTTGCTGTTTCTTTTATTATTTATTATTTCGATATTATATAAAATTTGTCCTGAAACTCTGCAATTGGTCCCTGAAATTGCAAATTGGTCTGGAAAATCTTCAACTTGTGCTAGCATCCAGGTTAAGCTATCCTATATATTTTGATAAGGAACCGACACAACCTGCAGGTAGGATTGATCTTCTTGGCATTTTTCAAGCCCAATAAAGAGTGGTTTATGACAGGGGTACTGACTCATAAAAGGACAAAAAATATATAGACACTTGTCTCTTTAAATACATGCTATTTTTTATGGGATTGTTTATGCCTTTTACTAATCTGGGAGTATAGTACTGTTTAACCTAATATGCAGGGCCAGATTATCCATTAGGCATAATAGGCACTCACCTACGGACAGGCCTCCAAAAGGGGCGCCTCGTTTTCACTTCCGAGAACTAAATACAGCACTGTCTGCCGGCACAGGAAGTGAGTAGAGGACATTTTACCCAGAATACCCAAGACTGCATCAGCAAGATGCTGGGAACTGGCTCCTCCCCCTGCCATGCTGACTCCTCCTCCTAGCCCTCCTATTTCCTCCAGCAGTGTTGCTTCTGCCCATGAAGAATAGGAGCTTCAGGAACCTGATCCTGGGAATCCAAGAGAAAGTTATCTATATATTCTGCCGAGCTGCCCTCTAGTAAACTAAATAAATGTACAGTAAATGGTATGTGATGTGTGTGATGCGTATGTGTCTATGTATGTAGTGTATGTGGTATGCATGTGTGTGTGTATGTCTTTGCATATGTATGTCGTGTGTATGTATGTGGTGTGTGTGTGTATGTATGTGGTGTGGGATATGTTTGTGTAATGTGTCTGATGTGTGATGTGTGTGTATGTGAGATGTATGTGTGAGTGTGATGTGTGTGTAATGTTTGTATGTGTGTGTGATGTATGTAAGCATGCACTACATGTGCACAGAGATGCCTTAAAGTTCACCTCCCAGGGGCCCACAAAATGTAAATCAGGCCCTGCTAATATGTTCCTGGACAATTTTCTACTATCACACTTCATATCACCCCAGAAGCAGGGATTGTACAACTAAGGGTATCGTAGCTAGGAGTATATGCTATTTGGTTGGTCCATTTATATTGGAGTTTTTATACCTCTTACTATTCTGGGAATATCATACTATTTAACTTTATATTTGCCTGAACATTTATTTTTTTCTATCACATTTCCTATTACCTCAGAAGCAATGATTGCACAACTAAGAGTACCGACTCATAAAAGGACTAAATATATATAGACACTTGTCTGCTTAAACATATGCTATTTAATTTGCCAATTTATATGGATGTATAAGTTTTACTATTCTTACTTACTTACTTAGAACCTAGTGGAGCAGGCTTTAATCTAATATTTGCCTGGATACTTTTCATTATCACATAAACTATATAGTATTTATTTTGTACAGGTTCATGGGAAATAAATGTAACACAAATCTACTTTTGAGATATTGACTGTGCAGACCATTCTGCATATTTTATTCACAATTATATGAAGATTATTATTATTCCAATTGGCGTAAACTCAAGCTGTCTATTCCGGAGACTTTGGACCAAATGTTTTATCTTGAGTTGTTATTTTGCTTTTAATAGTTATTGTCATTCTTTACGAAAATTGAATAAAAGTTCTATTTTATTTAGCCTTAACTTGTCCTCAGATTAATTATCTCTTATATATGTACAGTATTATCGTTTTTTTTATTGTGCTTTTTTCTTCTGGTTATATATTGCATTGTATTACACTTACTGATAACTAATTCTTGCATGGTACTGAAAAACGAGTGAAATGTTGTCACAATTAGTGGAGCATATGAAAAACTGTGGATGGAAGATCAACCCATCCAAGAAGGGGTTGTAGGAACTGGGGGTTGGGGGGATAAATCCCTCACAGATTATATGAATAAGGAACACACCAAAGTAGTGAAATTAAACTTAATCCTGCAATACCAGAGTTTGCCACTCGAGGATGCTATGGAACAGTATGTCTCTCCCAGAAAGGCTTTGACCCAGGAATGGTTTGACTCTCTCCCTTTAACAACCCTGGGAGGCTGCAATGAGCAACCAGGACTCAGAAGGTTAACGGCAAGAATAAGCCGAAATAGTATTTCCACAAAGGCACACACAACATTATAATTAAAAATGGCTAGTATACTTTTTCAGGCATGTATTTTTGAACCACAACACCTGACTTGCAATATATTCAGTTGATTCACATCTTTCTAACTTACTTCTATTCTTTATTCTTTATTCTGTTTTTCTTCAGTCTTCTCTTTTCCCAATCTCACTTTCTACATTAGCTCTCAGCCTTCTGTTTCTTGCTCTTCACTAATTTCTCTTTCATTCCCCTTCTTTTCCCCCATCACCCATATCCCACCTACTCTCACACACACTATTTTCCCCTTGAAAAATTATCATTGAGGTAAATGAGGAGGAAGGAAGCCTGTGTTAGGAACTGATTTGATAGTGAGGAGAGAGTAAGTCTGTGTTAGGCAGTGATGATAGTGAGGAGAGAGAAGCCTGTGTTATGCAATGATTTGATAGTGACGAAGCCTGGGTTATGCAGTGATATGATACTGAGAAGGAACAAAGTATTTGTTATGAAGTGCTATGATACTGAGGAGGAAGAAGCCTGTGTTAAGAAGTGATATGATAATGAGGTGGTGGAAGGATGTGTTATGCGGTGATAGTAAGATGTGAGGAAGGTTGTGTTATGCAATCATATGATAGTTAGGTGGGGGAAGCCTGTATTATGTAGTGATCTGATAATAATGGAATAATACATTAGCAAAACATACCAGTAGATTCCAAGCCATCCATGACTATATCACAGATACATTTCTGTGTTTTCCTCTGATACATTTTTTGTCTGCTTTGCATACATATTGTTTATTTATAGTTATATGTACATAATAATAACAATGGAAACATGGAGACAGCATAAACCCTTATGGAGCATCTCTTGCTCCCTTCTCTCCCACCCTTTAGCCTCTCCCCTCTATTCTCTTTTTCTCTCTCACCTTCTCCCACGCTTTAGACCATTCTCTCACCCTTTTTCTTTTCCTTCCCCTTTTCTCTCCTTTCTTTCATTGTCATATATTTTCTGTTTCTCCCCTCCCTTCTCAGTCTCTGCCTCTCCTTCCTACTATCTACTTATCCTTCCCTTTTTATTTTCTCTTGCTCCCTCAGATATTCTTTCTGCTTTACTGATTCTCCCTCTGTTCTCTTCCCTTCACTCGTATCCTATCCGCTTTTCTCTCCCTTATGCTTTCTCTGCTCTCTACAGATCCTCAACACACTATTTTGCCTTACTTTGTACTGGTTTGTTAAGCAAAAAAATTGTAGAAGAGCACAAAAAAGGTGAACAGCAGCAAAAATGCATTGTGTTGTACGTTAGGTTATTTTAATACACACAAGAAAGATTGTACTTACAAAATATAAAAACTGCAGAATGATGTCAATAATCTCTGACAGTACACAGTCTTGTTAAGATAAGATAGATCTTAGAGACACAGGGTATGAAATTAATCAAAGGTTTTCAATTTAATACAAAAAAAAAAGAGATGGATGTCCTCCTCAGGGAATTCCGTGCCCGCAAACAGATCATACATGGTGGGAGAGATGTGAGGGCTAGCCAGAAGGCAGAGGCCTGAAGTCATTAGGGGTGACAAATAGGGATGTAAGGTCTGTAAAACACAGATATGATGACAGCCAGCTGAAGGTGAAGAGGAAGATGGCAGAGAAGGCAAGAACTGCACGTGCAACCGGTGGTGGGCCGCCAGCCAACCATTTATTGTAGATGGAAGGATTGAGTCAGCGGCAGTGGTGGGTCTACCAGGACAGGTGGACATGGGCGTGCGGAGAACCATGCCTAGTGAGTATCATATCACACCATACACATTGGTTTATGAACTTGTGTACTCACAGATATCATGATGTTTGTATGTATGTATAAATAAGCTTTTACTCTGGCTGGTGTATACAATGAGCTGTATCCCCCTATAATTATTCTGGCTCCTACACCCCTTCCCAGATGCATAGATAACTGACACACAATAGCACTGTAAGACCTATGGTTATGACTGGTGGTTATGGGGCATCAATAACCATGTAAATCCTGGTAGCAAACATATCATTTTCATAATTTGTATCAATGAAATGTCAAACTGATTCTGAGTACAATTTGCTATTAGATCAAGATTGATTTGACATTCAAAAGAGAGTACATGTCTGGGTGTGTGCACTATGGCATTTGTGGATACATACCCTGTGGGACTGTATGTACGTGTCATATACTGTCCTTACTTGGACCATGTGTCAGCTGCATGTTAACAACCATTGCTGGGAACATATCATAGATTGGTCAGTCTCACACACTACACAGCAGATCAAGCAGAGCACGTGTCTGATGCACATACAGATGGCACACTGCACCTGTAGTACATATATTCATATGAGCCATGATCCACAATGCTCATTATGCAGGCCGTGGTTCATCTGTGTAACACACGCACCACAGTCAAGCACAGGTGACCATGATGTCAAGGATATGGAAACACATAGCTGTCAGTTGTGTAGGGAAAGCAACTCAAACTATGTTTTTTATTCCATTTCAGTACTCAGTAGGAAAAGGACAACCACAGTGGAACAGGGGGAGGCTCCACTGGAGGTGCGAGTGTTTGAGGAAGAAGGCCAGGACATTCCAGAGGGCCCGGGACCATCCACACGAGCTCACCAGTCACGTTCACCGGCATATCAAGAGTGGGAGTCACTGCCTGGGCTCTCTACAGCATCATCCAGCCATACCCAGCTGTTCAAGCCCCTTTCACAGACCATGTTCTGGGCCCAGCCAACATCACAGCTGCTCCCACAACATTGCAGCCATGACAGGCCACAACCATTTCCACAAAATGGGCTCCCCCAACATGGCCACCCACACAATGGGCTCCCTCAACATGGCCACCCACACAATGGGCTCTCCCAACATGACCACCCACACAATGGGCTCTCCCAACATGACCACCCACACAATGGGCTCCCCCAACATGGCCACCCATACAATGGCCGCCCCCAACATGGCCCAATACTCCAGCCCTCCTGCAGGCACCTCAGTCCCTGCTGCAGACACCACAGTCCCTGCTGCAGACACCTCGGGCCCTGCTGCGGACACCTCCGGCCCTGCTGCCGTCATCTCCGGCCCTGCTGCTGTCACCTTTGGCACTGATGCCGTCACCTCAGGCCCTGCTGCCCACACCTCAAGCACTCATGCCATCACCTCTGGTCCCAATGCCGTCACCTCCGGCCACAATTCCAACACCTCCGGCCCCAATGCCGACACCTCCAGTCCCAATACCGACTCCTCCGACCCCAATGCCGTCAACACCAACAACTGAATATTGTTATGATTAATATCTTGTTCTTATCTCTTTATGGGGGTTAATAGCCAAATCTCACGACCATGAAGGCATGTTCTTCATCTTCGAGCAGTACAATACCATCATGTGAGTGAATACTCAACCCAATTCCTAACAGGTATTCGATCAGTGTCATTCACCACTGCACATGGATCTGAAATGTGATATATGACTACATATCTCTTCACTAATGAACATAACTGGTGTGAGTTTCAATTATAATGAATAGTGTCCCAGCTTTAGAGTTGCACAGTCCCATTAGGATCTGCAAATCCAAAGCAGTAGTTATGAATGAGTTTTTGTTGCATTTTATCCCGTTAACAGTATGAACGTGGATTAATGTATTTCATGTAATCCAAACAAAATTAATGATTACCTTGGTTTGACATTAGGATCAATGTGCATGTGTTTAGGGATAATGTGAACAGTGTAAACTGTTTGGCCTTAGAACCATCCATATACCAGTGAGATGTGATATCAGCATGGCACAACTATTCCATGTAGATAGTGATAGTACTTTTTGCTGAAAGATTGTGTTCAAATTGAAGCATGCCTTGCTGTATTACACATCCTCAACATATTCCAAGAAGGCTGATTGAACAGGACAGAATAATATAGTTATTACTGCTCATAAATGACGTTCATTTTAATTGGTTTATTGTAGTGTCCAGAGCAAAAACAATGTACTATAATAACAGCTTATGTTTGTTCTAACACCTCCTCTTTATGTTTTCCAAATTCCTATAATCTATTTGGGAATTAGTAGTAATGTATGAAAACACACTGTGTGTGGAATTGATTATTATCACATGATCCATGATTTCTAGCATCTGTTTGATTTGGCAGATGGAGACCATATGGCTGCTGTATGCGCATTAAAGATTATTTCTATGAAATGGAGTGTTATATGATTTTCCTATATCACATCCGATTATGGTTACTGTGGTGTCCTGACCACATGTGACCCTAGTAGATGCTATGCATTATCCTTATGATGTTGTCTAACAGCTAACCCTTTAAGTGTCCTTTGATTGTCCACAGCCTCTAGCCCTTCCGGCATTCGCCCACACCACATCCATGGTATTAATGCACAGTCTTGTCCATTTCTAATTGTGTTCTGTGTATGAAATAAAGCTTTGTTATAACATTGTGGTTGTGGATATGGAACATCCACATACATCCCATTTGTGTCACATTCCTATATCTGTAAACTAATAAGCCATAGTTACTATGCAATTGTTTAATATATATAATTATAATAATAATAATAATAAGATGATCATAAGATATCATATATGATTAGAAAGGGATAATACACATGACAGGTCCAATTTGTGATAGTGTGAAGTATCAACATTCCACTGAAGGCCTGATTGGAATATGACAGGTGATATTGTGAATTGATTGATAGCAAAAACAATTAACGGGAGGGAGGTCAGGCAATGATAATGGGTATACATCTTGGCACAAGGCCACCTGCAATGGCGTGGGACTTTCCAGGGTGGGTGCAGCAGAGATAGAGGTGAGTTGGCTGTTGCTTCACGTGCCTTTGCACACCCTCAATATGTGTTTGCGGCCCTTCCTGATGGGTTAGAGTAGATTAGTGTGGTGTGTTTTCCCCAGTTCCCCTTCTGCCTTGCTGCCTTGTGGTGGTGAAGGGGCTTGTGTACCTGAATGAAGCTGTGAGCTATATCACGTGCGAGTGTAGGTGGGCAGGTGATAGTAGAGAGGTCAGACAAATCACAGTCCACTAGAGAAGGAACGGGCAACCCACTCCAGTATTTTTGGCATGCAAACCTTGTGCAACAGCACAAGCAGAGACCTGTGCTGCAGCCCATAAGGTCACAGAGAGTCGAACATGACTGAAGGACTGAACAACAAATAATAAAATGTTCCCCTGGTACTTGATATATGTGATGGGGCAATGTAATTTGGCCACTATTTGTTTTCCCAATGTAGATGTGATGAGCGAGATGTATATGCAAACATATATCCATTCCAGCGTCCACATTAGAGCCTCTGTGAGTAAGAAATTGTTAATATGGCATCAGTTTCATGTTTTTGTGTTGCAATTTAATAAGATAGTGTGTCTTTAATTGCTTTCTGCATGTTGCAGCATGGCTTTTCATATTGGCATGTGCATGACTATTCCAACATATGATAAAATAAAATATTTTTTTAATGCCTTTTTTTATTGGAGGTTTATTGTGCAAGTAATTGTAATGCCTTTCCATGCTTCTCCTATATTTTAAAGCCCACTAGTGTGTTTATATTGTCTTTTACAGTGTTGAGAATTTGTCTGTAAACCCTTCGTGGGTCCTATTTGGAGGCCGTAAAGTTTTTACTTCTATTTGCGGGTTACGGACTTGAACGCCAGGGAGTCTTTGGGAATTTGTAGCAATTTAATAGCGTGATTGGAACGTAACAGTTACGGGCTTGACAGAACAAAGGATTTGCGGCCGTGGAGTTCAAATTTCGATACCTAGTAGTTTTTTTTTACCCTTAACCAAGTCGTTTGGGCGTAGCTTTGAGAGACCACTTTAATAGCCATAAGTCTTGCAGGCTACGTTACGGGCTACAGTTTTACACGTTCAGGGAATTTAATAGGGCTGTTGGACTTGGACTGACACCAATAGAATTGAGGGAGAATCTGTATTGCCTCAGATCACTGCTTCCTTTGAAGCACCAGTGATTCGATATTCTAACACATTTTGTTTATATTTGGTAGTGTGCCACTATTGTTTTCTTTATCTTTGTTGGTTAACCTCCTCGCTATTCCCCTGGAGGCTGTCTGACCTTGGTATTTTTTGTCCCTTTAAAGCTTATTAACATTTATTTTTTTCAACCTCTTTTGGATTTTTTTCTGCATTAACCAGTTATTTGGTGAAGGTAGTGTAGCCCCATTATGTTGCGGTGTCCCACCCACTGGTACCTCCCTTGTGTATACTGAAGAAAAGAACCTATTTAGCTCATCTGCCTTTTCCTGGTCACTAATTGTAAGATAGCCTGTGCATTATAATGTTCCTTTAGCTTCCTTCCTGGCCTTCTTCCCATTAATATATTTAAAAAATAATTTAGGGTTAGTCTTACTCTCCTTTGCAACTGACTTCTTATTTTCTATTTTAGCCAGTCTAATAGCGCTTTTGCAAGCCTTGATGATTTTCTTATAGTCACATAAAGCTGCCTTTGTTCCATCCTTCTTGTATAATTTAAATGCATGTTTTTTTTCCTTATTATGATCTTTAAGTCATCGTTAAGCCACATGGGATGTGATTTACGTCTATTCATTTTATTTTCACATGCTACATGAGGATATGTATGTATATTTAGTAAGGATTTGAATGTTGTCCATTTATTTTCAGTATTTCTCCCTGTAAGTTCTTTATCCCAGTCCCAATGTGTTGTATTGCTGCCCCTAGCCCATTAAAGTTAGCCCCTTCAAAATTTTGAGTTTAGAATTTTTGTTTGCCCCTTATAACTCTTTTTTTGTATTCAATATCAAATGAAACTGTGTTGTGATCACTATTGCGCAAAGGGTTCCCCTATTTTAACATTTGGTATTATATCAATACTAGCGACTTGCCCGTCAAAAATGACGGGGCAAAAAATATGAAGCCATGGGAATGCTGTTTGACACACAATGTAAACCTTTTTGTAAGCTGAGGACCTTCTGCGCTCATTGCGAGCCTCGCACTGAGTGCCTTTGGCGCTCATCGCAAGCCTCTCCTCTCATCTACTTTTGCTTCTCTGATCACCTTTGTCACTCATTATAAAGAGAGATATATATTTATCTATATTTAGTTAACTAATAATGAATTAATTAGTTCTTGAATAAATTAATATATTTTACCTATTTGTAGTTAATTTATCCAGCAATCAATAGCCTGAAGAGCTAATAATCTGTTTATATTTTCCATGGATGATGATTGTTGTAAGACCACTACATCACACATGAGACCAGCATCAAAGGGACTGTATAAGAACGGGTGACATCTGCATAAGGTTGGACTTTGTACTCTTCTTTCTTATTTATATATGGAACTATGTTAATTCTATACATGATTGCTTTACTGTCTCCAATACCTAGGACAAATATACTGTCTTTCATTTGCACGTTGTCCTAGAGCTGCAGTATTTATACTGAACGAAAAATTATTCGGCAGTGTATTGCATTATATTTTTTGATAACTATGCCTGGTATTCTTCTTTTTGCTTTTGATTAATGCATGGTTAAAAGACGACTGAATTGTCATATTTATAGTATGCAGTTTTGAAGAACTTAACTTGGTAATATGCATAATGTTTTCACACAGTTTAAAATAATAATTACAGCCAATTGTATTCAATTTTGATTCAATGATGAACATTGTGTCTTTGTTTATCAATTAATTAGAAATGTTTGAGGAGCGGAAGGAACTTTTGTTTCAGGTAAGATCTACATTCATTTCTATTAAAAATGCCCTCTTCAAATAGCCACTTAACAATAGAACTTAATGGCAGTGTAAGGCAGGATAGGATAAAGCTACAGACAGGCTTTCAGTTCCAGATGGAATACCCCTTGACACATTAGGGTCATCTAAATATTAGATTTTCTCTAAAACTGCTTTTATGCTCCTGTATTGCATAGTTACTACTGTTGTTATTTTGTCACATATATTATAAGATTTTACAAAAACATAGTGATCCTAATTACACTGTGGCTATTTCATAATATATCTTTGAGGTAGATGTGTCTCATTATTTACAGAAGTGTATATTGGGTTTCCCAGAGATAATACATGAAGACAGAGCTGTTTAATAATAGATGCTCCATCCCTTAGTTCCTGGTCCAGCAATTGCTAAAGCTTTGATAGGTGACCAAAGATATACAAGCAATGCCTCATTGGGAAAACATGACCCCTTTCAAGATTACACAGTCTAATGTCACACATCTACAGCATGTCACTCTCTATCTACTCATGAATGATATTATGCAATTGTATCCAACTGTATGCATCTCTGCCATTGCAAAATGCATATGTACAACACCAACAATTGACATTTTTATTATAACTTTTAGATTTTGGTGCTAATAAAATATTGAAATACACATGGTTAAAGATCTACTGTAGGTCAAGAAACACTGCAGTTGCTTGTAAAGCATGTCTAAAAAAGCTCTCCCACAACAACTTGTAAGTATGGTACAGAATATATAAATGGAAGTCACACACTAACTTCTCCACACACCATGTGGATGCTGGATTTTCTGCACAGTAACGTTTAAATCTCTATAAACATTGTACTGTTACCTCTTGAAGATCTACTATCCCTGACTTATCAAAAGTCAAACTTTACATTACTGTGTTGAACAAGGATATGTTGTATGTTCTTGTGGCGTATAATATGACACAGCTGTATCGTATTGTACGCTTATATCACAATGACATGAGAATCACTTCAGCTGAAGTATTTCCCCAAAAAATCAGTGAAATGCACTTCCTCCAAAGCCTGAGGGATTCAAGTGGCCACCGCACATATTACATTATGCTCTTTATAGAAGCTAAACTGCATAATCTGCATTTTGTTTTTAAAAAAAGCCTTTATTGTATGCAATTATTATTAAGTGAGGACCATCAGTGCCTTGTGGAACCTGCATTTTTGAATTGCATTCTCAAATGGGAAGTGTCTTGTACTGATCATTTTTCCATTAGGTTTATTGAAGCCCTTAGAACTAAGGATTGCCTCTTTCTTATTTATGCACATGTTGTATCGTCGCACAATTGCATATAATAGTTAATATTCATTTTGTATTTTATTTATTTTAGCTTTCTAAAAACAATTCTCTATTACACATGTAGTTCTTCAAAAGTGTAAATATAAATACACACACACATGTTATATATATCATTTTAAAGCTAGTGGCCCTAAAATGTAGCTTTTTTTAGGTAGTCAAGTAAATAAAAAAATGCATAGTATTCAAATTCAAAACATCTAATCATAGCATAATTTATTATATTCTTATAATCATGATTTAACTCAAATATTTATCAGAATAGGCTAATATACCAGAAAAAAAATGCAATACTCTAAAAACTTGTTTTAAAATGTTTATAAAATGTTAGCCTTTGCGTCACATATCATACTAAAATGATATCTTATAAAAAGTAATTCGTGAGTTACAGTGTTCTTGCAAAGGAACTGCGCTTTATTTATTCAGGTATTTTTTCCATAATGAAAAAAAAGCCAAATAAATGTAAAATTGTTTGAATCCATTTCAGCACATTCATGTGTGAGGCTGATACCGATCCTTAATATTCCTCTCTTCCCAGCCATGTCAAGATACAGTGAACTGACGCTTCCAAGTAATGTATCTGTTTGAAGATCTTTTCAGTGGGGCATATTGACTTTTATTGGACAGTATTTTGACAGCCCTTTATCCATATAATTTGCCGGTGTTACTGCACATAATGCAGGCACTTCTCGCTTTTACTCCCCCATCCTTTCTTACTGACTCCTCTCCCTGTACTCCAGTGTCTCCTCTTTTAATGCCCACATCTCCTCGATCAGGAACAAATCTGATTTCTGATTGAACATCACTTTATTTGCCAGTTCTCTAGTCTTTTCTTATCTTGTTCCACACTTCTCAGGCTTTGTGCTTAAATTATGTATTAAGGTCAATGTCAAAACACGGAAGATCTGTAATCTACAGGGAGCTCCCTTTTATTCGTTATTACAGTGAAGGCTGAGCATAACTGTCAGGGAGCTTGGGATGTGCTCAGCATGGAAGCTTGCTGCACAGCAGGACTCTACAAAGCCTCACTCCTTGTTCTCCCAGGACGAACCCTTGATAGATTTACCCAGATAACCCATCTCACTTTAAAGCTCTCTTGTCTCTGCTTCAATCTGAAAGCTGTCAAGTGCACCTATATAGTAATGTCATAAATCAAACGTAAAATGTGTACACTAGAGACAATGCGAGTGTCATGTATTCACTTGTAGTTTGAGATCCTCTAAACTAAAATGGTGTCAGAAGAATAAGGAAAAAGCTGAGAGGAACGCTTCTTTTTTTTTTTTTCTTTGTTACAAAAGATATTGAAAAGGGGGCGGCTATAAACTTTTTTTTGTTCATTTGAATACTTGTAAAGCACTTTCTTGGTTTATTCTGTATCAGTCAGGGGCAGCTGTCTGCAGTTTGCTGCTCTTGAAACCACACAATCTGTAAATAAGGAATGTGATTTAATGCAAGTACTGGGTATTGATTTTACTTGCTATTCTTGACAAGCATTTGTCAACAAGGATTTGTGTTAGGTGCCTTGGGTTTGTTTAGAAAAAAATACATGTTGTTCTTTTTATTCCTCATGAGCTACAGTAGATGTGGTATTAATACAGGAAAAATGGAGTGTCAGACATATTCTCCCGGCATTAGGCATTGCCACAGGTAGAGAAAATACTTGAACTGACACTTTCTGAATCAAATCTCTTTGTAGCATACTAAACAAATAGTTGTATATTTATCCAAATACACTGTACTTTGAATGGCAATATTTATGCTCACATTTATACAACTTAATTGATGTCTACATTTTAATAATTAAGGGAAAGTAGACACCAATATAAAAATGTGTCTTTAATTCAAGAATCACTTGCTGTGTTTTCAAGTATCTGTCTACTTTTAAATATGTTTTGATCATAAAATAAAGATCACTGTATAAGATTAAAACAAATGAATTTAAGACTATAGGGTCATATCCTATTAGCTGTTCGCAAATGCCTCAAACTCAAACATCTCGGTGCAGGTGTATTTCATTTATAAATGTTTAGATGTATTCTATTGACTCTAGCTCCCGAATTCCAGCCTAGGGTCTGAACTCGTAAACCCTGCTTTTTTAAGTCTGATTTCAGGGGGCGTGATCATGTGATCTGACAATATTTAAGCAAGCCCATAATTTACTTCTTAAACACTCACAGTATTTCTTAGACACAGTCAATAGTAAATTAGACCGTCATCATGACGTCAGTAAAACATGGAGTTTATACTTAAGCTTCACTCAGAGACTACGAATTAATTAGTGTTGAGAAGTAAATTTAGTGATCAGGCTCGCAATCCAGCAATGTAGAAATCAATAAAATTCATTAAAACAACTGTTTTAGTCCATGCAGGCTCCATGATATGTATTAACCCCTTAATTCCCTGGATCCATTTCACACAAAAAAACCTTTAAAAAAATATTTTTTATTGCATATTTGTGGGTTTGAGAATGTTTTGCGATTAATTCTAATGTATTTCTATGCTTTCCCATATTTTTAAAGTACAGTATAGCATGTTTGATAGCTCTTAAGGCCCCAATAATTGATTGAAAAATGTCTTGCAAGTTCTCTTAAGTACTCGTAATATTTTTCACAGAAACATGAAACTTTTCATTTGCGAGTTTCAAAATATTTGCGATTTAGAGCTGCGAGTCTAAAAGAATAACGATTTTGTGTAACCTTAATTGGTTAGCATTCTTAAATCTTGAGCTGTGCTAAAACCAATGGAGGTCTAAGGCTATTTTTATCGGTTTCGCTGGCCCATAGTGATTGAAAACTCATAATCAGATTACCAGTAGCTAATAGAATCTGTAGCAATTTTTAACGTGTGTATAATTGGGCAGTAGAATAGTTTTAATTAATTAGACAGAAAACAAGTATAGAGGCATACTTGATAGTTTGGTGAAGGTTGTGTGTGCAAGCGCAGAGTTTGCAGTTTACCTTGTGATTTTCTGCTTAAGAGCATGCTCAGGGGAAGGAGGTTGTGTCAAATAATAAAGGCTTAATATATAATAAATTTGCACCCTCCTTCCCTCCTTTACCACCCTCCTTCCACTGCTTTATTGATAAGTACGCACACACAGGCTTTATTCTAACAAGAACGACTGCAGCCAGACAATATAGAATCTTCTACATACAAGCAGCATGCAAAAAAATTTCATTTTCTATAAAAATGTTTTTATGCCCTGCTTATTTTGTTAGATTGTTAATATTTCAATAACACTGTTTGTCCAAAAATGCAGTGGTCTTTTAAAGTCTGGTGATTTTGATTTGATTTATATATGGAAACCTTAACCATGTGATGGCTTATTTATTTTACATTTTATCTGACTTCATTTATACCTAGCAAGACCACTGAGCTTGGTGTTAGCAAAATAATCTGACACACAGCATTGTGAATGTAGCCCCGTTTGACTGCAAAGCAAAAATAACATTTGTTATTAGAGGTATTTCACATATTTCACAGGTACATGTGTTTAAATAGCTAATGATTGTGATGGAAAAGAAGACAAAACAGATTTTTTTAACACCAAAAAATGTAAAATGTAACATCAGCCATCATGTTCTAAATATTATGCAGATAAAGGCAAATGTTACTGACATTTTGACTGCACTTGTTAAATTGCATAAAACATGCTAGAAAACTTCCACAAGGCTTGGGAATGAAAGAACAGATGGATAATAAATAATGCCCTGCATAAAAATTAAAGCAATACAATAAATATACAAATAGCAGAGGTTGCCAAGTGGAGACAGACTGGAAGATAATCTGGTTGGGAGGGCAAGTTTGAAGGATCATAACATGCTTCTTTAATAAGAATTAAGGTTTACAGGGAATTAATTGGAACTAACAAAAGGTACAAATCTAGAAATTATGTATGAGATATCATTTCCTTAGCAGACAAACATAGTGTTCTAGGCTTTCTGAACTGTCAAGAACTGCAAAAATAATATCAGTGTTCACAAAATGAAAAAAAAACGTATAGTTTGTGACACATCTTCAAATGTGTCTTATTCAAGAGGTATTTTTTTTAAAACAATTACCTCCAACTCATGGTGTATTCATCTTTAGAAACGAACTCTTAGAGACCCCAATCTTATCGAGCAGGGTCATTTTCAGTATACCATAAAATCGGCTGCAGGAGCTTTTTCTCTAAATTACATGTTGATATTAATCTTTTCACTCGCAATATTATGATGCTTAGCCCACATCCATAAATCCTGTATTGTCTGCAAGAGGTTTCAGTGTAAGAAGTATGTGTTCCCTCAGTATATGACACCAATCCAAGCTTTAAGGATGAGAAATGGCTCTAGAAACAAATAGAAAAGGAAACGTTGGTATTATTATAATGAGTGAAAACAATGCTGTAACTGTGGCAAGAAGCCATTATATTTCTATATGTATATATACCGTATATTATTTATTTATTTATATTTATTTAAATTAAATGTATGCAACATTTGTATTTCTATATATATATATATATATATATATATATATATATATATATATATAATTGTGTTTATATTGTGTATTTATATAAATATATATAAATATAAATAAATATATAAATATATATAAATATAAATTTATATATGTGTGTATATATATATATATATATATATAAATATATATATATATATATATATATATATATATATATATATATATATACAATGCATTAGATCATTTGTTTCTAGCTGACGCAGTTTCCTGATATGTATTTACTGGGTTGTGTGTTACCCTGGATGTTGTATAATGAAACGAACATAATAATAAAATATCATGTTTTAAATACACACATGTTTATATTGTACTGTTAAGTGTCAAATAATAATGAACATTCATCATTTTCTATAGTTTTTTTTGGTTCTATACTGTCTCTTTAACTGCTGCTTATGCACTCAGATATGGTTTTAAAACCATTTGCGTGTGGTCTTTAGTACCAGCCATTTTTTTGATGTTACGGCACTGCCCTGATTTGTGAGGGAAAGTCTGATTAGAATTGGGTTTTGGTGTAAAAGTCTAACAGAGTAACTCAACATCTTTTGTCAGTGCAAACCTTGATTGAAAAGTTTGCCATCATTTTCAGCTTCTGGCTTGCCACAGTCACTCGTAGCAGTTCTTCCTCAATGTTTCAGGGATAGGTTATTAACATAGCTAGGTAGTTTTACTTTGCTCTTAAACATGGTAGGGATTAGAATGGAGGCCTTGCTTGGGCTGCTGGACATGGCAGTAACTCACCAATAGGGGCACCAAAGAGTCAACTTCTGAATACCCAACAACTAGATTTCACCTTTAGAGCATGAGAAATTAGTATAACTATCCTCTGATTCCTGGCTCCTACATGTCTCCACAGCTAACCTAAGGTACCTAGATAACTGAGGATTCTCTGGCACAGCTGCTGAATATTAATTATTGTGATTGCATATCTGTTATTATAACTACTGATGTAGTCACTTTATCTAGATATTTTTGTGTACCTCTGATGTACCCTCCCCCATTGCCTGAATAGTCTTACAACCATGTGATAATTGGTCTATCTCTTTCACATCCTGGAGCTATACCCATTTTCTTTCAGACTGCTCTCTAGTCCCTGGTCTCTCTCTCTGATTCCAATCCCTGCCCCTCACCCAACCCTGTCTAGTCTTAATTTATTGAGTCACACAATGTTCTACACCTGACTAATTAGCAGCATCTGCTAACTATCCCCATCAACTCGTTACACAATGTTTCCTCCTGCCTTCTTCTTCCTCACATCCCCATGCCTTTTCCTCAGACTCTTCTTCTTAACTTTTTCCCTTCTCTTCTCCATTATAACCATCTCACCTTTCTTGTCCTCCACTCCCCTTTTTTTCTCCCATGACATCATTTTACTCAAGCTGTGTTTAAACTATAAGCACATTCAATTGAGCGATTTTGAGATCCAGGAGCCCATAAGTGAGTTTGCAAGCTATTTTTCTATTCAATTGGCGTTTTTTTGCAGGCTAGAATTGGCTTCTGAGTTACGAGCTTAAAAAAAAAAATGGTGATGGTTAAACTCGTAACTTACAGCCTCCAGAAACCTTTGATCTGTCACTTTCGCAAGGCTAAAATCGCAAATCTCTCTTCAATTGCTCAATTTCCCCAAGCCCGCAAATGTTTTCACACCCGTAAATGGCAAATTAGAGTAATATAGAGGTCCTGCAAGGGGGTAAACACCTGTTCGTTGCACTGTAAATGCATATATAAAATTAATCCTGCACTGTAAATAAGGAGAAAAACATTGAAAGACATTAGAATTAATTGTACAACAGTCTCAAGACAACAGTCTCAAGCTCGCAAATCTGCAGTAAATACAATTTATTGTAATGTGTCATTTCAGGGTTAAATCGATCTCGGGTATCAATGAGTTAATACATATCAGGCCACCCATATGGACTAGAACAGTATTGGCATTCATTTTCATAATTCTGTATTTTTAATGTTTTGCGAGTCTGATCGCATATTGGACCCCCGAACCGAATTAATTGACATGTAACCTCTGTGTTTTACTGCCGTAATAATGACAGTCTCATTTTTCATTGGCCGATTTGAAATGGGAGGTTACGGGCTTGCTGAATTGATCAGGTTCCCGCCCAGAACTCCTCCGAACCAGTGCATGGTTTACGGTTTCGGCTTGGGGCCCGTAACTCGCATAGTTCAGTAATTGAATAGCATCACAATCAGAGACTAACAGGAGCCCGCAACTCACTCGCAGACATTCAGCTGTCTGCGATAGAGTTACGAGCTTTGAATTGAATGTGGCGCTATGTGTCTCCTGACATTCACATCTGCAGGTTACATTATCTGACCACTAGAGGACAGATACCATATTACATAATAGTGCCATTCACTTTAAATCTGATCCCCTCTCCAACTAATGAATAACCTTCTAACTTTCACAACTTCCTTCCTATGTCTACTCTCACTTCCTTCACAAACTTGCTATTACTTATCTGCTCCTCCCCAGGTTGCTGCCTCTCCCTCTCCCTTTATATGGTAAGTAGTGAGTTTCCATTCTTGTACGGTGCTTTGTGGAAAAGCACTTTTTACAAAACTTAAAGCTCAAAACAGCGCCCTCCATTTTCTCCAGTTGTCAATACTGTATATTGTATTTCCTTGTTCTTATCCCCTGTACAGCGCTACGGAAATAAATCACAAATAAAAGATATAATAATAATAATAACAAAATCCTATACTTATGTTTCATTCAGATCTTTGTGCCCCCATACACATACACATAGGCTCCAGAATAACATTTAAAATAATGACCTTAACGTATAAAGCCCTCAGCAACAATGAACCCCCTTATATCTCTGCTTTCGTATACTCCCCCACCCTCCCTCTCCTTTCTGCTAATGACCTTCTTCTTTCCTCCTCTCTTATCACCTACTCTCACTCCCACCTTCAGGACTTTTCTTGTGCTGCCCCTATTCTTTGGAACTCATTGCCTTTCTCCACTAGACTTTCCTCCTGTCTAAAGTCCTTCAAAACCTCTCTCAACACACATCTGTTTAATGAAGCTTATCACCTTCCTCCTTAATATGCTCAATGTGTTTATCACCCTCCTTTAGATCGTAAGTTTGCGAGTTTTTAATAGTATAGGATGCTTGAGAAAGCACTTTGGATGCGAGATTCTAAACTCAAAGCCGGGGCCCTCTATTCCTTTTAAATGTATTGAAAATGTTTTTGCCTTGTACTTGTTCTACATATGGTGATTTAGAATATGTTGGCTCATTATAAAGATAAGATAATAGTAGTAATAATAATAATAATAATAATAATAATAATAATAATAATACACATTATTATGGCTAGAATTAAGTAGTAAATAGTTACAGTGGTAGATTTGGGCCTACCCCCTTCCAAGTACATATACACACCTATATATATATATATATATATATATATATATATATATATATATATATATATATACATACCTATATAAATCCTATATAAATACTTTCTGCCCAATGCTGCACTCCACCTCCTGGGTTAAGGAGGGGCCACGGCAGGCCAGGGGGCCGAGGGGGCCACAGAGGTCCGTGCGAGGCCCTCAAGATCCAGCAAGGACTGAGGGGCCACAATGGGCTGAAGGAGGCCACAGGGGGCTGAGGGACGCTGCAGAGAACCGCGAGAGACCACAGGAGGCCCAGGGGGAACACAGGATGCTGCAGGGGGGCAGAGGGCCTTCAGAAGGTGCCTGTTGGGGGTCCCTGGGGCCTGTGATGGGCAACAGTGGGCCATAAGGTGCTTCAGGGGACCCACTGGAAGTCTGTGGGGCATAAGGGATCGTGGGGAGCACAGAAGGCATCTGGGGCCTGTGGGCGCCACAGTGATCCATAAGGGGCTGTAGGGGACCCACAGCAGGTCCATAAGGGCCACAGGAGCCCCACGGGGGCACAGGAATCCTGCAGAGGCCACAAGGACCATAGATGATCTGCAGAGCCACAAGAGCCTGGGGGCCACTGAGGACCCACAGGGGCCATGGGAGGGCCTAGGGGCCACCGGAGCACCATGGGGGCCACAGGGGCCCATTGGGCATCCGCAGGGGCCCTGCTTTGTACCATTTGCACTGGTGTTAGCTCCTCCTCTGAATAGTTATAAATCATTGGGTAAGAGCCCTTCAAAAAAGTAATTTTGCATCAAATTACGGTCTCATTAGAATTTCATTAGAAGTCAAATTACTAATATAGCAGCTAACTAAATCTACTTAATTGAGTATGGTCTGAATATCTAGGAAAACAAAGCATATGTATTCTATCATACAGTGAGCTAGCGTTTAAGAGAGGCTAGATGGTCAACTGGTTTGAATTTGGTGCTTTCACCGCTGCGACCTGAGCTTGATCCCATTCAGGGAACCAAGAGGTCACACTACCCTAAAGCAAAGCAGGGTTGAGCCTGGTCCGTACTTGGATGAGAGACCACCTAGGAATACCAGTAGTGGTGGCCCACTGAAGAAGGAACTGGCAACTCACTCTAGTATCTCTGCCATGAATAAGAAGTGGATCAGTATAAACATGGACACGTAGGACAAGATGTATGACTGAACAACGCGGAAAAAAATGTTAAATGAAAGTTACTTTTTACTTTATATTAAATAAAATAAATATATATATATATATATATATATATATATATATATATATATATATATACAGTATAGTAAGCAAAATTGTAAAATAATGAAAACTAATCCATTGTAAATATGTAGTTTATATATTTCACTGACAAATATTTAAAAATAAATATTCATTCTACACAGTATAGTCTTACTATTTTACATTATTTACATACGTTTTATGCGTACACATTTTATTTTTATTTACATTTTATTTTTATTTATCACTAAAAATGTTAACAAATTGCTCTTTATTGCGGAAAAATATTAATTTCATTAAAATACAATTATTTTATAGTGATTTGGTTTATAGACATACGGCCTCATTCAATTGCGATTTGGCCAATTGAATAGGGCTCTAAATAAGCACATAGCATGTTTTTTTAAAATAAGTTTTTAGTTAGTGAAAACTTTGCTTTTGGATAGATGCTTACTAACGAAAAACTTCTTTAAAAAATATATGTTATGTGCTTATTTAGAGCCCTATTCGATTGGCCAAATTGCAATTGAATGAGGGCCATAGTATTTTATTGGGAAAATATTACAGAAAACGCTTAAGTATTTGGACACTTCTTGATGGCAGTCTCCGGTCATAAAGTCATGATCATCATTAAAGGAAGTAAAAAGGTAAGTCATACTTTATGTTTACAAATAGCCTTATTAATGCAAACTTTGGAACTCATGAATAAAATCAATACCAGTTAAGCAATAATTAGATTTGAAAAAGTCAATAAGAACTAAGGGTGAGCCATATTTATTTAATATTGGTAATGAATTCAATATTCAGTATGTAACATATGGAATGGACATCATAATGGGCATATTTATTTATTTGGAATGGGACATTGGGACACTGAACATATAAATATTTATTATCTAATGTGCCTAGACATTTAATTTTGGATATTTTGAGCCTGATAATGTGTTGTTTTCCAACAATAGCGTACATGATGGATTTGAACTCTACTGAAAAACCTTTTTACAATGTGTCTGAGGATTCAGTTACTGTTTAATCCTTAAAGCACCTAGTATGAATAATTGCATTTATACTCTGCCACAGCTTCACAGAGACAAACCACTGACTCCTATGTGCAAGGTAAACCACTTCCATACTCCTTTCCTTACCAAATATTTCTAAAATCAAAATGGCTACTGTGAGGAATTTTCTGGCAAGTATTTTATAACTAATCTATAATGAAATCATTATTGGTTCTTCATTAACTAGCAAACAGTGGTTTTGTGGAATATACTTCTTGTTGAGGCAAAAACTATAAGGTGATTCAAACACACTTAACACAGGAACAGTTTAATACATTTTCTAGAAATATGACAATCCAGGTAGGGAAAGAACATATTCAGTTGGCATTTGTGTTTTTCAAATGGAATTACCCCAAACTTACCTTTATTGAGCTTAGCTAAATGAAGCAGTATCTCCAAAATAGTTTTTAGACCCTATGCCAAAAACAGATTTCCTTAATATTGTTGTACCTATTTATCACACCATTATTATTTAAGTTGACGTGACTAAAGAGAGCATTACATCATTATAGATTTGTTCTCATCAGAGCTAGTTTACCAAGGGCCTCATTCTATTATCGGCCGTAAAATGGCCGCAAGGCTGCGATTCCTTGCGGGGGTTCCGTTATCTTGCAATTCAATTATACGGCCCCGCAAGGATCTCCCCTTACGGCCGGCCGTATATCTTGTAACCGGCCGTAAGCTCAGAAAACTTTAAACGCAAAAATAAATTCAAGACGTCACTGTAAAGCTCTGTAAATGATAGGGATCATATTGGGGGACATGAGGATTAATAGCAACCCCCTCTCAAGCTTGCACATCAGCCCAAATCCGAGTTCACATTAACTGTTTATTTTCCAGCCGCAGTGTGGGCGGGTCTGAGGTGCTCCAAGCCCTCGGGACTTTTTACATTGATATGTGACATAAATTAAAAAATATTTTTTTTACGGATTTGAGTATAGGATAATTATGTGCTATTTTTGCTAACACCTACAATCACTTTATAGTCTCCTCAGAGTGCAGGATGGCTTTATTTAGGCTTTAAAATGTGCTTAATTGGTGCTAGCGGGACCTGTTTGCTGCAAGTAAGCTGCGGCTCGCTTTTAGCCTTGCAGAGATGGTTCCCGGAGCAATTGAATAGCAAACAGGATTTTCTTGCGGCCGAAACTCTTGCGGCCGTTTTAGATCAAAGGCTTTCCTCCGGCGCGAGCGGCCGCAAGGTATAGCAAGGGGCCGGCCGCAAGCCTGCCGGAACCCCCGGCCGGAGAGGAATAGAATAGCCGAATAGCTTGCGGCCGGTCCTTGCGGCCCCGCATCTCCTACGGACGGTAATAGAATGAGGCCCCAATTGTGCTGAGTAGTCATACCCCACCACTGTATATTGATTTGGTATTCTTATTTCCATAGCCAAAATGTTCATTACATAGCATATTACAAATCTTTATCGTGGCAAATATGAAGAATAAATGTGATGTCACTTTGTATGTATATAGTACACACAATAATACTACTAATATTAAAAATACCATAAACAACAATCACAATCACTATGCTATGGGCCAAAAGAGAATTAGTGACAAACTTAACTAAAACAACCTGCATCCTCTTCACCACAAGGAAGTCCATTCTGTTGCATCTACAAGTTGTTTTTCAGAAGTAAAAAAAAATATTGGAACAGGGCAAATGATATGCTTCAACTCCTGTGGAAATATGTCAGATTTGAGAGAGAGTTATTTTATGTCATAAATGTGTCTATTTTGACATAAACATTTTATTGAGCTCCAAAGGTAAATGCTGCATTGTAGCCAATGTTGTTTGAAGTGAAAAACAGATTAATTATAAATTTTATTCTGCTGATACGTATAATGTTGGGCTTTCATAGGGACAAAAGTGAATTTCAAAGCTGGGTATATTGTTGTAAACAAAACATTCTACATTACTCTGTAATTTGGTGTGCCAAGAAATATACTGGAAGAAGAAGTATTCAATGTCCATAGGAATATATATTTAACTCCTCCGTGTACAGTAGCATACAAACTGAAAAATAGAAATAAAATGTTGTCAGTGCTTTTGTTGTCATTCCCGTTATTAACATTTAAACAAAATACACTTTTTTGGAACTGTTGTTATGGTCATAAAAGCACTTAACTATATTTTTTTTTTTTTGCATTTTTATACTACAAAGCCTGCTGAAAAAATTACATTTTATTTGTGTCATAAATAAAAATCACTAAAATGTTTGTCACAAAAATAAGAATGTTGAAATGACCTTGGCATAGGGAGAATTTAAACCATTGGTACATAATTGGATTTGTTGTTCAATTAATAAAAATAGTTTTATATCAAAACATTTTTTTGTCATATTTTGCAAAAAGAATATGCATCAGTATATAAGAATGAAAAAGGTTTGCAAAACCAGCTACCTGATATATCAATTTGGTAAGCTAGACAGTGGCCTAAGACATTCAAAGGAAATCTTGCCTGGCTGGTCATGAGATGCAGCTTTGCAAAACACTCCTTGTCACATGACACTTATTGACACTTATTCTGCAAAGAGTACAGTTATAATTGTGGGTAAATATGAGGTAACAAATATGGGTAATGCTATTGCTAAACAGATGGGGGCAAAACAAGAGAAACATTGAGGTTTTGAGTAGACTACAAGCATGGTAAACCATCCAAAATATGTCTGCCATTATGCAATGGTCAGATGTGACAAAACAGACACAATACAGTAAACTCTCAGTTAACCAGAACTCAAGCAACCAGAAAACAATTGGATACTGTACTTTAAATAAAAATTAAAATTTGCAGCGCTCAACACATGCCAGGAGCAAGGTTGTCATGCCACAAAATGCTTACAGGCGCCTAGATGTCATCCAACTGTACGTCTCTCTGCAATTCCATGTTAGCTGGAAGCAGACAGGCATGAGTGACAGAGCCAGCGCGGTGTGGTGGTTACATTCCCCGGGTTCAGCACCGCAGCCCTCACTGACAAATATACTTAGCAGAGCATCCTATGTGCAGCTCATCTAGGCCTCTTTTAATAGTAACTCTCAAGCAACCAGAAACTACATTTATCTAGCATTGGCCAAATAAAATTTTGTAGGCTGGCAGAAAAAAATGCATTTCCACAAGCCATTTCCAATATTACAATATACAGGAGTTTTCTGCAAATATGCAAATGTGTTCTTATTTTGAAATATCATCATGTATAGACTGCTGTTTAGAAACATGTACTATACCATTCCCTCCTAGTTATATTATTATATTATGTAATAACGACCCCTCTATTTATAATAATTATGATAATACTTTCTATTCTGACTCTCCTTCCCTTGCCCTTCAACTTTTATGGAAACCATGATGTTATTTTATTGCAGGGTGCGCTCTTTTCCATTTAAATGGTCTGGACACTACTAGTCATATAATATATCTCAAGGCTGATTGCTTGCCATATATCAGAATACATTTGCCTCTCAATGTTGTCAATTCTCAATTGCTCCATTTTTGCTACCCTTATTTTGTATAGGGTGTGATACATGATGCACAGTGGGGTATATAAGTATATTGGTAGTTAAAGGACCTTTGTAATGCCCTAAAAAAAGGAGCTAGACTGTTTAATTACGCATTGTTCACTGATAAAATTAATCTTAAAAAAAATCATATTTTACTAAATATTTAATGATTTAAACAGCAATATTCTTACTTGCAGTGTTCAGACTCAGATGATGATTAAATGTCATTAAATATGAGTTTTATTAATGATCAACATATAATTAAAACAACTAGCAATAACAGAAGGTTTGTAGTCAGTTCCACGATAGAAAAATACTTAATACTTGAAGAGGATCTTAGTGTTCTACATGGGACATCCCACCCAACATGATCCCATGGACAAAGCTTGTGATGGCAATGGGGAATACACTGTAGCATTGTGAATACTGAGGAGTCTGTAGTGCTAAGTGATTCTAGCCATCTGTCAAATTATTGGTTGTACTTCACATCCATCATTTGTATAACGCTGTGTGTATTATATCCCATATGCATAAGTACTTCTTACATATAAATATATAATCATACATATATTACAGTTGCCTTAAACAAAAATAAACAAATGGTATAACATTAGCATTATGCATGTAAATCACATACAGTATTTAAAAGTTTGCAATTTCCTTCCCTGGAGGGCTGTAACTCAGAGTTTATCTAATGCATCCAGATAGTTGATGTCAAAAATCTCTTGAATTTTGCTTGTTATTAGCAAAATAACATTTTGATTAGCTGGTAAAGTTTGAACAATGTCATGTACTGGAAACATTTAAAATTAGAAGAACTCAATGCCTTTATAGAATATCTTATTGTCATTTACATGACACACTAATGTAGAACTTGGTCTATAAAATGTATGAAACCATCTATTTTCATCGAAAGCAGTTGTAGATAGCTGAGGTATAACTATGTTATGATGTAATCAGTAATATTTAAAAACTGAAAACCTGATCCACAAAATTCAATTAATTAGTCTGGAGCAGCAAATATATAGATACAGTCACTAGAACATTTTTACCCAGCAATGTAAAAATATAACTAATTAGAAAATAAGCAGATAGCAAGATTTATACTGTAAGGAGGATGGTTAATAACAGATAATAAAAACCCAATAAACAACAATTTATAGGCAATTTACATAAGAAAATGAAAATCTTCTTCTGGTAGAAAGGATACATACATTTTATTTTTTACGTATGTTTTAATTTAGCATACCATTTCATAGATGCTTCTTGTTTGCTACTCCAGAATTTAACTAAATTATTATTTTTTAAAAAGTGATAGAAGTTACGGTAACTTACATTCATTTAAAATGTAATAGTAACTATACTTATTTAATAAAACCATCTTACAGAAATCACTCATTCAGATTTTTTCTATAAACTCCACACTGTAAACATTTTACAGAAAGGACGCACTGATGCTTACAGTTAAGATATTTTACATTTACTACCCATCATGATAAATACCTGGTGTCATGTATAGGTGCGGGTTCACAGTAAGGGGGGCATTTACTAACAAATCAAGGAAGCTTACAATCTCTTCTGTGCGTGGCTCTTTCAATAGCCAAATCGCAGAAGGTTCACATTACTAAATATCAACAAATTAGAATAGGGTAAAATAGAACCCTTTGATTGGTTAAAAGATAGGATGCACAGATTTCAATGCATATATTCTAATTAATTGAAATATTAACTATTCAGCATATAAATGGTAGCCTCCTCTAATTGGTTACTGAGATTACTGAGTTGATATTTTCAAACACTGGATACTGATTGTGTGAAATATGATGAACACATATTTGAGCCAGTCATAAAATTAGTATAAAAGGGAGGGAGTGGTCAGAAAGCCGTTATTCAGCAGGGGTGCTCCTCAGAGGAGGAGCTCTGCTTGTTATGTATTTTTCTATAGGGCAGTATTTTTTTAGGTTGAGGACCTTTCTGTTGGCTGAAGATGAGGAGCAGATGGTCTTTAAGCAAATGGAAGAGAATATGCCTGGTTAGACAAAGACTGAGGACAAGGCTGGCACAGATCACCTCTGGAGGGTCATCAAAGAGGCTAAATATAATTTCCATCTAACAGACTACATTTTGGTATTTTGGTATTTTTTTGTAAATTTTATTTTTTTATTTGTAATTCTTTTTTTTTATGTAAACCATTTTATTGGTAGTTTTATGTCATTTATTTAATTGTGGGGTTGTGTTAGGGACCATGATCCATGGGAGTCGATTAGGACCCCTCAGTAGTAGTTAGGTTGTCGTGGCTGTCCACAGACACACCAATGGTTTTAGGATTGTATACTATGGGGGACCATAGCGACCCACATGGTATGGAGTTAATGTAAGGTGCCATAGGGTCCCCCATTATAAGGGGTTAAATTAGGTGCCATTGGGGTTAATGGAGTGAATATGCCCCCATCCCAAACCACAAGGGGTTTTGGGCCCCTTAGTGTTAAGTGTGAGTCCCAAGGGGTATGAGGGCTTACAATAAGTAGCTGCAACTGACTGTACACATACATGGTGACATTTCACAAGTTTGTTACAATGTGCCAACAGTTTTTAATGCTGTTTAAGATTAAACCAACTTGTTGTTGACAGTGTCCCTTTAACATAGATAAGTAAATAAATGTATTACCATTATCTTAAAAGACCATGTATTCATCCCATAAATTAAATATCAAATAAAAAACAAACATTTGCAAGTTTTACATCCTTCTCATAGTATATGCCATTTCATTATTTAGCATTAGTGGTACTATCTTGAACTTTGTGAAGTGTGGCCGTTTTACACGTAGCATTGCACAGGAATGTGCTATTCTATTTTACACATCATGACTATTTCAATGTTTATTTCTTCAAGCCAACACACTCTTCATTGGCATCACATTCATCCCCACCACTCCCCTCAATAATCAAATCTCCAAACCAATGCACATCTGCTATTTCCACCTCTCTTACATATTCAAATTGCACCACACATTCTGTTTTCTCTCTGCAACAAACCCTGCGTTCCACTTTCCATATATCCACCCAACTGAAATACTACAACGCCCCACTTCTGGTCCATTATATCTGCCAGGATGCTCTTATTGTTCCAAATCCCTTCAAAACATAAGCTCCACATAAATTTTTATTTTATATTTTAAAGAGCACGCATAAAGAAGTTGCGAAACTTCCCTAGTTTAAGTGGAAGCTGACATTTACATTTATGTTTCTGTAGGAATAAAAGGCAAGTGATTTACACTTAGATCTGAACTTCTGTAAGTTTACTCTTTCATATTAATGAAACGTCCTTGTTGAACTGATGTTGTCCCATTGCCACTGTATGTCCTGTCTCGTTTCTGCTTATAATCCCTCCAAACTCCTTCTTGTGGAATCTGATGTGCCGAGCAGAGTAGATGCAGGGTCCTAATACTATCTGTGTTGATTCTACAAGGCAGTGGCTGTGGACCTCTAATTGCTGGATACTGCATATAATTGTCTTTTCTAAGGTTTGATGCAACCCATGTTCATTCACTACATTCACTGGCCACTTAAAGCAAGGCAAGCAACTCACTGGCCGTGGGACGAAGCCCCAATCCTTATTATCTATACAGTTGTTTGTGGGAGGGCCTCAATGTACAAACAAAAATTACAAATGCCTATGTGAATTCTTGCAAATTTTAAAAGCTAAACAGCATTCCCTAGTGATTTGTAAACCTGTATATGGCAATGCAAAGCAGTTTCCATTAATTCATTGTGTCTATTAAGGGTGAAATGTCCCTTGTATGTTTAATAGTAATGTTGTTTGGTTTATTTTAATGCTTAGTAAATTCTAGCATTTTACTTACCAATTTGTTTAGATAAAGATCGAGGGTTGGAATGTCCTCGGATAGACTCAAAACTGCCTAAAACAGGTGATATTAGAGTGAAAAGAACAATCTTGTCATTTGGGCTGCTGCTAACTGATGTTGTGATTGTTGTGTTGGGGCCTGATTCAATTGCCCAATTCGTAAATTTATACACACTTAAAATCACTCTTAACATTGCTACATATTCGGCAAATATTATTTATTGGTACTAATGAATTCATATGTCAATAGAATGCATATAAACATTTATTTAAAAAAACACCCAAAGCCAAATTTATGAATTCAAGGCATTTGCAAGTAGCTAATTGAATAAAGCAATTTGTCTTTGTCCATTGCATACGTGTGCTGCACATATGCTTTATTTTTCATCCTTTTTCTACATATGTGTCCTTACTGTGGAATGTGGCTGAGAGTGAGGATCAGGTATGTGGATATATATATTTGTACTCGTTATGTTATCTGCAAGTCCCAAGTCACCATAGAAGCAAGAGATACTTCCATCCAGACTGTCGTTCTCTCCTCTAAACCCCACAAATGAAGAGCTGAGCTGTTGCAAGGTGACCCGGACTCACTAAGCTGCCAAGCTCAGTGCACTTGCTAGCCATCCCACTCTCAGCAAAGAGACAAGCCTAGAGGCTGTGTGGAATATGCCCATAAATATATGACAGTAGCATCAATTGTATGCTATAACCTCAAATATATTGCAATAACGCCTTAAATGTTTTAATATTCAATCGAGTTTATATCTATATATTGCACTATTTCACACTTTACCATATCTATTGCAAGCAGTATCCAACAGAAATAGTTGCAAACCATTTAATTAATACTTTATAGAAGTATGATTTGAGAGCCTATTTTGATGCTTATTTGTCATACACTTTTTTGTGAGAAATGAACACTGCATTACAAAAAAAAAAAGCATTTTTTTTAAAAGATGCAGAAAAAGACAATAAAATACCTCCTGACTATCAGCCCTAATTAATGGCTGCACACTGACCTCTGCATTCAGCCCATATCAAAAATGTTACAGCAGAGATGATTCAACATGAACTCTATACCAGGCAAGACCGGTTACTAATGAATACTAATGAAGCGTAATTACTGGAGCTCTGCCATTGAAAACCCACTGTAGAGACATATGCTAATAGGCTTTACACAGCAAGACTCACACTTCATGTAGCCCACACTTGGACACATTGAACTGAGCTCTCAGTAAATCTATATTATGCACAGCACAAGCAGATGATTAACAAATATATTTCCAACACCACCAACTACAGCCTTGTTTCTCAAATGTTTATTAGAAGTAATTAATAATGCTATTATTAATAACAAACTAGTAATGATACATTCCGTCACACTCTGATAACAAAGCCCAGGGCTGTCAATTGCTTCAGGCTTCCTCACAGTGTAGTGGATTTTGGACATCTGGCTGGGCAGCTGCTACACATTTGCATGCTACCTAGAGAACCAGATTCTGCTAAATAAAAGCATTTAAAATACAGCATCCTTTGCAAATAACAATGGATGTGATTCACTTCTTTATTATTCCTATCACAATATGGATATTATTCTAATTATGTGTAAGTATGATCATTACTTACAACTACAGTGGATATAGTTTGGTATATATACACAGAGAGAGAGAAATCCTGTACTTTTGTAAAGCTTAAATCACTCAATCATCATATGTATATACACTATACTGATTTGTTCAAAATTATGCTTTATGATATATTATGCCTCATAAAAAGAAAATAAATGAAAATAGCAAACACAAATCAACTAGGAAGTTGCATAAAGATTATATCATAGAAGTGCTATCGTACCCTACTATTTCCCTTCTGTATCAAACACTTTCTTGATACTGGGATAATATAGTTATAGTCTAAACAGAAGGAAAAAGAGGTCCATGTGATCTGCATGGAATAAAGGAGTACAGCAAAAAAAAAAACAATTTAATCAATGGTCTTTCTTTCATTGGCTGTACACATTTCGGCAAACTGCTCATCTTGGAGTGTGTTTTATGATATGGTTTATAAATGGTTTGTTGTTTAGTGAATTTTTCCATGCAGGGCATTTACATAGGGCCTCATTCTATTAGCGGCCGCAGCCGTTGCGGGGCCGCAAGGACCGGCCGCAAGCTATTCTGCTATTCTATTCCCTTACGGCCGGAGGCTCCGGCAGGCTTGCGGCCGGTGCCTTGCTATCTCTTGCGGCCGCTCGCGCCGGAGGAAAGCCTTTGATCTAAAACGGCCGCAAGAGTTTTGCAATTCAATTGCTCCGGGAAACCTCTCTGCAAGGCTAAAAACGAGCCGCAGCTTACTTGCAGGAAAGAGGTCTCGCTAGCACCAATTAAGCACATAAAATAGCTCAAATAAAGCCATCCTGCACTTTGAGAAGACTATAAAGGGATTTTAGGTGTTAGAAAAAATAGCACATAATTATCCTGTACTCAAATCCGTAAAATATTTAATTTTTAATATCCGTAAAATATCCATGTAAAAAGTCCAGAGTGCTTGGAGCACCTCAGACACGCCCACGCCGCAGCCGGAAAATAAACAGTTAATTTGAACTCGGGTTTGGGCAGATGTGCAAGCTTGAGAGTGGGTTCCTTTTAATCCTCATGTCCCCCAATATGATCCCTAGCATTTACAGAGCTGTACAGTGCAGGCTTGAATTTATTTTTTAGTTTTTATATTTCACAGCTTACGGCCGGTTCCAAGATATGCGGCCGGCCGTAAAAGGAGATCCTTGCGGGGCCGTATAATAGAATCGCGAGTTAACTGAACCCCCGCAAGGAATCGCAGCCTTACGGCCGATTTACGGCCGATAATAGAATGAGGCCCATAGTGAGCTTGTGTGTGTGGTGAAAATATGGGGGGGGGGGATTTACCAAGCATGTCAAGAGGCTGCAATGTGCACTCCCTTAATTACTATACACTATTTCCAATGGGGAAAATTGAGTTCACAACCTTCAAAACCCATCTCAGCCACTTAGTAAATCCCCTCCATGGTGTGAATTGGAGTCATGTATTATAGTGAGTGTATCTATCTGTTCTATTTATAGTCTGTGGAAATGCATTTTGAATGCCAGGAGCTGTATGCTGTGGCCCACTGGAAAAGGAACTGGCAACCCACTCCAATATCTCTGCCATGAAAACCAAGTGGATCAGCATGGTGTGTTGTCCATGAGGTCACGGAGAGTCAGATACGACTGAGCGACGCCATTTAGATTTTTTTACAGTTTGTAATGATACCATATATGAAACATGCTCTGTGTCCCATTAGTCTGGAATTTATTACTCATAACCTAAATGTTTTCTATATACTGAATTACTTTTAAGCATGTTATTACTTTTTTCCATGCTATTACTTTTTCAAATCACTATACATTATAATGCACCTTCTTAAATCTCTGCTGTCATCTCAACATACTCCCCCACCCTCCCCCTCCGTTCTGCTAATGACCTTCTTCTTTCCACTTATCACCTCCTCTCACTCCCACCTTCAGGACTTTTCTTATGTTGCCCCTATTCTTTGGAACTCCTTACCTCGCTCCACTAGACTTTCCTCCTGTCTCAAGTCCTTCAAAACCTCACTAAAAATGAATTTATTAAATGAGGCTTATCACCTTCATACTTAACATGCCCAATGTATCTATCGCCTTCCTAATTCCTTAGATTGTACATTTGCAAGCTTTAATTGTATAGGATGCTTGAAAAAGAATGTGCAAGATTATAAACTCAAAACAGGGCTCTCTTTTCATTTAATCTGTTTTGATATTGTTTTTATCTTCTGTTTCACCATATGTATGGCGCTGCAGAATATGTTGGTGCATTATAAATACTAGATAATAATAATAAAACATTTTTTTTACAAATCTTGTGATTTCTTCCAATTATATTTTGTTTTGTTATTAAATATATTGTATAATGCAACACTATAAATATATTGTATAATGCAACAGTATAAATATTCTATGAAAACATATTTTATCAGTGCTCTTACTTGTGTATTTAGTATGTAATAGTCTTTTTAGTCTATTGTGGCAAATAGGGGTAGAGACATTAGAGAAATAGAGAAAGGGAAAAAAGTCATGCGGAAAAATAAGCATGTGAGAGATAAGATAATGGAAGGTGCTTTAAAGAGACAGAAGAAAGAAAAGAAGAAACCTTTTCCATGCAAACGTATAAATAAATACACAGCTGTGATATTTAAAAGACCACTGAATTGTCATATAAATCTTTGAATAATGTCAACTTATTTTTAAAAATTTAAAAAAATGCAGGCTTCAATTTTAAATTATTGCATTGCATTTTGTTTCACTGAAAGTGAACATTTGTTTTTTTCTTACAGGATTAGTCAGTTGGGTGGAACCTTGTACGCAGAAACAATCTCTATTCAGTCTTAGTGAAAGACTGTCACAGGGCTGTGCAAGTTAAGCATAGGATTAAATGAAAGACCAACTCCAAATCGTATCGCCCTCTAACTCAGGCTCCATTCAGTAAGAACAGATCTTGTAGCGTAGGATTGACCAAACTGGATGGGTTTGGTGGGGGACCTGAAAAGTGTGAGACATTTATTTCCATTACAACTAAAACATGGATGAAGAGAAGTAAAACAGTAATATAATGAGAGGTGAGCAGTGCAGAGAAGAAATAATAGCATAAGCAAGAAAAGGATTCCATCCAGAGAGATTAATCATAAGAATGTTGGGCATGAGAAGAACAAGAGCTACATTCATGGCTGGGCTGGGGGCCTAGAACATTACCCCTAGAGATGCAATATAGAAGCCCTAGACTTTAAGAAAAGTTTTTCTCTAAACGTATTTTATGATCATGGCTTACCTAACTTCTAATATAATTTTGACACATAATACCAACAAGATTTGACATGTTTACCATACTACAGCGGTCCTTTATCTCATTCATTTCCTTGGCAGCTTTATAGCAATATTATATTTCGTTTTTTTACAAACTTTATATAAAAAATATACTGGATAGCCCTAACATTGAAACCAATACTATTTTTCTATGTAATTATACAGGTACATGTACTGTTTACATATAGGTGCCGCTATGAGTATCAGAAGCAACAGTAAACACTGAGATTCTTTCTGCAGCAATAGAAACCTATGGTTACTACTATAAGTTGTACCTGATTCATAAAGATCAACACTTGACAATTAAATGAACACTATGGAGAGCAGAAAATGTGAAAGTCAAGGTGTCTCTCACAATCCATTAGTAATTATTGTCACTTACATTACTCACTATATCCAGTTATGCTAATGACTGACACATGCCATTTAAAGACTGAGCGGACAGCTAGCAATTTTTGGAATATACCGCCTGTCATAAAATGGAATTATTGATAGCTATTACTCATCCATCTTTTGTCTTTAATCTAACTGTTTTAATTCAGAGCAAAATGTACCTGAAAAGGCAAGTAGAAATCTGTCTGTTTCAACAGAAAATGTATAGCAGTGGTGCCTGACAGCCAATGGCTTGTAAAGTAATACAGAAGCATTAGGGAAGGTGTATAAAGTCTTCAAGGGGAATACCAGAAAGAAAAGCAAATGTTTTTACATTATATATCCAATGATAGTACATGGATGAAAATAATTGTTTGTATGTGATACTGTATTTGTTTTAAATTTTTGAAAGCTTTATTATATTTAGTTATTAATGGTATGAACTTAAAAATGAGTATAGGTTGTTAAGTATTGTATTATTCAGTGAAAATGAAAAAGGACATGGACAGGAAATCAAATGTGCAGCATGTTAAATGAATCATACTTTAATCATTACTCAATAATTTTCATTAAACAATTAGAATGTTAATGCAAACATTTTATTTGGTTGTATTATGGTATTCAATTACAGCACCATTGTTTTGGCATCTTATTTGCACATGGACTTACAGCACTACCTGCTGATGTTTATTTAAATGTTTATGCTATTATTATCCTTTATTTATAAGATACCAGCATATTATATAACTAAAAAGTGGCATCATTAATAATTGGAAATTAAGACAAATATAAGTGTGTTTACTGATAGAAAAAGCTTTACAAAGGCTCCACTTATAGTATAATTACATTTTATCATTCTTCACACCAATTTAATTCTTAAATTACATTTGTTATGTTATTATTATTTCCTTTATTTGTAATGCACCAACCTATTCCCTAGCGGTATACAGGGGTTAGTTCAAGACACAATGCAAAAAATAAATGGAGAGCCCTGTCATCAAATGTTTCAAGACGTACTTTCACTAAAGCACATAGCAAGATTGAAAACTCGCAGACTTACAATCTAATTGTGATTCAGATTTTAATATAAACCAGTCAATTATGAATATTTCAACCTTCACCTTCAAATATAATTCAATATAAAAAATTATAGCTTAGTAATAGGCTATACGATTAGTTATAATTATCGAAGTCTTCAGACAGCAATGTTGAATAACTACATCAAGGTGAGCAGAGAAAAATACTGTGATACTGATCTCAGTTATGGTTTTACATACAATAAACTCTTTTAATATGTCCATAAAACACAATAGTAATAGGTCATGATTGCTTGCAATGGGATAAGTGGTTTCTAAGAAACAGAGCCAAGTAAATACTGTGAAAAGCTGAGATGCACCACAATGGCTTAATGAATCTTCCTCAATGTCCTCAGCGGGTGAAAGGTTGAGAGGTAACTCGGAAGTCTTCTACTTTGATGATAATATTTTAGATGTTTGAAGGTATCTTCAAGGAACAGTGCTTCAAAGTGAAAAGCATTTTTTGAATAAACAGAGATTTTGTTGCTATGCACACATTCAGACCACACACATTTTACACATGTTTATTCATACTGATGCTGATGTACACAGTGAACTGTATGTACGCTGGTAGGTAGAATATAAGATAAAGACTGTATACATGTGCAGATCGTTTTTTGTTTTTCTAAATAAGAGATCTCTACCTAAAGGGTGGCTTTTCAGTTCCAGCAATAGGTTTTTATTCTGTTCAATACTATATCATCATTGTGGGACACACATGTCTAAACACTCCTGAAGATAAAACAACATCTTGTAATTGGGCACATTTCCAAAGTCCCAAATGGGGATTATATTCTTTCAATATGAAAATACTACTGTATTTTGTTTTTAATAAAATAAGAATTAAATTGCATAAAAAACAACATTTCTATATAATTATTTGGAACAATCTCAAAACTAAATCTTCAAATACATTGGTCTAATAATACTGGAAGTAGCAATTTACATTTACAAGCTGTATTTAGAGAAACAGGTGTTCACTCCTCTTTTTTGAACAGTACTTCAAGCATTTTTCCTGTCTGTTGTCAAGAGCCAATTAAGCAATCAAATCAATTACAGAGGGTCATAGACCTTACCAGGGCTAATTCTGGGAAAAAATACTCCCTGATCTCTTTAATCAGCTGCTTCATCCTGAAACGTGAAGCATTCATCCCAGAAACTAACTAGGAAAACATCATTTGTCTGTCTTGGGAACCATTCATAGAAATACACAAATAATTATTATTTTACATTAAGACGTTATACTATTGATTATCAATTTATAATAACAGAATGTCTTAGATTGTATGTAGTGTTTGTAACAGCCATTGTTTGCAAAAAAGCCAATGTTTTAATGAAATTGTCAGTATTTAAAAACAAAGGTGGTCATTTATCAAAGTCTACCAGATGCAAAACAGCGGCAAAGAACTACATCAAATTTACTAAAGAAAATATTCAAATTGAAACTTGTCTCCTATGATAAATTTGATGACTAGATTCAGCATGTAATGCATGTACAACAAACGTATATGCTGTTATATGTGTCATTTGGAGTAACAAGATATTTAAATTTGCCAGTTTAACAGCTGTACAAGGGAAAGTTTGGTAAGCCTTAGATAAAAAGAGTAAGGGGGCAATATTTTGTGATGGATCACTCGTTTTATCTTTTGTGACACATGGTAATTACTGGTTAGGAATTCTAGCTCTTCACCCATTTCAGTGTAGTAGTGGTGTTACTGGTTTATAAAGACTCGTTTATTCAGCCTATAGCAGTTACAATAGTTGCCTTAAGAATGGGACATTGGTCCTTTGAATAATTGCTAGTCCAATAATAGTGGGATACTGGAATGAGGCAGTTAGTCCCAATGAGGACACTAGGCTAAAAAAGTATTTTTATTTTTAGCAGTATGGATGTGGTATATGTATTTTAAATGGTCTTTAGAACTTTGCATTTGGTACTTATCCTGACTTTGTTTCTGGCATATATTACCATTACACACAGGGCATTCAGCTAGTTTGTGGGGCATACCATAGCCCCTGAGTAAGGAGGTCTCAGAAAGAGACACAGGAGTTTGACTTGATTATATAATAACTCCTTTACTTATAATTTGGTTGTTTGCTCCTGGAATGGTTGCTGCTCAAGTCTATTAGACATGAGGGATACTAGCTAGTTTGTGGGGCACACCATAGCCAGGAGGTCTCCGAAACGAGACATAGGATGCATTTTCTATTTTTGTATATACTAGTACTATTTGGATGCTAAATTATCAGTCTGATATCTAATAAACAGTTCAATTGGGATTGTGTATTGAGTCTATTAAGGTATATTAGTAGATATATCCTTTCAAATTACATTAACCCATTATTGGGATTTGTGGTAAAGATTTCCAAATACACATCCCCTCTAGAACTACGAGTATTATCAGATGGTTATATATATTTTTAAGCATCAGATTTTTTTAAAGCGCCATAGTTGATTTCCTGGTATACATCAAGGTTTACCTGTTTTTAGTTGTTTGTAATTTTGTAGTATTAAGCACTTGAACCGTTGAAGACTTTTTTGGTTTTCTCTTTTTGGTTTATAAAGAACTACACTTGAGTACAGGCAAACTGCTTTTAGAATGTAGCAATACAATACAGTTTTAAATGGATTGCCTTTTATATACAAATAAGCAGAATCAACAATTATTTTCGTCTTCCAAAGGTAGGAGACTTTAAATTCAGAGGAAAATTCTAGATGCTACAAAGGAAAGTAAAAGCTAAAAAAATAAAATTTTCAAGTGCTTTGCTATATATATATATATATATATATATATATATATATGACATATATAGTTGTCGTACTGGGAGTTGTTGTCTTGCTTTGCGGGCCTCGCAAAGCTAGGACCACAACTGCGGACCTCGCGATAAGCACCAAAGGCGCTCATCGCGAGGCCCATGGGACTTAGGCTGCAATTTTCAGCAGCCGGGACTGGGAAACTGGTCAGAGTTGAGGGAAAGATGGATGGTGCTAAATACAGGGATATTCTTGAGCAAAACCTGTACCACTCTGTGCGTGATTTGAGGCTAGGATGGAGGTTCACCTTCCAGCAGGACAATGACCCCAAACACACTGCTAAAGCAACACTTGAGTGGTTTAAGAGGATTCATGTAAATGTGTTAGAATGGCCTAGTCACAGCCCAGACCTCAATTCAATAGAAAATCTGTGGTCAGACTTAAAGATTGCTGTTCACAAGCGCAAACCATCCAACTTGAAGGAGCTGGAGCAGTTTTGCAAGGAGGAATTATAAAAAATCCCAGTGGTAAGATGTGTCAAGCTCATAGAGACTTATCCAAAGCGACTTGGAGCTGCGATTGCCGCAAAAGGTGGCTCTACAAAGTATTGACTTTAGGGGGTGAATAGTTATGAACATTGACTTTTTCTTTTATTTTGTCCTATTTGTTGTTTGCGTCACAATAATAAAAAAAACATAATCAAAGTTGTGGGCATGTTCTGTAAATTAAATGAGGCAAATCCTCGAACAATCCATGTTAATTCCAGGTTATGAGGCAACAAAACATGAACAATGCCAAGGGGGTGAATACTTTTGCAAGGCACTGTAAATCTATACAATTTTGTAATTGTATTTATCTATTTACATGCATTCCCACCAATATTTTTAACCCTTTAGAGATGAAATTAAAAATCACGAAACTGATTGCATATATATATGCCTTTATTATTATTTTATCCCTGGTGTCTAGTGTTTGAGAAACTGAAACTAAACAATAATCATCCTTTGAAATTATATTTCAGTATGAATCATAAATGGACAGTTAAAGAAACAGTATAAATATATATATTTGTGTAGTGTAGTAGAATATTTTACCTTCACTATTCACAGTCTGCTGCTAAATTCAGCTTCTAAATAACAAAGCTGCTCTGTTGTTTGCAGGGGCAGAGATGTGGTGGAGGGCAAGCAATGCTTTGTAATTGCATTACCTAGGTGTCACTTTCTCATGTAGAAAGTCTCAGACTATGCCTCCAAGCATGCTATGAAGAAGAAAGGAAGTTTGCTGATGAGCAATTCAATATTGCTACCCAGAAATAAGTTTTGTTATCCCATCTCCAAGGCATGGCACTTCCTGCAAGAAGCAATATGTAAATTACAATAACACATTTTTAGTGCAGAAAAATGGTGCCCCCCTGTAGGCTGGCATCCCCAAGCATCTGTCTAGTCTGTCTAATGGTAAATCCTGCCCTGCCTGTTATTTTTATTCAAATAGTGGCAAAGCTAATGAATGGAGGGTCCGGTGCAAAAATGTTTCCCCCTTCCTCTCCTCCCTCCTATCTGTCTTCTTTCCTCCATATTTTCTCTCTCCCCCTTCAGTCTCCCTGTCTCTTATCTTTCTCTCCACCTGAAGGCACCCTCCCCCGATCCTGGCAGCTGGGCTTCCTCAGTGCCTGGCTCCTCCTCTGGGAGAGTAGAAAACCCATCACTATGGGAAGTGGGGCCATGGGATGCTGAGGGCTAGATGCAGGGGGCTGGGGAGAGGCCCAGTGTGTCAGGGTCCAGGGGTGCCAGGGGTAGGATCCAGGGCCTGGGGGATAGAAAATTGCATCAGGATCGGGATCCAGGGTGCCATGGGCAAGGGGGCCCTATACTGCAGAAATATAAAAAATAAAATTAAAGGACTGCACTGGGCCCCCCTAGACCTGGGCCCTGGTGCACTAAAACTCTTTCACTGGCAGTAGCTCTTCCCCTGTATTCAAAAGAAACATATAGAAAAAATACACTACAAGGGAGGAATTAAGTGAAATAACAAACATTTGTACGTCAACTAAAACAAATAGGCCTATCTACTCTACCTATTCTCCTGTCATAAGAAATACATAAGAAACTCTACTTTATTACCACAAAGCACATGTATATATTCCAGGCAGTGTCTTCTATTCATTCACTCACATTAAAAGGTTAACATATCACTCTCTCCTGCCCCACAAACTTCCCCCTAATTTTCTACTGACCTTTAGTCACCTATCTCCCACAGTGATGTTCACCTTTTTTTCTATGTATCTAAATAAAAGATTTAAAGCATTGTGTGTTCCTTTTGAGAATTGAAGAGCCTCATGAGGGATGTACGTAGCACCTCCTTGATCTATATAATATAGATATCATGGTACATGGCACTTCCAGTGAATAGCAAGATCAGAGAGTCAGGACTGTACACACAAACAGCATAGCTATTTACGTCTCAAGAACAGCACAGATACCATGCCCACAGAATTACTAAGCATGACAGGGATCATGGGCGCAATTGAAATTATTTTTGACTGTTCTTTACAATTTCATGTGTACTGAATCTACCTCAATGAACTGCAGTACCTGCTTAAATGAACTGTTCAGAAATGTTTGTATGTTATATATAAATGTTTTAACTAGGTAACTTAAAGGGCCACTTAATTCAGTCCAATTTTAACCATGTCACAGTAAAGATCTCCTAAATACTTTCTGCACTGAGAAATCAAATCAAATAAAATCTGTGTTTACATGTGGAATATACTGCCCATATGCTGTGACAATACCACAGTCAATCAGGTTGGAAGGGTGTGTGTCCCATTCAAGTTAATGGTAAGACTTGTAATTCTGCAATTTATAAAGGCAGACAATTTATGTTTCTGCTCTTTTGCCTCTCTGGAATGTAAACAATGCAGACCAGTGCTCTGCTGTTCTGGTGCTGTCTGTGTAGAGATTAAAAAAACAACCCTTAACAAATCAATCTGTGCAGACATGAAATGGTTAAATCACTTAAAACAGGTCAGCTATGGGCTAACTGATAAGTCCAGTGTAAAGTGAGTCCAGGGGATGCTGTGTTATCAATCATAGCCTCACACAGACTCACACGCTCATCATTCTATTATTACTCATGCAACTGGGTTTGAGGATAGACTTCAATATAAACAAAGACTCAAAACTTTAGATTTTGTAGCTATTATTAGTGTAATAAAAAAATAGATTATTTTTACATACAATCGTGTGCTCTTTAAAATGGCATTTTAATAAACTGTATCCGCCTCAGAGTAACAGTTTATCACCTACTAGAGCCTTCACCTATCTCCCTGTTCTCTCTTATAGAGCATGTCATGTTACACAGTTGTGACCTAAAGCCATGCCCACAAGGAGTGGCTTCACACTATCAGTGTCTCATGATACTCAAACACACAGCATCTCTATATCTACTTGCAGTAGAGCAGTATGGGACACAAGTGGCATATGTGGTTGTGGTCTTAGGTCACAACTGGCCAACGATGCAGGTATCATTAGCAAAAACTGGAGGAAGGGGGAAGCTCCAGAAACTGAGACTAGGTTACCCTGAGGGTTTCTTAGAAGTTATTGAAGTGTACATTTAATATCATAATTAAATGGAGGAGGATAAAATTAAGTAAGTTGCCTAATTAAATTATTTATATAAAAAAAGTCACTTTAATATTTTAATAGCATTATTCAACGGCTTTGTATCTGCAATTAAAATCTGTGTTTTAGCTATATATGGGTGATAATGTCCTATAATAAAAAATGTTATGTCTTACAAAAGTTACTGTATATTCTATTTTCACTCCTAACAATTCAATGCAGTGAGCATGTTTATAGTTTACATCTTTCTTACTACAACATAGGCCATTTTAAACCTTCAGGTAAAATCTGGTTCAAATAGTCATATTGCTCTTATTGAGCTGCAGTCAGTAACTTGTGTAATCTTCATTTGCATAGTACTTTCATGTACAACTGGTATGTAATAGGCCAAGAACATGTGCTAACTCTTAGTCACTCCATTTCTGAACTCTTGCTCCATTTTTAAGAAGATGTCATGGGATAAAAAGCTAGGGGTTTCTCTCTGACCCTTAATATTTTCAATAGATCAGACTTGTATGCTGATTAAAAGGCAGGATACATAATGGTTCTATGTCAACCGAACAGTAATCCTTTATGTTTTTATATTATTTTAACCATGAAATGGAGCAGACCTAAGATAGATTTTAAATACCTTTATTACAAAAAAATTAAGGTGAATATTACAGAAATTTATTATTCTTCATTTCTATAATTTGTAAGTAATACATTTGAAATATATAAGTATGTAAATAGTACCTCATATTCTATAATTCCATGTAAATTAAATAAATAATCTCAGAACTTCATGATACATTATCAGACATAGTGCACCTATCTACACAGTTCTTCAGACTGTACAAAAGTAATCTGTTAAAGTATTTTTTATTATTATCCTTTATTTTTCACATGCGAACATATTTTGTAGTGCTATATAGGGGTTATGTACAAAGCAAAATACATAATGGAAAGCCCTGCCTTTGATCTTGAAAACGAATGTACATAGATAATTGCTTTACTTAGGGTTAGGGTTGTATTTAAAAGGGAAGCTGTATTATGAGCTATAGATTTAAAAGTGATTACAGAAACAGTATTATCTAATATTAGAAAAATGCTTAAAAATGCTAAACATTACTTAGCATGAAAGATACAGCCAAATTATAAAATATGAGCCTTATTCAATTTGAAGCCCGCATCTCGCGGTTTATAGTCTGTATGTCTGCGGGCCTGCTGCGGGCTCACACTCTGCTACAATTCTAGTGCTATTCAATTGAACAAGCCCGCAAGTTACGGGTCAAAAGCTGAAACCTTAAACCATGCACTGGTCTGTAGCAGTTCAGGGCGGGAATATGATCAATTAAGCAAGACCTTAACCACCCATTTCGAAACAGCCAGTAGAAAATGAGACCGTCATCATGAGGTCCGTAAAAAATAGAGGTTACATGTCAAGCAATTAGAGTTTAGGGGTCCGATATGGGAATGGACTTGCAAAACAGCAAAATACAGAATAATAAAAGTGAATGCCGATAGTGTTCTAGTCCATGTGGGTGGCCTGATATGTATGAACTCATTGATTCCCGAGACTGTTGTCCAATTAAATCTAATGCATTTCATCGCTTTCTCCCTCATTTACAGTGCAGTGTTGATTTTCTTATTTGCATTTACAGTGCTACGAACAGGGCTTAAACCCCATTGTGAGTCCTGTCTAGTACTTGTAGGATTTTCTCTTACATTTGCCGTTTACAGGTGTAAAAACATGTGCGGGCTTGGGGAATTGGAGCAATTGAATAGCGATTTGCGATTTTAGGGATCGTAACTCTTGCAGACGTGAAAGATCAAGGCTTCGGGGAGCTGTAAGTTCCAGGTTCAACAACCGCAAGGATTTCAAGCCAGGAACATGTAAACCGTTTGGAGCCAGCAAAAAGACGCAAATTAACTTATGGCTTCACTTACAGGCTCCAGGAACGTACGATTGCTCAATTGAATCTTGCTCTATGTCTGTATATGTTCAAGATCTTGCCTGTTCTGCCTGTTATTGCTTGAGGAGACAGGACGCTGTAATTTTAAATTTTAAAAATGTCTGTGTTATTGGTACCACTGTCACTGATTTCACCAAAACTGTCAGACTTTTAAATGTAGGTTTTTTTTTTAATTGATATTTTACTGGTTTACAAATGTTTACATGTATTAGAATTTAAACTAAATTAAATATCACCATAGCAGTGCATTGTGTAAACTAAATTAAAGCTCAATTAGTTGGCTAATACTTGTATATGTACAAGTGGCATCGGACGAACAGAAACAAATATTAAATGGCAGCTTCCTGTCTTCTCAAACTTGGAGTAATAAAAGGCAAATTAGAAAGGCTCCACAACTTTTACCAACCGGTTTTATTTTCTCTAAGTGTCCTCTTTCATATAAGGGCAATTTATATTTAAAAGCAACTTCTCATTTAAGGTGTTGACAACTTTGAAAGAAATAAACATTTAATCCTAAATACACAATTCTAAAGACTATTAAAATTATAACACATCGTATATTATGCAATGGTTTTAATTTACATAAAATCCATATTTATATATGGCTATAGAATATATTCAAAGAAATTAATTTATAATGTAGGGGGTCGAAGTGAAAATAGACATGGAAATGCCTTGTCTTGTTACTCTCACTTTATTTTGCACTAGAAAGATTTTAAATTCAAAGCCTAGTGCAGTCTTTTAAGTCCACAGCTGAATGACTGCTAATTACCAGAGCATTTGGACTTAAGCACACGTAGCAAGACAAAAGGCTTTTTTTTGACAAGACTGCCCTTAAGGCAGAGGTAGAAATGAGATAGTGTCCTTGTACAAAGAGCTAGGATGTGGGCATCACTGGGCAGAGCATCCTTGCTGGAGCACACAGTATGATAAACACCAGTGGGTGCCCACTAGGGCGCTCGAACAGTTGTATTAAAAGCCAACTAAGTCAGTAGGTATTTCTTTTGGTTATCCAAATGTAAATGCCTTAAGCCTTTTCAATCAACTTCATTATCAAACGATAAAATAACTTTTTCTGTTACTAACACTGCAAGGAAAAAGAAATAGAAAGGACATAATTCACCCACGGATGACAAGGCGCTCTTTCATCTGATGGATTGCTTCTCTATGTTCTTCTATAATCACTGTCACCTGAGTTTGTCTTTCTAGTCAGCCCTACTTTATTTTTCTTAAGGAGCCGTGTACTGTACTTTTACTAAAAAGGACGACTAATCAAAGCTTACCTTATCCTGAGGTAATTATTACAAAGATTGTTGAATTAAAGATGTGAGTTTTGACACTTTGGCAGGGGGTAAGGGACATGGGTCTCTAAGGCCCAAATTATGCCTGAAACAGACCAATTAACACCATGCAACTTCTTTTATGTTAACTTCAATTAAGATTTCTTAATAAAATTAAAGTTCTTTTCTTCTTTATAATCTCAGAATGTCAGAGATGTACATCAAAGAAAAACGCTCTCGTCCGAGAACCATAGGTAATGCTCATTTACATACAAGTCTGAATATTTCAAAGGCTTGCAGAGCCCATTTTGCATTACTTATTATACAATATAAGATAATGAATTAAAACGAAGCATGGCCTGTTATTTGAAAAAATTCTAAACATTTGCACCAGGTTACCAGAATATCAAGGTGCAGGCATGCTAGTGCTATTATATGACAGGTCTAATGTTTTGCAAATTGATTTGATCCTTTACTCGTGATCTAGACATAGGTGATATTAAAAGGCAGAACAGAAAGTTGTCCCAAATGTGTTGTACCAGCAATGCCCTGTTTGTCATGTTTTATAATTCATTAATAAAGGGCATAGAAACGCTAAACTGGAAAAATGCAACTGATTTTTAATGGATCATTAGTCTAACATATTGTGTTTTTTTCTGAGACATATTTAATAATTATGAGCCATTAATCGACCTTATGATAATAATGTGAAGATCACCATATTGGGTCGCATTCACTAAAGTACACAATGGCCCCTTGGTGCTCATTTTCTGTGGAGACATGAATACAGAGAGGATCACTTCTGCATTGAAATTAGCTGTTGTGACCAGATTGCAGCATCTGAAAGCTTTAGTGAAACAGGCCCATTATCAAGTCTGTCCTGTAAATTGTACTAATGAACTTGCAAGGCCAAAACAAACATTTAATTAGATATTAATAGTTAAATATCATCTTATAAAATCACATTAAACTGAACATGTTAAAACTTATTTCACTCTATAAAATAGTAAAATAACAGGAGAAGGTTATGGGAGTTTTGGATGAGTGATAGAAGATGGATACAGTTATTTCAATACAATCATTTTTTTATTCCTATGTATTTGTTAGTATTTAACTGTTAATAGTAGATATCACCCATATGTTCTGTATGTTTTTGCTGTTTTTGCCACTATCTGTACATGCAAGTCTTTCCATGATGCCGATTTTATACACCCTTATACAACAGCAAACCACGAGAGACTGTTTTTCTTAATTTTGGCCCAGTAAATAAACAAGTTGCCCTAGTGATATAACTCAATACATTATTTTCATTATACTACATTAAAGTCTGATGTGTTCCGAACATAAGCAAAGAGCCACAATTGGTGTATTGAACAATGCCACCAAATATGTTTTGGCAAACCTAGTGATTTACAGTAAATGGATTTATCAGATTTACAGTGATTTACAGTAAATATAATTTTCTAAGCGGTATAAAAGTAACAGTCCACTAAAAGGCACATACTCCAAATGTAACACTCCAAATTATTACATTTATTAAATGTGTCTAGGAACCCATAGAGAACGTTGATGTTCTCAATGAACAAAATGGTGTAGAGGATATACAGATGTAGCAAACATTTACGTATTATTTTTTTTTCCAGGTTTACGTTTATACTAAATGGGATAAATTGTTGATATTGAAGGGGCATAATATTAAATATGCATCTAGGAAACTGGGTGCAATTTCATGTAAACCATTAAATATCAAGCGTGCTGTCATCTGTGTATGAATTTTAAGTGACATTGCATAAGAAATGACACATTTGTTCTAAAACAGATGATGTGTTCTAGTATATTTAATATAGTTAATTTGAATCATATGTGATCAGTATGATAGGACCTCTATAGTCCTATGCTTATAATATATTTGTTTGAAGAACTACACTTGGCAACAAGATTGACAGTAAAAAAAAAAATCAACATGTAATTTATTACATTTGCAGTTATACTATTATTTGTTTTCTGATGACCGCCTACCTGAGGTGAGAGGAGAAACATACTAGTATAGGAAGCTTCTATCTGCACAATGCAAATGTGATAGCTCAAAGTTCTAGTGACTTCAACAGGACTAATAGAAAGCAAGCACCCTCCGGAGAGGCATATAAAGGTTAACATTGAAAAGCTTATTCTAATTTATTTAGCTTTCATTATTTTATTTTATTTTTGCTTTCTAAAAAAATGACCTGTTATCAAAAGAACATAGAGGAAAAAATGTGCACTATGGTCATTTCATTAAATATAGTAGATATGTAACACATGTAACAGCCAGGCTTCCCTAACGTGTAATATCAGTGATATAGATAGGCACAATCTTATATCTTACATCACAAGCCCACTGCAGGCAACGTGCATCAAAACATAAATGCATAGACACACTTGAATTAGACATATAACATGTAACACATAAATATGACATGAATTTTATAAATTAATATTGTACATATACAGTAATATCAACAACATACAGGGTAGAGTCGCATTAATATGACCACCGCCTACTGTTGACGTCATCAGTGCATAGCTAATAAAATACGTCACAGGTCGTGAGTTGGTTTGGTGGGTATATAAGGTGACATGTAAGCATACTGCAAACATATCAATCATCGCTGTCATGGGCAAAACGTGCAAGTTATTTGATTTTGAAAAAGGAATAGTAATTGGCTTTCAGGCTAAGGGTGGCAGTATTTCTAAAACAGCACAGTTTGTGAACTGTTCACGTACTGCTGTGGTTAAAGTGTATTGAGACGGTACAAACCACACCATTGTGAATAAACAGCGTTGAAGTGCAGTACCGCCATCAATGTCAGAGGTGAGCAGCGGCTGCGAAGGTGTGGGCGGGCCAACTGACACGCTGCAGTTGAGCAACTCACCATCCAAATTAACCAGGGGGCTACCAGACGTGTATCTACAATTACAGTTCAGCGAACCCTGTTGTGTATGAATGCTCCAAAGCAAACGGCTGGTCACTGCACCCATGTTGACAAGGGTTCATCATCAGGAAGTGCTTGACAGTACTAAACTTGGACCTCTTCTGATTGGCAAAAGGTTGTCTCCTCTGATTAGTCACGTTTTGTGCTCCATCGACTGGACAGACGTTGGGATATCAGGCACGAAACCGCAGAGAGCAAACACTCTGCAACCATTGTTCGAAGAACACAAGGTAGTGGCGGCAGCGTTACGGTCTGGGGAATGTTTTCTTGGCATTGTGTGGGTCCACTCATACCTCTGGAAGGCACTCTCAATTTATTAGATTATCTATCCATCCTAGCAGATAGAGTACACCTATACATGTTAACTGTCTTCCCTGGAGCGGATGGGATCTTCCAGCAGGATAATGCAACATGTCAAAGGGCCAGAATTGTCTGGGAGTGGTTGGAGGGGTACAACAAAGACTTTCAAGTGCTTCCCTGTCCTCCAGATTCCCTGGACTTGAACTCCATCGAGCACCTGTAGGACCACCTTGATCGCCATGTTTGCCGTATGGATCCTCCTCTATGCACTCTTCAGCAGCTGTCAGATGCACTGCAGTCTGCATGGCTCCAGATACCATTGCCAACTTTGCAGCATCTTATTGACTCACTACCACGACGTCTAGCTGCTGTCCGTGCTGCACACAGTGGTTATTCTGAATATTAGCTGGTGATCATAATGTGACTGGACCATATATATAACGTTTATTGCTAAAAAAAAACAATAGGTGTTTTATTTTTATGACATAAAATGATATAGAAGTCCAAATGTGGCCCTCTTTTAAAGAAACAGTTGCATATTTAAGCACAAAGTCCTCTCTTCCAAATTTGGTCACAGTAGTTTTTGCCTTTTTTTAATTAATTCGTTTTAGATACTGTTTTCTTTCATAGTCCAGGAGAAATTGCATGATAAGGAGTATGTCTGTTCTGCAACATGCATGTGTGTGGAGCTTTGTATTTTGTGTATATTGTAGCCTTGAACACTGATAAATATGATGCTATTCTACTGAACAGCAATGACAATAGCAAATAGTACATACGCTCTTGTGCATACAAGTTTCCCTCTTCTTCACTTGACATATTGAAAGGCATGAAATCAGGGTATTGAGAGATTTTGAAGAGTATTTGAAATAATGTGATGAGAAATTAACAACCCATCCACTTGAAATAGCTTGATTTTATGAAGTAGGTTGGAATAACAAGGTTTGCCATGGAAAACATATTGTAATGTAAAGATAATAAACAGCACTTATTACATGGGCAATACATTCCATTATGTAATTTACTTTATTCTAAATATATGTGGTCAAAGAATGCTGTTATGTTATGTTAAGTTCGGTGATCAGTCATATGAAATACAGAACTATGAGAGGTTATTTCTTTACTTGAAATGAGAAAGGCAATGGTCTTAGTACAACATAGGCCTATGTAAATATGTTTATGCTTAGTGACAATTATATCACAGGAAGATGTGTCCTGCAGCACATATCATTGGAAAGAAACTGTTTGTTGCTACTTGTCCTTATAAAAATTCTACTGTCTCCTGTGGATCCTCTTCAAGAGTGCCCATTATCTTCTGCCTCCCCTAAACAAAGGATAATACAGAGGATATGTTTCTAGTAGTTTCCATGTCGTAAGTACCATTGCCTAAGGCCTATGTCTGATTATCGCTCCAGGTTGTAAGCTTGCATGAGGCAGGGCCCTCATTTCCTCCTACCCCAATATGTTCATTTGTTAGCTCATCGTATATATTTTGTCTTTAAATGTACATAAAAATGTGTGTACTCATTTCTGCCTGTCATGCTGGGACATGAGAAATAATCCATGTTTGTTTCTGCAACCCTTTAGTCTCTTCTCTCATTTTCTAAGTCAAAGTTAAAATTGCTGTTCTCCACTTAAGGGATTAATTTATAATTAATTCTGTATATTAATTTATAAATATCTTTCTAGTGGGGTCTCACTGCTTATAAAAATTGTTAATAGAATATTTTCATCATTTTCAGTGCAAACTGATCAAACATATTCATACAGCAACTAAGATTGTTAATCCCTCTTCTGATTTTATTTCATTAATAATATATGTACTTTCTTTCCAAGGCCTTTTACTGACCTTTTTCATTACAGTATCCTAGTCAAAGTGAGATAATTTGAAAAATAATGTACGAGCAATAAATACTTTGTCAAAGTTAATAACATGTGTTGAAGTGATTTAAAAATAAAACCATAGATGCGAGCAATGTACAGTACTAAAGAGGCCAGTTTATAAAGTACAGTACTGCCTGTATATTATATCTATGTGCACTGTAATGTCATCACTTAGCTCCATGTATTTGCATTTTGACATAAATCAAACTCTAACAAAGTTCATCTCCATAACAATGATATTGGCTGAACCTCTCAATCATCGTATATGAAGATGAAGAAATGTCCAACTAAACTGCATCAAGTTGTTGTGTTTACTCTTGTTCATTTGTTTCCATCATATAGTGGTACCTTGGTTCTCAACCTGAATCCATTCTGGACGGCAGGTTGTGTACCAAACTCCCATAAGGAGTAATGTAAATCAGTTTTAGCAAACGTGATGAGTACCAAGGAAGCACAATGAGTACCAAGGTTTTTTACTCATCCAGACAGGTTGAGTATTGAAAATGTTAAGTTCTGAGGAGATTGTGAACCAAGGTACCACTGTACTTATTAGAATTGTTTAAATGTTTCTTTCTTTTCCAACTTTAGTTGCTGCAATTTGATTCTGCTCCCTACCTTTCACAGATGCTGCACTAGCAAACATTATCAATGATTCATAGTTATGTTAAAAGGTCACTGCTTATACTGTCTTGGCTTTGACATCTCTATTGCCTTTGACACAATGATAACATCCTAATTCTTTATTCACATATTCCATAGCTGGTCTATGCAACATAACTCTGATTTCTACATAATTAACCCAAAGTTGATCTCACCTTGGGTCTCTATTTTTCTAGTATTATCACTTCTCACCTTCTTATTTTGCATCCTCTACTTCACCGGGAACTCGGTTTCTAACCCCTTTAGCCCATTCTTTCACCATCATTCCAGATCTCCCAAACTTAGATTCAGCCATCTTCAACTAAATACCCAAATCAGCATGTCAGTAAGCATACTATTTGTCTTTCATCCCTCATCTTTGATTTTAACACACATTTTTGGTAGATAAGCTAATTGTCATACTGACATTACACAAATGTATGACAACATAAAAGCAGTGGTTGAATCTGAACGGACTACTGAAACTTCCTGTTCTAGCTTTCCATTTTCCTATATACACAGCCTTGGTCTAATACATAAACTGCAACACCTGTAGCATTATACATAGCAGGTGATTATTAATATAAAAAGCATGCACCTAGATATTCAAGTTATTATACTTTTTTCATTCCGATATCTCAAGCATTACATCAAACCCAGCTACGTTATAGTTAGATCAGATGACTATAAGTATGGCCGGGATAATGTGGAACTGTCTGCCTTTCTATATTATATTTATTTCTATAATCTGTCCAAAATAGTATAGGTCCATGGAAATGTCTGGTTCCATAACTTACATGTATATGTTGCGTGTCTGTGATTTAAAACTGGAAACCCAACAACAAAATAAACAAAACAATGAAGGCTTAGATCAGTGATTCTCAGTTTGCCGCTGCACACTACTGTAGTGTTTTGCAAGGTGTGTCTCAGAATTTTGGCAGATATTTGAAAGATATTGCAGATAAAATATTTTTAATATTTTTTGTTTAAAATATTTTTTTCGTTTCCAGCTTACATTGTATGAACTGAGTAGATGTTGAATAGAATCAATAAAAACATCTGCCTTTATTGAATGTCGACTGTCCTGTAGCATTACCAATGTTCATTGTGTGGCAAAGAATACTGAACCATGAACAAACAAGGTCTCATAACCACTAGCTTAGATACAATGCAAACAAAGCATTGTAACGGGGGCCCTAAAAACATCTGCTATTGTGACGACTGTCATAAAGTGCCCTGTAGGTAGTTGGGAGAATCTTCTTAAATAGATTTTGGGGAATAGCTTGATTTTATGAAGTAGGTTGGAATAACAAGGTTAGCCATGGAGAACATATTGTACTGTAAAGATGATATACAGCACTTATGACAATAACAAATAGTACTTATGCTCTTGTGAATACAAGTTTCCCTCTTCGTCACTTGACATATTGAAAGGCATGAAATCAGGGTATTGAGAGATTTTGAAGAGTATTTGAAATAATAATGTGATGAGAAATTAACAAACCATCCACTTGAAATAGCTTGATTTCATGAAGTAGGTTGGAATCACAAGGTTAGCCATGGAGAACATATCACCTATTTAGTTGTTGTACTGCGAGTTCTCGTCATGCGTTGCGAGCCTTGTGCTTCAAGCAAGAATATTATGAATGTGTCACTTCAGTGGTCCTTGTATTACAGGAAATAATGCTATGATACCAAAATAAATATAATAGCATATTCAATATCACAGTTATACAAAATCAATTAATTGAGCCTATAGTAACTGGCTAAAGATGGGTTAAATATTTTTGGAGTGGTGCAACTGATTAACACATCTATAGCAGTTCTGACCAATTTCCACACTGAGTAGATCTTAACACTTGTAATTCATTTGACTGATTCATATGCCTAAAACTTATTTGATCAGTTCTTGCATGAGACAACTTTACATGCTTGCAATGGATTATACACAATTAATGTATGCACTACTTTTCCAAATTTTATAATATAAATCTTCCATTACTGTTTGCCCAAACTCGTAAAATGCATTGTACTTTTTAGCATGAACAAACTATCTCCGTCAGGGTCAGTCAATGGGCAGATCTGGGTCCAAATCAAGAACTTGAATCCTGTTTCGCATCTTCTGCTGCTTTATCGGAATGTAAATTTGCATGTCCAGAAATGTCCAATTCTTAAATAAACCATTAGTTAAAGTGGTGTCCTTTCTCATGACCTCTTGCAATCTTCCTTATAAGTGCCGTTATGTTAATATACTGTTGTGTGAATCTATAAAATAAATATAAATTCTGGACGTTGAAATCATTTTCATAAGCTTATTGGACCTTAGAAAGTTTTCTAAAAATTGTTTGATTACCCCGATCTACGTCTTCATAGACATGTCTGACTCATACTGTATGTGCACACTGTGTATAATATCCTTTTTCAATTACATTATCGGTACATTATTTTTGTATCTGAAGCAAAATATTTAACAATTTCTGATACGATAATCTTAAAATAACACACATAATTCAGGAACTATCTAATAGTGAATGAACAATTTGTGAATAGTTGGTGAGACCTAAGTGACAGACAGTACTTTTTAAGTTCCAAATAAAATAAAACTGCAGAATTTAAATTTGTAAATTATTACTAGTTTAGACAATAACATAGAAAAAACATCTAATCACTCTTAGCCTAAAAATGACTAATCCTGCATAGGTGTAAGCCTTTGGGATCATTTTAGGATACACAAGTGTGATTCATAATCTAAATAGTCCTCCATATAATGTCCTCCATTAAATATTTACATTATAACTTACAGTCTGGCAGATATAAAAACAGCCAGGCAAGTTATACTTCTATAATTGTTTTTCAGATGACATGCAGGCTTATTGAAGGTCAAGTATAGGTAAGCCTTAATTTTATTTTTATTAGCCTATTTTACATTCATTATGTGCTAAAAACTCATTGAAGTCCAAAGAAACGTATCCAAAATTACAGCATTATGTGATTTACAAAGGTGCTTTGTCTATGACAGTTCTTTTTAACTTCTGTACATTTATATTGTATCACTGACAATAATTTTCCCTTTATGGCAACCAAGATAATGCTCAGACTGCTCTATATTTAGACGAGCAGTCAATGCTTATTGTCTTAGTGAGATTGTGTAGCTCACATTGCCACCAGGTGGTTACTAGTGGAAACTGGTGAATTCACATTCACAACCATAGTAGAATTCCAAGCAATACGTGACCAATTACATAATATGTCTAAATACCAAATAAATATATTATTTATGGTTTTACAAATTAACATATTTACTATTAAAGATTAACTTCACCATAGAAAATTCACCCCAAAAAATACTTTTAGGATACAATATGTGTAAAATCACAGTATCAGAAAATGTATGCATAAAAGGCCCTAATTTGTATCCATAAGCTCTTTGCACCGGCCCAACATTAACATTTATGGCTTAAATCCCATGAACCTCTCTAAAACGATTGTAAGGCAAATTTGCTTAGTGAATATGTGAAACAATCGCTTATGACCCTATTAAAGTATCTTACTAACAAAACTGCGTGCTAAACCTGACCAGCCAATCAGAACACTATCAAAGAAAGTATTCGCACTAAACTAACTGTAATACTCAAACCTAACATGAACACACTCAACTATTATTATTATTATTATCATTTATTTGTAACACGCCAACATATTCCGTAGCGCTATACATAAGTTAAGTTACAGGCAATGACAAGTTAAAGATTCACACATTGTGGATGGCCCTGTCTTTGAGCTTGGAGAGTAAAAAACTAACATCAAAACACTAGCCATAACTTCCTTTTATCTTCCTTCCCCAAGGGCATTCCTTAAAAAACTTCAGGGATTCTTTACGCCCCACTCCAATATAAGCATCTTACTAACCAAACTGCTTGCTAAACCTAACCAGCCAATCAGAACATTATTAAATATTCACATTAAACTAACTGTAACACTCAGACCTAACATGAACCCACTCAACTAACATTATCAAAACACTAGCCATAACTTCCTTTTATCTTCCTTCAACCAACGCACATATATACAATAAAGTATGTAAGGGGGGTTTATGACCCCTCCAGTTAGCCCATTTCAATGACATTCCTTAAATAAACTTCAGGGTTTCTTGAGCCCTATTGAATATCTTAGAAGAGTTGTTGGTACCCACCTTTCTCCTCACCACACATACTTTATTACAGAGAAGGTTACAACATTAGTAATATTGAGGGCTTTACAGTAACTGTTATTTTTTGGGCCTTAGCGATTGGTAGCAAATATTTGCCTCATATTACATTATCTGATGGCTTGATTCGTTATCTGTGGTTACCAAACAGTACAAGTGGAAATTATTATTATTATTATTATCTTTTATTTGTAAGGCGCCAACATATTCCGTAGGGCTGCACAGGGGATAAGAACAAGGAGAAATGAAGATGGAGGGCCTTGTTTTGAACTTAATATCTTTGTAGAAAGTGCTTTTGCCCAAAGCACCTTACACGATTAAAACTTGCTACTTACAATCTAAAGAGAATGAAAGAGGCAAAATCTGGGGAAGAAAAGGTAAGGAATAGGAAGCAAGTGGAAGATGGCTAAGGTGGTGAGCAGTGCAAAATTAGAAAAGCTTTTTTTTAATTGAATGTGAGATGGAAGGGGTCTAACAGAGTAATTTGAGGTAAATGGCTTTAGTATGCAATATGCTATCTGTCCCTAGTGGTCAAATGGAAAAGTCCAGTGATTTGACTGCTTTATAGCGTCAACGGTAGCACGACTTCAGCACTCGGGCTAAATGCGCTCTGACGGAAGCGAGCCGACATTTGTGCACACCACAAATGAGCCCTGGAATAAAAGTGTGCACGCCCAATAGCACGCCCCATGTAGCACGCCCGCTGAAGTCACTCTACAGGTGCCATCTAGACAGGGGGCAATATATAATTGTTTATTGCTTCAATAAAAATGGTTGAGTTTATTGTGATTTCTAAAAACAAACAGTTTCCCTAGTCCTCTCCTAATTACATTATAACATACGGACTCATAAATAACACAAATATGACTATATATAAAGTAATTACCAGTCGTGCAGGGGCTTGGCCTGGCTGTAGAACCTGGTGCTGACGGACAGCAGATTGACTAGAGCCAGCAGGGCCCAGCTCTTCCAGCCCTCCTCCGTGTGCAACCAGTATCTCTCCACCACCTCCTTTCCCTCTTTCCCCATTTTCTGTCTCTCCTTATCCCATGCCCTCAACCCTGAGCACGGCTCAGCAATTCCTGCCGCGGCCCGAAGCATTCTCAACGTCCCCATGGAGATCAGCGCAGTGACTTCATCAAGTTGAGTGAGCAGACAGCAGCACCATGCCAGACAGCAGCACCATGTCCTGCTCTCTTCTCTGGGTCTCTGAAGCGTGACCTACATGCCAGCCACTTCCCCAGGAGTATTAGCTTCCAAATGTCTGCTCCCACACACAAACCTGACGATGCAGAGAGAGTAAACAAAGGCACCCACAGCCAATGTGGAGAGATGTGTCCAGGTCCTTAGCAGAGGGGTATAGTTCCAGGTCATAGGCAGAGTCTGTAAGGTAAGGGGTGGAGAGATGTGTCAGGGTCCTTAGCAGAGGGGTATAGTTCCAGGTCAGAGGCAGAGTCTGTATGGTAAGGGGTGGAGAGATGTGTCCAGGTCCTTAGCAGATGGGTATAGTTCCAGGTCAGAAGCAGTGTTATTAAGGTAAGAGGTGGAGAAATGTGTCCAGGTCCTTAGCAGATGGGTATAGTTCCAGGTCAGAGGCAGTGTTAGTAAGGTAAGAGGTGGAGAGATGTGTCCAGGTCCTTGGTATGAAAGTAAAAAAAAAATCTCATTAGCTTCCAAGGACACACACTCCTGAGAAAGAAAAATGGAACCAAGGAGGTCTCGCAAAGGGCTTAATGACATGTACTGTGCCCTGTAAATGCATATATAAACACTCCACTGTACTTTTATTAAAAGGGAAAGTGATGTTAGGTCTTAGAATTAATAGCAAAACATTCACAAGCTCGCAAATCGGCCCAACAAAATACTTGATTTCATGTTTAATTTCCGTGATATAGCGATTCCAGCAATCAATGTGTTAATACATATAATGGAACTCCCAAGTAATAGAATATCATATTTATGGCTTTATCAATATTGCATTATATCTGGAATGTGGGTCCGATCGTAACTCATTATTCAAGCCCGTAAGACTTCAATGAAAAATGGAGGTTGGATTTCAAAGTTCTATGGGCTTGAACCACGAGTCACGGACCCAGATTCCATTGGCTGTTTCTAACCTGGAGTTTCTGCCTTGCATTAGCAATCATGTTTAAGCTCGCAAATGCTACTTTCGAAAGCATGGTTTCCGATTTTTTATTTGGGCCCTAACTTGTGCTATCTTCCCCTGATTTTCATCTGTTCCTCAAATATGTATCTTTGTGCTGTGGGCTGTGTTGAACTATGTATTTTTGACATTTAGGGCTTACTACACAAACAGGTTAACATAACTATACATCTCCTCTCCCTTTATTTATTTTATAAACATTCATAGCACTTACAATCTCTGCCATGGCTGCATTGGGTAAAACTTGCCTAAACCCCCTTTTTTTAAATAATAATATAAACCACACTGGAAAAAGCAAGGTAAATTGCACTCCATCAATCGGATAAAATAAGATCCCTAATAGGCAAGAACCTCAAGTAACTTGCTGAGTTGTAATTTTGTATGATGTGTTTTCCCCAATCCCTAGCCCGGGATCCCAAAGGCCCCTTACCACAAGCTCATTTAATCCTAGGGTTGAATTTCCATTTTTAGGGCCATTATTTTATGTCGAGTGTGTTTTAGGGTGCATCTATTGCATTAAGTTCATTTTAAAAAAAACTGTCCAGAAATTGTCCCCAAACTGGAAGACATTACTTCAAATGGTGCTACATTTTAATAATATGACAAGGCTATTTAACACCAGCCGGAGCCAGAAAACTGAGCTTGAGAAATGATTAAAAGCAACTACAACTTTGCAAGCATTACCTGCAACTTATTTTTAGCTAACTCCAATTCAATAAATGAATAACACAATATCCATTGCCATCACATCAACCAGGAAAACCAGGATGACTAGCAAACTAAAAATCATCAAGATAATGAATGACTGAATTGCAGCCACTGAACATCCTGCCCCCGAAAGTAGGGGACACGTTCTCAAAAACTAGTAGATTACCCAACCTTACCAGGACACTTACACTATCTAAAGAGGATGTTCTTAGGCCACATATAGCCCTTGTGCCTCCAAACTGGGTGGAGGCATAGTGGATAATGCTCTTCTAGCTCTGGAAGATTTTTGTAACTAGAATTGCTGTATCATTGCACTAGCACATGAGAAAATTATGGCATTCTCATATTGCCACTGCAGTCTGGAAGAAGTAAGGAAGACAGCAGCATAGGTTTTGCTCCTATATTCCCTCCTGCTATACCTACGGCAGGACCTATGCACCCTGTGCCTTCTTTAAAAAGCCTCTAGAATCAGTTGTGTGGGATTTGCTTAGACTTCAGAGAATGACTAGTAAACAAAGCAATCTTTCTTTACAAAGCAGTCTCCTCTCTCCACTACCAAAACACTTCAATTGTGATTGCTTTGATGCTTTCTTTTGATGAAAATTAGATATTATATAGGGAATACAACAGTGTCCCAGCAAAAGTCCAAAAGCCCTATTAAATTGGCCCCGTAAAGCAACCTGCCAATGACTTGCAGGTTCAGGGCGAAAAAACCTTACAGGATGCAGAAAATTGAAATCCTTTGTTCTGTCAAGACCATAACTGTTACGTTTGAAAATTGCTATTAAATTGCTACGAATCCTGTAACCTGAAAATGGAGCCAAAAAGCCAATGGGTACTAGAGAGGACCCGCAAGGGGGTTAAAGTCCTATCCATAGCACTGTAAATGCAAATATACACACAGTGCTGTACTCATAATTAAAGGGAAAGTGATGTTAGGTATTAAAATAATAGCACAACATTCTCAAGCTTGCAAATCTACAATATAAAATACTTTATTTTCTGTTTAATTTCTGTGTTATATCAATCCCGACAATCAATGTGTTAATACATATAATGGAACTCGTGGGGACTAGAATATCATATTTACTGATTTATCAATATTTAATTATTTCTGGAATGAGGGTCCGATCGAAACTTGTTATTGAAACCCGTAAGACTTTGAAATCTAACCTCCATTTTTCAGTGACGTAATTATAACGATCTATTTTGCGATTGGTTCCTTCTAAACCCGTAACTACGGGTTTGACTAATTGATCATGTTCACTGCTGCACATGCAAGAATGGTTTACGGGCTTGCGTCTACGGCCCGTAACTTGTGGCATGGTTGAATTTAATAGCTCTGTAACTCAGCCGAAATTCAAGCCCGCAGCCTTTGTGAGTGTGCCGATGCCGCTACGGGCTTTGAATTTAATAGGGTTGTATGTCCAGCAGAAGTTGTAAGCACTATGATTGCTGCTCCTCAACTAGTGAACCCCACCTCTAGCCTGCCACCATCCACCAGCTGTAGAAACTGTCTCTTGCTTGTAGAAGTCATACACCTGCCAGAGAACATGTAAGGGCCCCATCTTGTCCCGTCTTACATTGCTCAATTACATTATATTGACCGATCAGATTCAAAACAGAGAGAATGCAATGAAACTGGAAGGATGTCAACGATGCCAGAGGTGCCAGAAGCCAGATAATTTCAATAGCTTGGGGCCAACTCCATCTTTGGTCTTCTCTCTGGTGAAGCAGGATTTCTCCAGGTTCAACTGGAGAAACAGCAGACCCCAGACATACGTTTCGGCCTTCATTGGGCCTCTTCAGTGAGGTGTAGCTGATGTCTCCCTATGGCACAGTGAGCAAGGGGTCCACGTCTGGAGTTCCCTATCACCCTTAGGGAGACTAATCCATAAGGGTCATTTGAATAAAAAAAATACCAAAATAGAGGTGCTATTTCTCCTGTTCAGGGTAGAATTGCCTGGTATTTCGGGGCTAGACCACTCTAGTGAGTGGGACCAGACTGATATACTACAGGATATTTCTCCCTGTGAAGGACACAAAAGAGGTTGCTCTCAGAGTGGGTTATCATGTTCACCGAACTAACCTATTAAGGTTAGTTCGCTCTCTGATTGAGCACCTCTATTTTGTTTTGTTTTTTTATGCAAATTACCCTTAGCGATTAGTCTCCCTAAGGGTGATAGGGGAATCCAGACGTGGACCCCTTGCTCACTGTGCCTTAGGGCGTTATCAGCTACACCTCACTGATGAGGCCCAATGAAGGCCGAAACGTATGTCTGGGGTTTGCTGTTTCTCCTATTCAGGGTAGAATTGCCTGGTATTTGGGGGCTGGACCACTCTAGTGAGTGGGACCAGACTGATATACAGGATATTTCTCCCTGTGAAGGGCACAAGTGAGCTAATAAAGGTTGCTCTCAGAGTGGGTTATCATGTCAACAGAACTAACCTATAAAGGTTAGTTCGCTCTCTGATTGCGCACCACTATTTTTTTTTGTTGTTTATATGTATGCAGCACATCTCATAAAACATTTTATTTTTATTAATATCTAAAAAGTCCTCTAATGATTATGTTGACACCTCCAGGGAGTATCTAAACAGGCATCTGATCCCCCCCCCCCCCCAATTAGCATGCAGTATCAGGGGAGCAATATTAACCCACTATTTGCCTGCTCTTACTTGCTCAGCCTGTCTCCTTGCAGCTTCCTCCTTACAGCTTCCTGCCACATATCAGTGATACACTACATTTCCCAGGCTGCAAACAGGAACCCAGAGTTAATTCAAGAGTTTCAGCTAACCTGATTGGCCAAAACAAATCATTTTAAATTTGAGGCTAATTTAGCCTGGGTTTGGAGGGTGTTAATCTAATTTGCAACTGTCAGACATTACAAGAGATTTTGCTGACTTCAATGCAAGTGTTTAAATCAGATGCATTCATAATCCAGCTCACTTAGATATGCCTTTAAGGACTCCGCTGGGAGGATAGGGTCCAAGAGGATATGGTAAACGATTAGGTGAATGTTCGATGCCAAAATGGTCCCAAGGAACCCCCATGGATTACAGTTAGAGTAAATTAGAGCTGATAATATGGAAAATCCTTTTAGAAGGTAAAAACAACTAAAGACAGCCTTTTATTGTATTAACTATCATGTGCCACTATATGCAGGCCTGGGGGTGTCATTGCTGTGTCGGTTAGATACAAGTCCTTGGGTACAATGAGGGGTACAGTTATTTTTTGTCCTGTAATCTTGCAAACCTGATACTACAGGGACATTGAAACCATTGTTTTATTTATTGCACTTAAAGTAGATTATATGGGGACTTGCTCCTGTAAGTCAATGAGCAATAATCTAGATATATGAGTAATATCTTTCAGAAAGTGAAACCCTTTTTTGAATGGCTGATATTGAGCCTGGGAGGAAGCCATGCCTTCCAGAAGGGAGTAGACTCATAAGTGATAAAACAAATATTGCTTGTTAATTGTTGGATGAAGTTCAAAAAAGATTGTAGATACAGGAAGAATTATAAAATTTCAAATTAGATTCTAAAGACATAATATATTGCCCATAGTTTTTTTTGCACATATCAAACTCTTAGAAGACTAATAATAGTATGGTAGACATAATAGTAATTGTATTTCATTGTAGGTTACAAATGAGATTCTGCCTTACACAAACAGTTATGACAGACAGACGGACTTGCTGACAGACTTCCTTATTTCATTTAAAAAAATAAACAATGTGTTGCAATAGTTCTATAAATTCCATCATTTTGTGCAGACTATAAATCAGCCATGCAATTCTGTAACTTTCATATTCTCAACACATTTTCTGCTCTCTTCATGAATATCAAGACAGGAAGAATAGTAGATTAGAGTGATGTAAAATGTGAGATATATGTCTTAATATTTCTATGGCATTTTTTACCATCACTCATTTGAGGAATTTATGACAAAAACACTTAGCAGATACAGTGCTGCAGCAATGTATCTGCTTCTGTCTATAGTCAAACCCATCTTATAATGAGTTTCTCAAGTAGGAATAGAAAACAGGTTACACTATAATACTGTAAATGCATTTTTAGTAGGCTTGGGCAAGAGTTAGAATTGTATTTTATTCTCATTATTCTGATTAAATAGCTTTGTACCAACAAACGGTCTTAATCTCCATCTGCTTTTACTGGAGTGTCCTTGACTGTTCTAATGTCCCCTGATACTTATGATTCACCCTACTGTGGAAGATACAGTGCCAATTCTAAAAGAGCATGGCTTTACGGGATACCGACAAGAGACCATAGCCCATATATCGCAAAACTAAAAAAAAATGGTTAGGCTATATTAACCATAGTGAGAGATTCTTGAGACTTTAGCTACCAGTCCTCAAGGACAAAGATGCATAAGCAGAGCCTATCACATCTGCCAATAGTCACAGTAACATATAAAATATTGTGTGAATGTATCTGCAGTTAAAATGTACACTATTCAAATTAATTTGCCATAAGTTCAACATTTTCTGGATCTCAAAGAATGATCCCATGAGCATTAGAAGGTAATCAGCTCATCCCCAGATCATAACGTTTGACAATGTTCTAGAAGTCTTGAAGATATCTTGGAGAGACTAAAAACGGAGGTTCCATTGTATAATATGTAAAGTAGAAAGGCATCTCTCCTTTCATTATAGTGAATCTGTATCTTTGTCCTGACTGATTTCTGTTTCCATTTCATTTTTGTATATCACAGCCAGATAGAAAGATAGTTTGTCTTCTGTGAGCTTCCCTCATTGGTAGACAACTGAATACATTACAGAGACAAATAGAAAATAAATAGAATGTTATGAGGACCTAGAATTAAATTATGCACAAATTACTATTGGTCACACTTCCTTTTGCAAGCTAAAGTGTTATCAGCTGCTGGTTCAAACTTGGACCTTGTTTATTTTATTTACGTAATTATTCACATTAATGTAGGACTGTATCCAAAGCGCTTTCAACTGTTTGATGGTTTACGTGAACGTAGTTTTCATAGTTTATGAAAGCAGGGGTTGAAGGGTCACTTACAATACAGATTTAGCCTACAGATATTAGAGGAGGAGGAGGACGACCTGGCCTGAGCAACAGTCTAGGATATATGGTGCTTTTATAAAAGCGCTGAGTAGCCTATAACTGCTGTTCACAAGCTTAAATTCTAAAGGAAACCAAAGGGTATGGGTGGGTGAAAAATTACAATTGCATGTAGTACAAATTATAAAAACAAAGTAATTACAATATAACAAAAATTAATATCATTTGTTATATTACAGGTGGACAACGATAGGGATGTAACCAATCAGTTCAAGCAGGGGAAAGAGTGGTGGAAGGTAATCAGGATGGGCATGGTGGGTGGATTGGAGACATATGATGATTATTAGATAGCATATCTTGCTGGTTGATCAGATGTGAGTGATTTGCATGTTTATATAAATACAGGCTAAACAAGTGCAGAGCCAAGATGGAGGGAAGTACTGAAAGAGTAGGAGAGGTTTAACTACAAATTAAAACTGGTTCCTGTAAGAAGAATAAGAATAGGTGTGAGAGGGAGAGAGACAAAGGGAGGCAGAGAGAGAAGGAGGAGAGGATAGGGAAAGAAAGACAGGACAGTGAGAGAGACAGTAGAATAGAGTTGGACAAGTAGATAAAGGTAGCAGGAGGTCTGAGCAAAGTTATTCAAGTATTAAAAAGGGGGAGATCAGACACAGACATAATAAGGGTTGGAAACACAGACACTACAACATTGTGTAATGAATAGAGATTTAGCTATACATTTTCTATGTGATGACATTTATAACAGACCATAGTAATAATATTATTAATATTAGCAAAAAAGATGAGTCGGGGTCCATAGTCCTGTGAATGCCTGAAGGTGTACAGCAATCTTCAGTGTTACTCATTTCCAGAAGTCTAAACGTAAGGTCCGATTTCATCAATTCTAGTTCGTCTTGCATCTGCCATTCACTTGTTGTGTTATTTTACAAAAAGTCAATAAATAGCATGATTTTAAAACATTTTTGTATGCAAATATGGTACACCATTTAATTTCTCCACATCTACTAAGTGAAATGTAGAATAAGTATTTTATTTATTCTTAATTATTATCGTAGTGCCTTTCTCTATATTTTGACTTACTTTTGTATGTATCATATTATTACTATAAAAATTAAGTTGTAGTTTAAAAAACAAAAATGTGCATAACCCATTGGTTACTAAAACTATAGTGCTAAATAGTTTACTTTCTTTATATAGAATCCTTTTTTTAACAGGCCAACATTGTACAGTGCTTTATAATTGTTACAAAGCAGGTCTAAAAATCATAAACCTCAGCAGTAAAGAAGTGATCCAGCAAGATTCTAGTCAACCTTTAAGTAACACCCTTTGAAAAAATAGTTGGAGTACCAATGCTTTAAGTAACTCATGAAGCTAGTGACTGGAGGGTCCTGGTGCAAAATAATAATCCCCTTCCCAATTTATTAATTTGTCAATATAAATGTGTATGCATATACAGTAGAATACCGGTTATCCAGCACCCAACTAACCAGGACTCTCAAGCAACCGGCACCGGCATCAATTTCCCATTTTCAAAAACTCCAGCTAAACGGCATAACTGGCACTATTCGGCACTAACCAGCAGCTCGAGACTGCAAAAAAAAAAAAACTAACTTTTTTCCAATATGTTTTTTCAGGGCCAAAATGGCCCAGTTTAGGTCTAATGCATTCTTAAAGGCATTTTGAGGGGTTTTGGGGGGGAGGTCTAAGGGACTCACGATTAACCGGCAACTACACTTATCCGGCAATAGGGAGTCCCCGTGGGTGCCGGATAACAGGGGTTTTACTGTATTTATATATATAATGAATATACATGAATATAAGGCAGGGTACCTGTGTGTCACATACTTAAGCAAATCATTTATGTTAGTAAAAAGCTGTAAATTAAATGTATGATTTGCGACATATTGCTGCCTATAATCTAATATTAAATGGATTATATGTACTGAGGCAAGTTTTTTATCGCTACTACGATGACTCCTGTCAATTATGTTAATCTATGAAGCCTCTTTTTTAAAGGGGAAAGATCTTCATATACTGTAAATTTAAAAATATGTTTGGTAGAGTAATAAAGGGTGCTGTAGACTACTTACCTCACTAGTAAGAGACTATTCCCCTCGGTGAATAAAGGCCAAAGAAAAGTGTTTCATATAATAATGCACAGGTCATATATGTTCAAAGAATATGATACTGTATGAAGTAGATCACACATGTTTCTTGAAAACAAGGAATTATTTGCAATGTCCTTCACTGCTATAGATCCATATGCTAGGTATGGCTAGCAATGACCAGTATAGTGCAGGAGAGTCTTAAAACACTTGATAGCATTTTACTTAGTGCAGAGGACTTTACTCCTACACTAGAATTGACAAGACATGACCGAACACAAGAAGGAAAGTTTGCTGGCTTATTTTTTTTTAATAGAGTTTTAATAACTAGAGTGTGGTTTATTTGAGAGTTTATTGTCTATTAAAGGACAAAGTACATTTCATCTCAACAAAGGCAATTATATGATTTGATTTGTGAAGAGCAAAAATTTAATATAGAGTAATAAAAAGAAAACAATATAAAGTAAGAGCCAAGAATATTAAATTACCTAATCTTAAAACACATAAATACAGAAAATCCAGGTTTATGTCTTATATTGTGGAGATACCAATCAATAATAAGGTTTATTTAAGCCACCTAACTTTGATAGCTCAAATGAAGTTGTTTTCCCATTTCTTATAAATTCTATTTTGTTGTGCAAAAAAAAACATTTAAATAGTTTTTATGGAAGCCCAGCTGTTTTTTATATTATTGCACAATATTGTCATATGGGAGGCTGGTAAATCAATAGCAGCACAAATTGGGTTACATCATGGGTACAAGCTTTACCTCCCTGCAAGTTTCCATCACAATATCTTTATTATTCTGGTGTTTTTTACCCAAAATAAAAATGTTTAAAAATTAAGATAATTTAAGATTAAATGTAGAGATAGATTTCTGTACTTATGGATCCATATTGCTATTGAGAAGTACTTATAAAGTAGTAGAAAACAGTATTATATGTAACAACCAACTAATGATGAAAAATTATTTTTACACTAAATGTACTAGAAACAATTTGGTTCATAATTATTTTTGTTGAAATATATACAGCTCTAATTTGTGCCAAAAACAAAACAACTACATACCCTTTAATTATCTAAAGAGATAACTGGCATGTTTTAGCTGTAAATGTATATATTATTGAAATCTTGAGATATACTATTAAATAATAGACAAGCCTGTCAAAAAAATATTCATTGCAATGTCCTTGTTTTTCCAAGATTATTATAGCTGCTATCCATTCCACAAGTCAAGTCACAACGTTTTATTTAGCATTGCAGGGTCTCCTATGTCCATCATGGTATTCAATGTGCTCTATTTCCTTTTGGAAAAATTGCCATTGCAGCATTTTGTACTCTATCATAGACCCTATGATGGTTTAGTAAATACCCTCAACGTGGCTTGGGCAACAGAATATTAGTTTATGAATAGCAGACACTGTGTGTGCAAGCACTGTGTGTGTGTGCACGAAGCGAGGGGCAGCATTTGCGGAGGGGGACATAAGCTGCAATGAGCCGAAGGCTCATTGCAGGACGCAAATGAGGACCTAGCGAAGCCAGAAAAGCAGGACTATAAAAAGCTGCAGCAGGGCTTAGAAAAACAAAAATACGACACTGTGGGACTTACGAAGTTAACGTCCGAAACGCATACATCCAAAAACACCAAAAACTTAAAAAAAAAAAAAAAAAACATTAAAAAACCTCACACACATTATGGGGGGACAGCCAGAACATCTGCGAGTGAGGTTGCACGCAATTTAAAGGAGTTTCGGAACTTGAGAATCGGCTAAGCGAGAAAAAAAATGTCAGGCAAAAACAAATGAAAAAGAGGCTACACAACCCGAAGCAACCGAAAACACCACCAGGCACTTACGACTTTGCCCTGGATGTACGAGGTACAAAAATACACTGTTAGGAAGCACGGAAAATGCTCGCAAGGCGCTTAACACATAGAATATCGCCGCCATTTTACGACACTAAGTGGCAAATCTACACATTATGATTCTGAAATGGCGGCTTTCCTATCTAAACCAATGGTTCTGTCTCGCACACGCGGCCTATATAAAGGGCACAATTGCCACATTGCTGACACTTTCTCCTCAGGTGATGACAGTCTGACTGGACATTTTCTGCTGCAGGAAAATCTAAAGAAATTGTTAGCTCTTCAGGATATTGATTGCTGGCTATTAATTATAAATAGGTAATGTATATTCATTTAATGATTAATTACTTATTAATAAAATGTATTCATAAAGTAAAGGCAGTGAAAAATATCAGATTGTGCATATTTTTTTAAATAATATTTTCTTTTTTTTCAATAAGTAATTGGTTAACACTTTCAAATATATTTATTAATTTATTAATTAATTTTAAATGGACATTAATTTAGTAATTATTAATTAATAACCATTATTAAAAAAACATTTTATATTTGCGACTGCATTTACTTGAATATATATGAATATATTAATGCTTAACACTTTCTAAAATATTTATTAATTGACTAATGAATTATTAATATTCATTAATTACTTAATTAGTAATTAATTAATAATAATAAAAAAAATGTTTAAACTACCTCAAAAAATATGTGCATTTTATAGTGCACATATATTTCTGTGTTGCTGCTCATTGCCTGAAAAGGGTAGGATCCATAAAAGCAGTTAAATATTGAAATCAGTTTATTATATTATGACACCTGCTACATTTAATATTTTATAGTGCATTTTTTTATGAATATATCCATGCTTAAACCTTTACGTTTTGCATGTATGCCACTTAAACATCATACTCTTAATGATTAATTATTGAATTGCATTCAAACATTAAAAATGCTTTGTTCATTAATTACTTAATTAATAATTCATTAGTAATAATAAAAAAAGTTTAAACTGCCCCCAAAAATATGTACATTTTACAGTGCACTTGCATTCAAATATTAAAAATGCTTTTCATTTTACTTTACAGTTTGATCATTTCTGCAGCTGACTGATTACAGACTGACGTTTGCAGCATTTTATCTGCCATAAGATCACCTTTACAGGTATATCATTTAATGGTGCTCTTTTTTAGGAGAAAAGGATTAAGGCCTTTTGTTTTCCATTGATCACTGTTATTGATTAATTAATTAACGTATATTAATTAATTAATAATTAGTAATCATTATAAAAAATAAATATTGTCTATTTTACAATGCATAGATTTAATATTGCATTTAGATATCTGAAGTACTGATCATTAACGTACATTCATTGATTAACTAATAAGTATTAATAATTAAAGAAAACATTTTTTTTTAACTTGCCCAAAAATTAGGTACATTTTCAAATGCACTTATATACCTCTGTTCCTGCTCATTGACTGACAGGGATAGGACCCACTAAGCACTTAAATATTTAAATCAGTTTATAATATTATGACACATGCTACATTTAATATTTTTGAATGCATTTACTTATGAATATATTGATGATTAGGCCTTTACGTTTTGCAAGTATGCCAATTAAACAGGATACTTTCAATGTTTAATGAATTTATTGAATAAAAACATTACAAATGCTTTTCATGTAATTTTACAGATTCCTCATCTCTGCACCTGCCTTAGGGCAGATTGACATTGAATTATTGACCAATATAAATATGCTTAGCTCTTTAGCTTTAAATGTATGCAAATAAAAAAAAATGCATTGAGTGAATGATTAATTCATTTAATGAAAACAATACAAATGCATTTCAAGTCATTTTAATGATTCATTACAGCTATGTAGGTTTTGCATCGACACGTACAAAAAACTATGTACAATAAAAAAAAAACGAAATCTTACACCTGCATTTACAATTACAGATTACAATGGCGGACATCTCAGAAGACAAGAATGAACGTAAAAGAAGAATGGCAAGGGAACGGAAGCAGAGATGGAGAGATGCACAGTCCCCTGAGACTTTGCAATGCTTGAGAGAAGAAGACTGACAGAGACTTCTAAATAAAAGAAAAAATCTTAAGAAAGCACAAACTGAGTGTGTTGGAACTTCAAAGAAAATTAAAAGTAAACAAAAAAATGTCTATAAAACATTTCCTAATGACCCAATATTGCCTCATGAAACCAATGTTCATACACATGACACCAATGTAGATATAGAAAGTTGTAGTGATATCTATGTTGAGGAAGCTCACCATAATGCTTTATCTACAACATTAACAGTAGACACTCATTATTGTGGATTAATGAATGTGGTTTGTCAGTTTGTGGGGCTTATCATTTTCCGATGGAAAGACCAACTAATGGAGAGTTTATTAGTTTCTGTCAGAAAGGAAAGGTAAGACTTCCATAAAGCCACACATTTCTAGAATATTTAGAAAATATAATGAGTGATCCAAAATTTCAAAATTATACCAGTGCAATTTCATTTGCTTCAATGGGTGCAACATTAGCAGAAAATGTCCCAGGACGTGGTCCTTACTGTTTTAAAGTACAAGTAAATTTACCACCAGACTTCACATTTACACCCAGAAGCAGGAGAGCAAAGGAAATTTGCACAGTTATATGTCCTTGATACAATGGAAGCTGTTGAACAATAAAAGATGCTTCCTGAAAATGAACAGTGCTTAACCATAGTCTTTGAACAACTCAATAACATTATGGCCAACAACCCATATAGTCAAGCATACAAAAAATTAGCAGAGGTTGAAAAAGAAAAAACAGGCACATGCGCAAATAAATCAATTGCCAATGCCAAGAGTAAATATGGTTCTCAAAAGAGATGGCCATACTGATCAAAGACAGTATAATTTACCAACAGCAAATGAGGTTGCCATGGTCTTTAAAAATGATGATGGTGAACCACCATTTGAGTGGGATATTAGAATATATCCACGCAATGAAAACGAACCTTTTGTAAACATAAATATTTTAAGTAGTAATTTGGATCCAATGACATATCCAATTTTCTTTCCAAATGGTGAGCCAGGATGGCAACCAAAATTATAATTGCAAATGCAAAGTTATCCCAATAGTAAAGTTGGTGTTAGAAACAATATTTCTATGCTGGAATATAAAGTTGCACAAACTTCTATTCAGGATCATTTTAGACCTATTTTGTGTTGGGGGAAACTCACACAACAATGGATTATTGATTCCTATCTACAAGTCGAAGCAAATAATCTAAATTCTGTCAAATTTCAACAAAACAAGCTTTGAGTATAAAAATATTGTGAATTGATGGATTATGTCGCTTAATTGGCTGCAAACAGAGACATTCATGCTATAAGAGCAATGATTTTGCCATCCGCTTTCCAAGGATCTCCTCGCAATGTGAGAGAAAGATGCAACGATGCCATGGCTATTGTGGCTAAATTTGGCAAACTAGATGTATTCATTACATTCACATGTAATCCACAATGGCCAGAGACAAAAGAAAATTTCAAACTTGGACAAAATACTTCTGACTGACCAGATTTGGTGGCTAGAGTATTCAAAACAAAACTAAATTCATTAATTCATGATATAACTAAAGTACACTTATTTGGGAAATGTGTGGCTTTTGTTTATACAATTTAATAAAAAAAAAAAGAGGCCCTGTACAAGAAAAAGATAAATTGATTACTGCAGAGAGAGTGGATTCAGTAATTACTACTGAAATGCCACATCCCAAAAAACATTCAAAACTTTATGAGATTGTAATTCATAGAATGATTCATGGGCCATGTGGAGATATCAATCCAAATTCACCATGTATGGAAAATAAAAAATGCACAAAAGAGTTCCCAAAACAATTTCAAATGCAGACTTATGCTAATTGTGATGGATACCCTCTGTATAAAAGAAGAGCAGGACAAACAGCTATTATCCGTGGCCAAAAGGTCGATAATAGATATGTGGTTCCATACAATCCACATTTTCTGATGAAGTACAATGCACACATAAATGTGGAAGCTTGCACTTCTATCAAATCCATCAAATATGTGTATAAATATATATATACAAAGGATATGATGCAGCAACTGTTGTTGTGCAAGATGCACAAAAAAGGTTAAATGTTAGTATTTTAAGTTACTATTTGAGATGTTAACATTGTATTTTAGAAGGTGTGCAAAGTTGTTTCATTGTATATAGTTAAGAATTTTTGTTAGTAGGAGGATAACCATTTGTTAATAAATTTAAATGTATAATTAAATACAGAGTATTCATCCAGGGAGTAATCCAATCACCAGTTAATGGGGGGGTCAAGAAGGAATTATTTTTTCCCCTCTTTGATATAATTGGCCAAGTTTCAATGGGGGGTTTTACTGTTTGCCTTTCTCTGGATTCAATACCTATGTGCTTTACCAGGAGTTGAAATAAAAGTTGCATGTTATAAAGCATTATGTAATGGTTGCAGCTAATTGTGAAGGTAAAGACAGTTTATTTAATGGAGAAAGGAGATAATAAGAAAAAACAAGCTGTCTCATCGCCACAGACTTGAATAGGCCACCAAAGTTCTTTGTGTTCAATCAGTTTTCCCATAAAGAATATTGTTTGATATTAATTATCTAATGCCTGTTTTTATCTATCAATAAATAATTATGTTTAACTGCAGGTAAGTACCGGTTAAACAATGTGAAGTCTCTATCTATCGTATATAATACCATGGTTCTTTTGCAGTAAAAATATTATTCGCCCTTTTCTCTTGAGCTTTTCTGTAGTTATTAGGTTTGTATTGGCTTATACTGTACAATTATTGAATACTGTTTTTATTGCAAACCTATCATCTTCTAAAACGTTTATGAAACTATTCAGCTATATATTTGAAACAGTACATTTTATGTGAGGGTTTTCGTTAAGATTAAGGCTTTCTGTATTGTAGTATAAAGATTGCTACATTATATTTAATAAGCACAGAGAACTGACTCTGGTTTACACTTTAATGGAATTTATACATTGCAACATTATTTATTGCATGTGCTACATTGTCAATGTATAAATCAGAGGCAGATGGGTTTTTATTTAAATATTCTATTTTTGTATTCAGTGTTCATAATGGTAAATATAAATATATTCCACAAAATGTTTATTTTTCACTTTAGAGATTATTGGCTTTGGGTTTGTGGCTACAACATCTATAGTTACTCCATTGGCTGTTATAAGCACTTATGAGGCCACTTATTATTATTTCGGCAATATTTCTCCTTTGGATGAATGTCCAACTGTTAATCTGCCTCATTTAAACTCATAGTATTAACTAAAATATTACCTCAAAATACTGAGCAGTCTCACGCGAGTCTCTAGTCGGGTAGCGGGACATCTGCCAGTGATCGCAGCATGTATAGGCACACTATATATAGAAGGCTTGATATATTACTCTGCGAATATGCTCCTTTTGCATCACTTATGGGGTCTGATTATTGTATTTACATGTGCATGGGTAGAAATGTATTAATATTTGAGTGTTGATTTAATCAGATGCATATCATATGTGCATATAACCATTATACATACACAAAAATAATTATACGTACGTGATTATAGAGATATAGTATATTAGAGTTACATCTATTAGAATGGTTAATACATTTATATTCCATCAACTTTATTTTCAACACTCTCCTTTATACAATATCTCTCAGTTTAGGATGTGACTGACAAGCAATTAGGAGTATCATATGGATCTTGGCATTGTATTTACGATTAAGGTGTGGGATTCAAACTCAGTATTGATTTATTTCATAGCACATTCTGACATTTCTTGCTAGACTTATTTCATTGTATCTCACTTATTTAATTCACATTTTTGTTTATTGGTGATTTATATACTTATTTATAGGTATTGTTTTTCAAAAACGTATAGAGTTCTTAATGACAGTTTAACTGTTGGCTAGGGTCTTCTTAGGGTATGACGGTAGGGCAGCCTTCCAGGTAGGAGCACCCACAGAGGTCCTAGCCAGCATTTATGTAAGGTTCTTTATTTCATTGTTGTAGTTAAGGGTATTTATTATTTTCTTTCTTAACTTTTGATATTGGACTGTTTTTTTATTATTTCTATGACCCAGTGACATACTTTCACTCTGACAGCTAGGATTGCTCCCCTACTCTAGACTTATTGGAGCTTTAATAGCTTTATTTTTATGATTTCAATCATCAATAGTTTGTGTGTTTTTATGGTTTGTGTCTTCTTAGATAATTAATTAAAAGTTAAGTTGTACATGTTAGGGTGATTTAAAGACATTATGGGAATGGAACCAGTGTCCAATGTGTTCTTTCTTTCCTGTCTTCATTTATAGTGTTGTTAACAGTTACTGGTTTCCGGTTCAGGATCTTAATTGTAAGAAGTGCTATGCATCCTTGTTTTGATTTATGTTTTCTTATCACCTGTTGTAAGGCTCCAATTCAACATGCTGTTTCTTCACCTGGACTGTGCACTTTACGCAAAGGGCTCCATTGTTGAGAACTCAGTTTTGTTGCAGACTTCTCAAGAGATCTTCTCCGTGAGACTCATTGTAGCACCCAGGTTGGCCTGCTTAATAAAAAAGTTGATTGACAACCTAGATATGGCTGTTTTATTGAGTGCCTGGATTGACTAAGAGTGAATCTGAGCGGGATATTTTCCACAACATGTTGAGTGAAAGTGTCACTTTGTTAAGTACATGCTAAATTATAAAAAAAATCATTATGAAAATATATTTTGTGTATGGGAGAGAGAAGGCACAAGGCCCTTAGTGCAGATCAATTGGTTATCCTAAACGTAAATCGAGCAGTATTTCAGGTTGAATCTCACCTTCAATGACCCAATGGTATGAGGGTTGTATATATTTTATAGGCTTGAGGACAAATCCTCTATCTAGTATTGTACATTGATAACTGTTATGTGTCAATGATAGTAAATTGAATAATTTGACTGGCGTATAATTGAAAGAGATAGTTTATTTAATAGGATAATCAAGGTAATAAATATAGAACACATACAATGCTATATTATGTACATATGTAAACATCATCAGGCCCGCCCTCCATTACTCCTTTTGCTTTGAGGTGGCATCTAATATTAATGGAGGGGCTAAGTTATGAAGAAAGACTAACCAAATGAAACGTATTTTCCCTAGAAAAAAGGCGTCTATGAGGGGATATGATTACCTTATTTAAATACATCCAGAGTCAATGTAAGGCTTTGTCAAGTAAACGTTTTGTGCCTTGAGGCTAGAGGAAAAAAGATTTCACCTTAAAGAAAGAAAAGGGTTCTTCACAGTTAGGGTGGTTAAACTGTGGAATTCTCTACCAAAGGAGGTGGTGACAACAAATTCGATAGATAACTTTAAAAAGGGGTCAGGAAGGAATTTTGCTTTTTTCTCCCCACCATGGCACCTAATAATAACCCCTACCCATAATAACCCCTAACTAATTACTACCAGGGAGTATTTTTGGTCCCCCACGGCACCTAAACTTAAACCCCTTGTCACGACCCAGAGATGAGGAGACTAACGTGCACCCCAAACTCTCCTGCTTTCAGATTACAGGACAACACCTGAGTGGTGAAGTTCTATCCATCTCAGCGCCCAGCTGCACAAAATAACTAGTAGCCACCCATCAAATGTTACCGACTGTAACAAAGTCCCATGCAGGTCCAGCAACAATAGTCCCAGTAATAAGGATTATTACTCACTCAGAATGAAACATACACACCAATTATGTAGTTCAAGCTGACAACTTCTTTATTGTTGCCTAGCACATTTTATACACAGTCCAGTCCTTTCATTCTCCACCAGCCCCCACACTGACCATGTGAGGAGGCCTATCCCTTTATTGATGTCACTCTCTCCTTCACACACCCCTGGTCCAGGAACGTACCACCAAGGCCAATTGGCCATTTGATCCTGGCCTCACAGGGGGTCTCTGATCAGATCAGGAGTGGAGACATTTAGGGCCCTATTAAATTCCAGCCTCGTAAATAAGAGGCTTCTACTTAAGCCCTATGTACTGCAAAGTTTCTCTAACTTACAATACTATTACAATCGCCCTGCTGCGAGCAACGTATGAGCTACGCAGCAGGGCCGTACGTATCAACACTGCGTAAATGTACATGAGAAGTGACAGCCTGCGAGATGATATCGCAGGCTCCCGCACCTCAACAAGTAGTGCAGGGGTCCCCTGCCGTGGGGGGTACTCCAACTACCCCCTGGCACCTAAAATTAACCCCCCTCTATGCGGGGGTCCCCATCGGGACCCCCGAAGTGTTTTCACATTAACACCTTGCTGCAGGGATCCATAGGGACCCCCGCAGCCCCCCCACATTAACCCCCTGAAGCGGGGGTCCCCGATCGGCACCGATCATGACCCTGCTGCATTTAAGTTTTAAAATTTCCCGCCTCGCAGGTCCTTAAAGGACCGTAAAGGTCCTGAAAGGACTTGCACTAAAAAACATTAACCCCTGGCAACTATAATTAACCCTATAATTCATGGGGGTCAATACAGACCCCCATAAGGCCTTAGTTAACCCTATAACTCATGGGGGTCAATACAGACCCCCATAAGGCCTTAATTAACCCTATAATTCATACATACATACATAACATACATTACATACAATACATTACATACAATACATTACATATAATACATTACATACAATACAAATCAAATACCCCCTATCTATCTAACATACAATCTATTTAATATAAAATAAATCATAACTATATCAAATACATCCCCCTATCTATCTAATATACAATAAATCCTAACTACATACACAGACCCTAATTCTAAGCTAAATAAAAAAATTACAGTCCTAACTACATACACAGACCCTAATTCTAAGCTAAAATAAAATAATTAAGACCACTTACCTTTAAGATGTCCCTTCAGATCACTAACCTAGGGGTAAAACAAAACAAAATAATTAGTACAAACCATTAACATGAAATAAATAAACATTATATACATTCTAAATATTCTACTCACCTTTCCAGCATGTCCCGTCATTGTTCAGTTCTTCCGGCGCGGCCCTGTTAAAAAAACACAATACATTAATACAATGTACAAACACCAAATAAAATAAACATATAAACATCTAAATATACATTCAACTTAACTCCCCGCGATGTCCCCGGCCTCCTCCCCTTCAGCCCCGGCTGGGCCCTTGAACCATCCGTGCTCTAAAAAAAACAAAAAAAAAACTAACGGAGATCTGCACTCGCAGACCTCCCCGACGCTAATCAGCCTCCTGGAGTCTTTTCCGGGAGGAAATTGGCAATGGCGGCTTGTGATTGGCTGAAAAAGCTGTCTATCAATTTCAGCCAATCAGGATGGGATACACCCCAATATCCCACCCTGATTGGCTAAAGCACCTGTCAATCTTTATTGGAACCAATCACAAGGCGCAGATGCCTTCAGCCAATCACTATGGGATACACGCTCACGGAGTGATTGGGTGAAGACATCTGCGCATCCTGATTGGCTCACACATTGACGACTTCTGATTGGCTGAAAAAGCTGTCTATCAATTTCAGCCAAAATGTAATGTATTGTATGTAATGTATTATACAGTATGTAATATATTATATGTAATGTATTATATGTAATGCATTGTATGTAATGCATTGTATGTATGTATGTATGTATTGTATTGTGTATGTCTGTCTTTCCTTTTCAGGTGTGTAATTTTTTTTTTCTGTAGTGGGGGGTTTGTAATGTATTTTTTTTTCTGTACTGTAGGTTTTTTTTTCTGTACTGTAGGTTTTTTTATTTTCTGTACTGTAGTTTTTTTTTTTTTTTTATGACTTAGGTTTTTTTATTTTCTGTAAGGTAGTTTTTTTTATTTTTTGTAATTAGAGTGGTGGGGAGGTTTATTATGGGGTAGGTAGTGTAGGTAGGTAGTGTAAGTGTTAATAGATTAGTGTAGAGGGGGGTTAGTTTAGATTAAATGGTTTATTGGGGGTTATAGTGTAGTGTTTGTAGTTAGTGTCATGATGGTCCTTGTGGACCGTCATGGCACTTATGTGGTTAATGTTAGGGTTTTAGCAGCCCCAAAGGTGTCATAATATACCCTTATGGGACTGATGGGTATAAATAGAGGCTTATGGGGGTCCGTATTGACCACCATGAGTGACAGGGTTAATTATGTGCTTATGGGGATCTGTATTAACCCCCATGAGTGACGGGGTTAATTAAGTGCTTATGGGGGTCTGTATTGACCCCCATGAATTATAGGGTTAATTAAGGCTTTATGGGGGTCTGTATTGACCCCCATGAATTATAGGGTTAATTATAGTTGCCTGGGGTTAATATTTTTTAGTGCGAGTCCTTTCAGGACCTTTACGGTCCTTTAAGGACCCGCGATCGGGGACCACCGCTGCAGGGGGTTAATGTGGGGGGGCTGCGGGGGTCCCTATGGACCCCTGCAGCAAGGGGTTTATGTGGGGTTATTTTTTTGGGCCGCAGCCAGGATTGGCAATTAGTGTGCCACAGGACCTTTAAGGAGCTGCGGCAGGGAATGTTAAACTTTTAAATGCAGCGGGGGCCTGATCTATGCAGATCGGGGACCCCCCGCTGCAAGGGGTTTATGTGGGGACACTTCAGGGGTCCCGAAGGGGACCCCCAGCATAGAGGGGGGTTCATTTTTTTGGCCGCGGCCAGGTTAGGCAATTAGTGTGCCGTGGGCCCTTTTACGGAGCAGCGGCGCAGAATTTAAATCTTTTAAATGCAGCGGGGCCTGATCTATGCAGATCGGGACCCCCGCTGCAAGTGGTTAATGTGGGGGTGCTGCAGGGGTTCCGATAGAGACCCCTGCAGCATGGGTATGTGTATAGGGAGCAGGGCGGAGCCTCACACGGCTGTCTCGGGCTGCTCCGAGGCAGCACGTAGAGGCTTTACGATTCCTTGCGGGATTCTTCCGAAATGCGAGAATCATTCGTGGATTTAAGGCTGCGTGTGAGTACGTAGCTCTCTCGGAGCCTATTCTCAGCCATTTTTCTTAGTCATATCGCAAAGCAGGCTGCGAGTGATTCGGTACTCGCAAACAGCAAAAAACTGCCTTTAGCGAGCACCGAGATAACTACGAGGGAGAATTTAATGAGGCCCTTAGTCTTTTATGTACAGGACCCTCCATATGCCCAGCATGCCTCCCCATTCAAACCTAAGTGTAAACTGTTCCCTGGTGGTGACAGGTTTTTCAACCCACTGCACTGGATCCCATACAACCAAGCACCTTGCAACTGGTGGGTCCCTCTCCCCCAGTGACCTTGGTAATACACAGTAATACAATAATTCCTGACTATTATGGCCCCACACACACTGCCCTGTATAAAATATACACACACACATAGAATAACAAAGATTGACAAAAATTATTACAAATAAAATAAAGTAAAGAAATTACTAAGATAAAACATTTTAACCAATCAGAATGCATGGACAGAAATCAATCAGAGACCTCTATTTTTATATATTCTGATTGCCTAAAATATCAGCCAATGGAGGTGCAAAACTTTTTACTACTTGTGAAGCTGTATACTTATATTTAAATTTAATGATATAACTAATATTCACAGAATATAACATCTAGTAGCATATGTTTTATGTTAATAGCTAAATATTGGTAATAACATTTTATTTTAATACATAATTTACTGCTAGCGTGGATTTGAAAAAAGCATGATGAGTGTTTAGTAAACTCGGAGAAGTTGGATTTTCATTGTAGCTGCACATAACACACCCATTACACACCGCATTTGCAATAACTCTCAATGAGCCCCAATGAGCTAACTGTTACAGGGGAGAAAGGACTCGCATCATGAGCTGAGAAGCTGGATGGCCAGTTATTGTGGGCTTTCCCACCCGGGAACACGCATGCAGTAAAATTCCCCCAATAACGGTTCCCGATTCTCTCGGGTGCACTTTGTACACTTGCATTATGTTTCTTTTTAAACAATTAACACCATCAGCCTTATTAAATTGCGATTCAGCAAATTGAAAAGGGCTCTATTTAAGCACACAGCATATTTTTTTTACAGATGTTTTTAGTTAGTGAAGACCTTGCTTTTGGATAGAAGTTCACTAACTAAAAACTTCTGTAAAAAAAATGCTATGTGCTTAAATAGAGCCCTATTCAAATGGCCGAATTGCAATTTAATAAGGTTGCATATCTCATTGTTAGTTAATCATTGCCCTATAATTATATTACATGTCTTTGTCCATTCAAATTTACATATTAATGTATATAAAATATATTGAAAATACATTTCTGCAAATAATATAATCACAATTAATTGAGGTTCTGATCTAGCTTTGGAGAAAATAAGTTATATTTAAAAAGTGCCCCTTACCCCCAAAAAATGCCAATGTACTGTGTTTTTGAAATAAGGACAATATCCTGAATTATTTCCCTCAGCAAATTTTTTGTAGGACTTTTAATGGCCGGCCTTTAAGTAGACTGCATAATAGCTGACAGGGAATACTTTTTTTGTAGCATAAATATAAATGTACTGTGAGATTTAGTTTTAATGTTGTATTCAAATGAAACACATATGCATTTTGCATTCTTTGCACATTATTTTTTCTGTTGTTCCTTTCTTTGAAGCAGCTTTTTAATGCCTACTTATTTATATGCATCTGTTTCATCTACTTAAATAATTCTTGCTTTTGGCTAGAGCACTGTAGTAAAGGTTATATTTCACCTACCCATTTTATGGAAGCCAGATAACCTTTCAGATATTAGCTGTTTGGTACAAAGGGTTTTGCAGAGCTCAACCTCATATATTATAAACACTGAATAGTGAGTATACAAAATTCACTGAAATAAAAGAACCCAAAACCTTTACACTTGGCTGTAATATTTTTATTAAAAAATAAATATGTAAACATGTCAAGCTCTCATAATATCTGAATAATGCGGTCTAAATATAAACAAATAATTATCAGAGGGACTTATTGAAGTTACCATAGTGTCTAATATGTAATGTTTTCCCAGAGCCACTTAAAAGAGACACTGATAGTATATATCATTTCAGTTTAAAGGATCCTTGTCATTTGGAAAAAATCACATTGTGATGTCTTTAGGAAACTAAAAAAATGTTTTTATAAAATCTCAAGTTTAGCAGACTCTACTTATAACTGGGGTTTCCATCCTGGACTGGTTGTTTTCTTGGAGCCTGAGGAGGATGGCTATCCTACTGGGATTTATTTAATGCCTACATAGAAGCAATCTTTCAGTAAAACTGAATACAGTGATCTGACTGACTCTGAGCATAATTAAAGTTATACAACTAACTAAAATGCCTCTGTTGGATTTTGGAGGGATCAATGATACATTGGTGGAGAATGTGTGTGTGAAAGGGACATTTACATTTCTGGAGAGCTATTGTTGCAGTGAATGATGCAAGGTGTCTGCTTTTCAGCCAGTCAGTAAGAATTGGTATTGTGTCTCTTTTAATCTTATCTAATTGTCTTTACAAAGGCTCTCTGTTCCCTCATTCCCCAACCCTCTCTTCACTGACAGCCAAAAACAAACACCATCATGATTTAGCTCTGAGGAAGTGATGTAACACACACAAAATGCGTACGTGTAATAATAAACAGTCTTCAAAAATTCTGATTTTCCCCCAATTAATACAAAAATACAGCTGCTAAATATTGTTAGTTTGGTACATATCTGAGCAAACAATTCTATGTTTTTCTTGAACTGCAGTGGTACTTTAAATAGAAATAACGCCTTTAATAGCCTGTTATGGGTTCAGAACATGCTGTGCAATATTGCAAGTCCACCAACCCTCACACTGGTAGAGCTTCAGCTCATGAATAATGAATATGACTAGTAGGTAAACCCTAGTCTTTTTTAAGATATTTTATATTCTAGCTAGTAAATATCCCTATTTTAAAGTATATTTCTTTTCAACTAATTATTTAATTTCACAGCGTTATATAACATAATAATATAAGAATTCCCCACAATATACATAAGCATAAATATGGATATTTTGGAGGTTCATTATTATGTTGATTAATATACTTAATAGCTCTTATTATGTTCCAGTTTAACTAAGTAAAACATTATCCTCTTTCCCCTCAATTTGTTTTTACACATTTGGTCGAGTAGAGGAGAACAAGAGGGGAAAGAGGAGGGGGAGAAAAGGAGGCAGGGACAGAAATTAGGGATGGGGATTGGGGATTAGGGCTGCCATTTTTCTCTAGATAATAATTGTATTACATTTGACTTCCCTGGGCAGCTGATTGGGTGGGACCGTGTATGATCTGCAGTAACAGTCTCAGAGGCTATGTTTGAGGCCTGCAGCCTGTGAGTAGCTGTGTGCACAGTTTATTTGAAGGAGTATGTGCTGCTTATTGAAAAAGAGAAACAGAGAGAAGTTTGTCAAAAAACTAGAAGACACAGAAGTGTGTAAAAACGGTCTGAGTTTGGAAAAGAGACACTCAGAGAGAAGTGGCCATACTGGTAGTTAAAGCTAAAGAAAGACACGTACAGAGATACAGAAGCTTGGGACTGGTAATCCTTTTGAGGAAGAGTGAAAACCTAAACTAAAGGGTACAGGCCATTAGTTGTGAACTATTTGACCCCCTTCTGGATCACTACCTTATTGTATACTTCAATGAAGCTTTGAGCTTTATCATGCGATGAGGGAGATAAAAGGGGGGAAGGAGGAGGAGAATAGGGAAAATTAGGGGAAAATAGAGAAGAAGAGAAAGAGAAAACAGTGGTAAAAACGGGGCAAGAGGGAGAGGATGCGGGTGAGTAGAGGAGAGTGAAGGGAGAGAAAAGGGAGAAAGAAGAAGAGAAAGGCGAGATGGAGAAGGGAGAAGGGGAGGAGAGAGAAGGGGAACATTTATTAGTAAGGGAATATGGAGGAGGGGTGAGAGAAAAGGGGAATGAGAATGGGGAAAGAAAAAAGAGTGGAAAAACGTGTGTAAGAGGCAGAGAAGGGGAGAGTGAAGGGTAGAAAAAAGGAGAAAGAAAGAGAGAAAAGGGAAGAGGAGAGCTGGAATGGGGAGGGAAGCAGAGAGGAAGGTTGTATAGGCTCTGTATCCCTGCACACAGAATAGCTTAACATAATCTAGGACAAGTTGCAGATTTTCAGCTCAAGGTATCAGGTTCCAGAACATGTTGCAGAAATAAATTTCTGATTAAAAAATACTAAATTCCTCCCCTCTAAATGACCCAAACAGAGCATAAATGTTATTTTTTCCAGTACATCATTTTATACAGGGTTTGCCTCAATCAGCAGTGGATCACTTGCTTAGACAAACACAAAATTCACACCTCCTGCCCATTTAAATTATCCTCATGTGGGTTGGGACTGGCTCCAAGGACCCGATGCCAGCCTGTCTATTTCCCCTGCTAGGTGCAGAGGAGTCTACGGACCCATCTATCAGCTACCTCCTGTCAGGATCAGGGCACAGCAGGGGTTGATAATATACTGTGAGCCTTGTGGCCAGAATGTCTGGGTGAGGGATTGGGGTCCAACCCGAATAGGGGAATATTTGTATTAGCTATGTATCACATATAATAGTTGTCGTCACGCTCTGTGAGGTGCGTACGAGTTAGGCGATGAGCGCCACAGGCGCTCATCACTATCGAGCCTCGCAAAGCGAGATGAGCCGTTAACGCGTAGGACTTAGCCGATGAGCGCCAAAGGCGCTCATTGATGAGAGCCTCGCTAAGCGAGCCGTTAAACCGCAGCACTTGGCTGATACGAGCCTCGCGATACGAGCCTCGGAAAGCGAGGGGAGACGTTAAAATACGCGAGACTTGCACACTTCAATCATTCAACACACTTTATAAGCAGGGCACTAACACTCAAAATTTACATTCTATGCAGACGCAAAATACAAACAGATTGTTAGCTCTTCAGCATATTGCTCTCTTCATATATCAATTATAAATAAAGTATATTCATTTATTTAAGAAATCATTCATTATTACTTAACTACATATACATAGAAATATATATCTCTCTCACAGGACCAAAAGTACACGACAGACGGCACTCAGCGCAAGCCTCGCAATGAGCGCCCAAGGTCCTCACAGTACAAAACGGTTTCAATTATGTCTCAAACAGCATTCCCATGCCTTCAAATTGTATTGCCACGTCATTTTTGACGGGCAAGTCGCTAGTTATAAATAATTAAAGTATATTAATTGATTTAAGAAATCATTCATTATTACTTAATTACATATACATAGAAATATTTATTTCTGCATTGCGAGCCTTGCGAAGCAAGGCGAGCAGTTGATGCACGCGGGACTTAGAAGGCGCTCTTTGGAGGGGTGGACACGCAGGACTTTTTGGCCAAAATTACGGGCCGTATGACTTAGGACCCAAGGCACGTAGATGGAGATGGGGCATTGTAAAAATACGACTTTAACGGCCGAACCACACAGGCATTTAAAGTACAAAAGGGGAAAATTGCAAAGCAAGAAATTGCGGCTTGGCAAAAACGGCAATGAGTGGCAAAGCCGCTCATTGCAGGGCTCGCTATGAGCGCCGAAGATGACATATCGTTGCATTTTGTGGCAAACAGCATTGCCATCAATTTATATATATATATATATATATATATATATAATATAATATATATATATATATATATATATATATATATAAAATATATATATATATATATTTACTGTATATATATTATTACCATAATTATTTTATTTGTAACGATAATACCATATATATATATATATATATATATATATATATATATATATATATATAAAATATAATATATATATATATATATATATATAAAATAATAAAATATACATAAATATATTATATATATATATATATATATATATATATCAAATATACATTATATATATATATATATATATATATATATATATTAAATAATATATATAATATAATATATATATTTCTATATATATATAATATATATATATATATAATATATATATATATATATATATATATATATATAAAATATTATATATATATATATATATATATATATATATATTATAATATATATATATATATATATATATATATATAATATATACAGTGGATATAAAAAGTCTACACACCCCTGTTAAAATGTCAGGTTTCTGTGCCGTAAAAAAATGAGACAAAGATAAATCATTTCAGAACTTTTTCCACCTTTAATGTGACCTAAAAACTGTACAACCCAATTGAAAAACAAACTGAAATCTTTTAGGTGGAGGGAAGAAAAAAGAAAAGAAAAATAAAGTGGTTGCATAAGTCTGCACACCCTCTTATAACTGGGGATGTAGCTGTGTTCAGAATTAAGCAATCACATTCCAAATCATGTTAAATAGGAGTCAGCATACACCTGCCATCATTTAAAGTGCCTCTGATTAACCCCAAATAAAGTTCAGCTGCTCTAGTTGGTCTTTCCTGAAATTTTCTTAGTCGCATCCCACAGCAAAAGCCATGGTCCACGGAGAGCTTCCAAAGCATCAAAGTGATCTAATTGTTAAAAGGTATCAGTCATGAGAAGGGTACAAATGAATTTCCAAGGCATTAGATATACCATGGAACACAGTGAAGACATCATCAAGTGGAGAAAATATGGTACAACAGTGACATTACCAAGAACTGGCGCTCCCCCCAAAATTGAGAAGAAAACTGGTCTGGGAGGCTATAAAGAGGCCTACAGTAACATTAAAGGAGCTGCAGGAATATCTGGCAAGTACTGGCTGTGTGGTACATGTGACATCAATCTCCTGTATTCTTCATATGTCTTGGCTATGGGTTAGAGTGGCAAGACGAAAGCCTTTTCTTACAAAGAAAAACATCCAAGCCAGGCTACATTTTGCAAAAACACATCTGAAGTCTCCCAAAAGCATGTGAGAAAAGGTGTTATGGTCTGATGAAACCAAGGTTGAACTTTTTGGCCATAATTCCAAAAGATATGTCGCAAAAACAACACTGCACATCACCAAAAGAACACAATACCCACAGTGAAGCATGGTGGTGGCAGCATCATGCTTTGGGGCTGTTTTTCTTCAGCTGGAACTGGGGCCTTAGTTAAGATAAAGGGAATTATGAACAGTTCCAAATACCAGTCAATATTGACACAAAACCTTCAGGCTTCTGCTACAACCAAGGTTGAACTTTTTGGCCATAATTCCAAAAGATATGTCGCAAAAACAACACTGCACATCACCAAAAGAACACAATACCCACAGTGAAGCATGGTGGTGGCAGCATCATGCTTTGGGGCTGTTTTTCTTCAGCTGGAACTGGGGCCTTAGTTAAGATAAAGGGAATTATGAACAGTTCCAAATACCAGTCAATATTGACACAAAACCTTCAGGCTTCTGCTACAAAACCTTCAGCGCCTTTGTTGCTCATATCGATCCGCTCCTCTTGTTTACTTTTGTTCCTATGAGCACCTGGTGCTCTCCTGACAAACACAGATATATATGTCAATGTTTTTTGTATAATTATTAATTAATTTTTACTTAATAAAATAATATACTTTACCTATTTGTAATTGATATCTGCAGCAATGAATAGCCTGAAGAGCTAAGTATCTATTTTTTTTTTCCTGCAACATACAATGAACATGAAGAGGAACTTCATCTTTCAGCATTACAACGACCCAAAGCATACATCCAAATCAACAAAGGAATGGCTTCACCAGAATAAGATTAAAGTTTTGGAATGGCCCAGCCAGAGCCCAGACCTGAATCCGATTGAGAATCTGTGGGATGATCTGAAGAGGGCTGTGCACAGGAGATGCCCTCGCAAATCTGACAGATTTGGAGTGTTTTTGCAAAGAAGAGTGGGCAAATCTTGCCAAGTCAAAATGTGCCATGCTGATAGACTCATACCCAAAAAGAAAGAGTGCTGTAATAAAATCAAAAGGTGCTTCAACAAAGTATTAGTTTAAGGGTGTGCATACTTATGCAACCATATTATTTTATTTTTATATTTTTTTCTTCCCTCTACCTAAAAGATTTCAGTTTGTTTTTCAATTGAGTTGTACAGTTTATAGGTCACATTAAAGGTGGAAAAAGTTCTGAAATGATTTATCTTTGTCTCATTTTTTTTACAGCACAGAAACCTGACATTTTAACAGGGGTGTGTAGACTTTTTATATCCACTGTATATATATATATATATATATATATATATATATATATATATATATATATATATATATATATATATATATATATATCTATACTAGCGACTTGCCCGTCACAAATAACGGGGCAATAAAATTGTAAGCCATGGCAATGCTGTTTGACACACAATGTGAAGGTTTTTCTACTCTGAGGACCTTCGGCGTTCATTTGAGCCTCACGCTGAGCACCTTCAGCGCTCATTGTGTGGTTCGCAATGAGCGCCTTTGTTGCTCATATCGATCCGCTCCTCTTGTTTACTTTTGTTCCTATGAGCACCTGGTGCTCTCCTGACAAACACAGATATATATGTCAATGTTTTTTGTATAATTATTAATTAATTTTTACTTAATAAAATAATATACTTTACCTATTTGTAATTGATATATGCAGCAATGAATAGCCTGAAGAGCTAAGTATCTATTTTTATTTTCCTGCAACATACAATGTACATTTGGCCTGTTGGTGCTGTGAGGAGAAAGTGTCATCAATGTCCCAGCTATGCATTAGAAAGATGCTGAATGCGCGAGGGAAAACCGTTGCCTGTACACAGCCTGTATAACAGTGTAAATTTGCTGTCCCCTCAAAATAACTCAACACACAGCCATTAATGTCTAAACCGCTGGCATAAAAGTGAGTACACCCCTAAGTGGAAATGTCCAAATTGCACCCAAAGTGTCAATATTTTGTGTGGCCACCATTATTTTCCAGAACTGCCTTAACCCTCATGGGCATGGAGTTCACCAGAGCTTCACAGGTTGCCACTGGAGTCCTCTTCCACTCCTCCATAATGACATCACGGAGCTGGTGAATGTTAGAGATCTTGCACTCCCTCACCCTCCGTTTGAGGATGCCCCACAGATACTCAATAGGGTTTAGGTCTGGTGACATACTTGGCCAGTCCATCAGCTTTACCTTTAGCTTCTTTAGCAAGGCAGTGGTCGTCTTGGAGGTGTGTTTGGGGTCGTTATCAAGTTGGAATATTGCCCTGCGGCCCGGTCTCCAAAGGGAGGGGATCATGCTCTGCTTCAGTATGTCAAAGTACATGTTGGCATTCATGGCTCCCTCAATGAACTGTAGCTCCCCAGTGCCAGCAGCACTCATGTACACATACACACCAGCACTTCTCCTGCACTGCAGCCTTCCCTTGCAGAGTGTGTGTGACGTCACCAGGATGCACCGGCTGGCAAGATGCAGTTCGGGGGCATGCTGTGGCTGCGGTAGGAGGCACCAATGGGGGAGATCAGGAAGGGGGGGGGGATCCAAAGAGGTCCAAGAGGAGGATCAGAGGGGCCGAAGGGGGGATTCATGAGGGGGAGAGGATCAAGAGGGGCAGAGAGAGGATCGAGGGGGGGATCAAAAGGGTGCTCTGGGGCCCCTTCCGGGAGCAGGGCCTCGGTGCATTGCACAGAGTGCACTGGTGGTTGCTCTGCCACAGTTTCTGTGAGTTGGTGTGTCAGTAGCCCTTGATAGGAAAAAAAACTCCCTGTTATTTTTCTAGAAATACATTTGCTTAAACAGGAAGTAATGCTCCAGAGGGTGAAATGCTTAGGCATTGTATGAGAAAGTCAATGTAATCTTTGTACCTGTAGTTCAGAAAAGCAGTGTTATCTGTCTAAAGTTATAAAAAAATGAATCAGGTTCTCACATCAAAGAATCTATCATTCATCTGCAATGTCAGTACCTGCAATAGTTCATCGTTTACACAATTATAGTAAAACAATAAAAATACAGTTATACATACTAAACGGACTTCTGTGTATTTGACACATTGTTTTATTTTTCATTCTAGTTCTAGAATTCTGCCATCCAAAGACATCATTTTTAAGTAAAACCAGAAATCAATATTACTATTTAAATCTATACCAGGGGAGACCGAACAAAGAGAGAACCCAAGAAAAAAGAGCTCGTATTTTACCTTCTTTTAGATAATGAAATGTTTTCTTAGTCATCTTAAAATAAAAGTTAGTCTGAATTTGCAAATAATTCCCAGCACTCTTTAGTCTCCTGGCTGCCACTTGTTTGGGGAAATGAAAGTTGAGTTGAAATATGCACCTTTTCCATTTTCATCTCTAATTGAATTCTCTTGTGACCCCTTATTCCCCATGGCTGTATTTCAGGTTTTGATGATGAGAAATAGAATTTTGTATTTGGATAATACAATTTTCTCACTTGCCTTAAGCGACCTTCAGCTCAATTTCCTTTCCCTAGAGACGCCACATATTATAGAATTGAATCAAATTCCTTATTCATAGAAAAAAGTTCCAATTTAATCTGAATATTCAGCATTTTACACTGGTCAAGGTGATGGATGGCATATTGAAATACTTTTGGTGCAGGTAATAAAATGGTAGAATTTAGTCTTGTATTGAAAAAAATAATGAAGTCTATTCAATATTCTCAAAAGCTTCTGCAATGTATATTTTGCAGCAAACCCAGGGATGTTTCTTATTACCGTACAAATAACATCTCCATCGCAAAAGGACTGTAGTAACAAATTAAGAATTCATGTAGGTTACAAGATGAAAAACGCAGTGCTCGTTGGGAGGAAAAAAAGGTCGCTCATACATTTCCATTTTTATGCATTAAGATTAAATATTTCCAAATTTCAGGAAACTTGAGTTATTAATGTTTATGTGAAAAGGTTTCTGGTTTCCTTATTTATTTGAAAAGTTTTAAGATACATAAAATAACTTAATAATATTAAAGAAAAAGTACTATTGCAAATATGTTCCCAGAAATATTCATTACTTTATATTTGTGTATATTTTAATATAAACCTAAAAACATATATACTGTAACCAAAAATATATAGAAGAAAAATATTTATATATTTTACTCACTATTACTTTTTGTGGCAATATAAACATTTTAGCAAATATAAAAGGTAGAAAAAAGTAGGAGTAGAAAGAAGGGACAACTACACAATGTTTAGCCAAAAGCTTCTGTGTCCTAAAAATGGTTACTTTGAGTTGTATAAAGAGTTAAAGAGATAAATGTGTATTTCTATATTTATAATGGCAAAATGTTCCAGAAACTGAAAAAATGAAACATTTATTTAACTATTAAATGCAATTATTCTGTTGTAGGATCCGCCATTTATTGTTAATCATTTTATATAGTTATGATTAGACCTTGAATGCAGAAACGGATTCAGTTACTTCAGTTGAATTTGGCATTCTTTAGTACCAGATTTTCAGTAAATACATAGTAATAATAAATTCTGAATTAGTCTACAAGACCCCAGGTCAGCTGCTCACAAACCTCTCCTCAATACTCAAAGGACATGTCATGATTTTGCTTTAACACTGTTTGAATACAGATGAGGCTGTTAGAGTCTGTTGAATGGTAATTGCTCCTCCTGTGTTCACACAGTGTTAAACCAAAACCATGGTCTGTCTGGTGGGTCTGGAGGAGAGGTTTAGGAACGCTGCACTAAATCAATGTTTCCCTAGCACTGATCCTCAGTGCACACCAAAATGGCAATATTGAGAATATCCTTTCGAGATCACAGTTGCATACCTCCCAAAATTTCAAGCGACCAAAGAGGGGAATTATAAAAGTTGGAGTTACTGTTTTTTTTATAAACGTAATGTACTTTTATATTTATGTGTGAATACTTAAAGGTATATGCAAGTGAGCTGGATTATGAATGCATCTGATAGAGGGGAAATAGTAGTGTATTATTACATTAATTTGCATGCACTATGTCTTTTTAGCTTTGCATTTAAAAAAACTGTTGCAGGTGATGTTTACACCCCCAGAATTGAACTAGACTTCTCAGGGTTCGATTTTGTATAAATGAACCCTCTATGCCCAGCTGTGCAGCCAATGCTGTATGCAGCCAGCTAGATAATGCTGCTACACTCCTTAGAACTAAAGATTATTACAAAAAACATAAATTGTCATCCAACTAAAAATGCTTGAGCTGTTACACGGTTGATCTTTAGACATACACCCTCTCCTTGATAAATTCTGACAAATTATAATTGAATTGAAACCAAACATTTCAGCTTCTTCTTCCTATTCTAATCTGTCTTTTAGGCAAATGAGCCTTTATGCTTGATGTATGGTCCTGCAATGACCTGCAAGAGAGCTTGCTTCATGGTCTCTGTGCATGTGTCTCTGTGTGAGTGTCTATCTGGGGCTGGGAGAGATCTCAGGGCCAATTCACTGGGGCTGAAGGAGCTAACAGTGGCAATTCACTGGGGCTGGGAGTTACAGGGACAAATCACTGGGGCTGGGGGAAGTTTCACCTGGGATGTAGGTAAACAATCAGTGAATGAAGGGACACAGACCTTGTTCTGGGTATTACAGAAATCTAAAGGAAAGAAGCAGATCAATTCACAGACCAAAAAGATACAATGTATTATTGTTATAAATATATGATTAATTAACCAATTTTGGAGCTGTACTAAGGAGGTTAATATGCTTGAATGTCTTGCTTGTGGATGCCCAGTTATCTGTGATGTTATCTGTCATAAGGAACAAAGGAAAGCTAACTTTCCCGATTGACACCCTGCTGGTGATCAAACAACAAATGGTCAGTACTAAAAGCCTCAGGGATGAATTTGCATCCTGGACACAAAGCATGGGAATCAACTCAAGAGACAAGAAGTGGAGCAAAGGTGCAATGAAAAATCACATCCAGGGGTCATTCACTGATGAAAAATTTGAATGGCTGGGACAATCCCAGGGTGTGGCTATGATGTGTATAACTAGGCCAAATGAACTTGCTGGGTAGTAGAATTTCTTAGGAAAGGAACAGAGGAATCAGGAGAAATACTCTACACTCTTGCAGACACACATTAGTATTTACACACATTAGTATCATATAGGTAGAGCCTTGTATTTCAGATGCCAATCTCACCACTACTGTTGTATGTTAATAAACCCTTTAACTTATAAGTTTCCAGTGTAGTTGGAGTTCTTATAGCAGTCAGATGTAAGATAACTGGTCAGGATATACGGTTAGAATTCCAGGGGGTGTCAACACTGATAGAAAACAGTTTGCAAATGCAAGAAATTCAGCAAACTTTAATGTAACTGTTTAAATGTTTATTTTGGTATTTTTTCAGGCAAACTATTTATTTCATACACTACTAATTCAGATGCATTCATAATCCAGCTACCTTGCATATATCTTTAATACTGTGTGTCTTTTTAAGTATATTTTTTTCTGTACAGTTTACTCTTGGTATTCTGGAATGGACATATGACATAAAGTACCGAAAAATATTTCAAATAGATTCAACATTTTGTTTTATATTTTCTTTAAACATTTCAGATATCAAGCTTTACCATCATTTTTGTAGGATAAGAAATCATTAATTACAAATACTTAAAAATGTTATTGAAAATTCACCTTATTTTGACTTTCTCAGTCTGTGTAGAACCTCAAAAAATACTTTGTCTCAAAATATAATTGATATAATAAAATATAATAAAATATGTTAGGAAGATCAGTGCAGGATAAAGCATTGTAATATAATGACATTTTACTTTCATGTTACAAGAGTGCAGGATTCAATTAACCTTGAAACTGAATACTGTATAATGTGCATCTAGCATTCAGTGTGCTCTTCCTACCAGTGCATCTCACAAATACATTTAAATAAATATATATATATATATATATATATATAAATATATATATATATATATATATCGCACATATCAACTCTGCTTCATGATCATGACACATACTTTTATCCACACAAGTTGTTAGCTAATAGCATGTACAAATGACAATTGACTTAGATGTTTTAGCCCACTAAAATTATTTGCAATTGGTTTCCATAAACCGACATTTGATCAGTTGATTCAAAGTATAAAGTTCTTCTTAAATGTGACCTTCTTTTGCTGTTTTCCAGCAAATGTTCACTTTTCAATATGCATCAATTAAACAAATAAATAGATTTAAAGGGACACTGTCACCTGAACAAGTTTGTTTCATGTTAAAGAGCATGAAAAACTGCCTATACATTGTACTAGCCATTTTCTTAAAAGCAATATTAAATTTGTGTGCCTCATGCATTCTAATGTAAGCTTCAGTGTGCCAATTTGCTGCCATTGCTTGTTATGGGTCAAGGAGGTGGTGCTAATTAGCACATTCAATCAGCTAATTAGTATCTGTGAGCCTCTCATTTGCATAATAATGCAGCCAAAACAATCCTTAATATCTCGGTAATAGTTCACTTTCGGAAAAAAATACAATGTACAGCCAGTACAACATTGGTTTTGAAGTGACCCTTTAAGTTTAAGATTTCTTTCACAACATTCTTGTCATGGTATATTGGTTAGTGTAGCTAAAACAGAAATATATTTTATATATTTTATAACTTTTAAGACACAGTGCCTAGAAATTTTAATCCTGTGGGTTCTTTAAGTTTTTTAATTTTGATCTGCTTTTATTATTACTTAGAAATGTATTTTTAGTAAATGAACATCATTGAGGGAAAGTAGTCCTGTTACTGCTCAAATTAGTCATAGCAGAGTTTTCAATGGTATACAAATATAAAGTGGCATAAAATATTATTATGGCAAAAAAGGCATCTTTCTACTGTAATTTCTCCACTATGATAATTAAGTCTCAAAATTCCACTATGATCATTAATTCTCAAAATGAATGAAGGGCCCTGGTGCAAAATAATTTAGGGGCCACCTTGCAACTTCTTTATACTAATTAAGGGCCTGTAGGGGGTCAATAAAAAGTTTTAAAAAAATGCATGTAGGCTGTCAGATCACCTTTCTATAAAAATATGTATCTTCTCCTGAGCCCTATAAAATGATCAATCCCCTATTACTTCATGGTGCTGCTGTTAGCAGAGGGCCCCCACTCTGTTACGGGCCCTGGTGCTTTGCGCCTACTGAGCCAGCAGTAGCTTCGCCACTTCATGTGGTATTATGAGCATCAATATGGTTCAGTCTTTAGAAATTGTAATCTGATTGTCCTCCATTAACACTTTATCTTTTCTATCTTCAATGAAACATCTGTTGTCATATTTCAGTCAGAGTCCCATCCAGAAGTTTATTTATTATAGGGAATGTTACACATTTGTACTATTACTGTTACATATATTGTTTCTTGCGTACTTTTCATTTCAGATGAAAGCATATTCAAATGTAATAGATTTTCTGGATATATATCATAAAATAATTTCATATTTTTCCCTTGCTTTGCTATTTTACAAAGCGTAGATTACCGTATAATGAAGCATAAAACCATCTGAAGGTACAGTACTGTATTATAATGTCTTAATCGCCAATTCTACAGTTTATGGTACAATTACTGCTGTCTGAGCTAACAAATTCAATACATTTGGAACTGAGAGCAATATCCTGATGATAAGCGCTAACGTAAGTGATTGCTTGATCTTTCCTTGAATGATTTCACATAGCATTTTTTAGCATGGATGTTTTGATGCAAAACAATTGCATTTACAATTCAAATCAATTCAAACACATTGTGCTGAGTCTTTTGGTGTTGTCCTGTCATCCTACCTCCTCCCTATGGGGACTTGTCTGTTCTTTTCTCTCTCATTGTGGGTGCCAAGCCTTTCAAAGTCAGCTAAACACCTCTGATCTACAGCTAACATGTGTCAGCCTCCAACATTTTGTTTTCTCTGAAGAAAAAATGCAGATTCAATTACAAATAAATTAGGCCCCATACAGGGCTGTTTAATGCTCACTGTGCAAAATATAAGGGGCTATCATACAGCAATAACTACTGACAGCAGTGAAACAAAGGCGAGGAATACGGCCAGGCCTTTATGTAAATCATTTCATTTTTAATCCAGGACACAGATAAAGTACACCAGTCAGCAGTGGATATGCTTTTCTTTGGGGGGGATATAGTGTGATACAATGGTTCTTACATGAAATAGTACACATATAGAAGTTCAAATGTGTGTTTAAAATGCATAGCATTTTTCTTGCTACAGGATCTCTGTATGTATGTACCTCATAAGGGATGGAGACAAGCAGCTAAACTGGAGGTCTGCAAGTTGATGTTTAAAAGTATGTTTAATCATAGCACTGCCATTGTGTAGTAGTAAAGACTTTCTTGAACATCCCATGCTAAATTAATATTTCATGTTCCTATAACTTTACATTGGTTTAACAAATGCAATGCAGGTATTGAGGGTCTGAATATTTTTTTTCTGAAAAAGCATTATACCCATAAGCGATTTTGCTCACTTGTAGCAAAAATTTGGATGTACAGATTTGCTTTATGCGTGATTGTGATGGTGTCTGTGAGTTTGTTCAAGTGGTTGGGATTAAGAGAACATCTTTAGTGTGATGTGCCTGTGCAATAACCACATTGTTTAACTAAATGTATGATTTTACTTATTTTGATTGTTTGGTTGTGGTTTGTTTTATTCTTGTTTACATGATTAGATATTAACTGTGGTGTGCATTGATGTTGATGAATTTGTAGTTTATTTTGTATTAAAAGTGTAGTCACCGTGACTGGCTGGTGAAGTGTATTTATAAACTATAAACAATTTTACTTATGCATTGGTTCACCTCTGGTGGTGAGTGAATGAAATAAAAAATACACCACCCAACACTGCTTTAGACATTCCCCTCACTAAACATGGAAGGTATTAAATGGCTATTAATCCATCAGACACCACTGTGTATGAGAGAGCTTTGTGTTTACCTTTTGTACATAAATCCAGAGTTAATTTTGCCTAGCCCGGGTAGGCCCCCATTCAATTCCAATCCTGTAGTTACAATGCCTGTGAATGTAAATCTGCGGGTTAGAAATTTGTTACAATTCCGGATGTATTCAGTTGACTCAAGCCCGCAATTACAGGGCTAAAGCCTAAAACAGTAAACCATGAACTCATACGGAGCATTTCAGGGCATGATCATGATCAAGTAAGCAAGCCTGTAAGTTACAATTTAGACAGAGCCAATAGTAAACGAGACCACCATTATGACGTCAGTGAAACATGGAGTTTAAACTACAATCATTTAGTGTTTAGAAGTCTGATCTGCAATCGGACTCGCAATCCAGGAATGTAGAAATCAATAAAAATAAAAAAAATGGTCTAATCCATGTGTTTGGCATTATATATTTTAACTCCTTGATTCCTGGGATCAATATAACAAGGAAATAAAAGTTAAAAAAAATGTTTTATTGCAGATTTGCGAGCTTGTACAATTAATTCCAATATCTTTCATTGCTTTCCCAATATTTTAAAGTACAGTAGGGTGATTATATTTGCTTTTACAGTGTTACGAACAGGTGTTTAAACCACTTGAGAATCCTATCCTATCGTAATATTTTTGATACATTTGCCTTTTACGGGTTTAAAGGCAATTGCAGGCTTGTTGAATTGTTGCTTTTGAATATGGATTTTACATTTTTAACACTGGTAACAACTGCAGGCTTGAAACATCAAAGGAGGAGATAGGACATTTTTGACAACTGCAGGGATTTGAGCCTGTAATTTGCAAATAGATTGCGGGTAGCTAGAAAAGGCCAATTGAATACTAGTAACTTTTACGGGCTTCATTACAGGCTCCAGTAATTACAATTTGGACAATTGAATGGGGGCGTTAGTTACTATAAATCAATAAAGTTTGATTCTGTTTTACAAAGGGCAAACACAGTGTTCTCTCAAACACAGAGCTGTCTTTGTTGCTCTAAGAAAGATAAATGACCGATATAACACTGGGTATAGTGAATTCCTCTTTAAAAGCATATGTACTAATCTATCAGTTCTAAATGTATGTCTGGTTAGGTATGCATGTGTCTGTATCTGCATATGCATAATTATGCATGCTATTATTTAAAATATTTAATCTTTGATGAATACAATAATTTTCATCTTCTATGTATAAAAATATTTTTTTATTAGACTATGTAATAATGCAGGCACTACTTTACTTGCTTTAAATTCAGTGTGCTTTTTTAAAAGTTATTTAGATCACTTGTACGATAATGAGTAGTCATATTTCTTTATTTTCTTTTTGAATGGCTAAAAAAAATAGAAATGATGAGATCAAAAATTGAAGACACTAGTTAAACATGTTTTTGTCCTATCCGTTAACTATATATTTTGGATTGTTTGATTGGTCATTTCGTTATTTCATTTCTTGATCAAAATTGATAAATATACAATTACAGCTTGGAGATATTCTTGCACTCTCCGCCTTTTGACTTCACAAATCTTTAGAAAATTACTGCATTTGCTTCAACCCAAGTCGTAGATCTACTTTACTTGAAGGTAACCAGACTCTGGTAATAAAGAATCAACAAACTTTAAGAATGGAAGCTTCACAACATTTATAGACGTTTAGTAAAAGCCACATAATTTAATGTAACAATATTTTATCATTTCAATTTGTGGAAATCATTTTGACAAGTTTTGTACAGGAATGTATTTCCTATGGGAAAATTGCCACCACAGCTTTGGTGAAACATTTTGCAGCCAATGTGAAGCTTAGTGATTTTACCCTATAGTGTCAATATTTACTGATAATCATATTACATCATTAATACTTTGGCATTTATGAACAGGATTTTAAGAAATGAGATTAATTGATCCAAAAACGTATAGACATTTCCCTGCCTAATACAAATACTGAAACTTCATAAATCCCACTGTAGAGTTTACTGCTGTTCTAAATATAATTGCTTTGTTTTTGCCTTTCAGATCAGGAATGTGAAGTACGCGCTGACAGATAATTCCTAAGAGCCCTCACCATCCTCCGTGCATCTTAAAAAAAGAAATAGCAGCACTTCAGAGTTTAAAGTCAATAATACAAATTAAAGCATGAAAGGCATTGAGGTAGTTTACATGATAGCCCATGGGAAAAAAAAAACAATCACATTATGGGACCTTGATAAGAAATAAGTAATTCATACTCCAAACATAATGTGATTGAAATATAGTTTTCCAGATCTATATTCCATCCTGTTTAATACTGTAATGCTTTTGATGCGTTATTACTTATGATTTACATAACTGCAGATCATTTCAGAGGTCTGTGAAGGACAGAAGAATGCACGTAGATTTTAGATAGAGTATAAGCATAATGTATTCATGAAATATTACTGTTTCTTAATTGAAAAAAAAATATTTGTGTTTAGCTATGATGCAATTGAATTATTAAGTGACTTTAAAATTGCTTAAACATTTAGATCACATTCACTGCTGAGGTCATTGGAATAGAGGTAAAAAAGTTGAGTCTTTGAGTATTTACAGTATTTCTAACAACAAGACCCAGGACTAGGTAATCCAAATTCCAAGTGGACATAGAGTTCACCAGGTGGTACCAATGCTTCAATCAAGTAGTTGTTAAAAATAAGGAAAAGCAATGTCAGTTTTGTGCTCCAACATATCCAAGTAATAAGGTGCTCTGGTCATCTCTCAGTTGCCATGGTTTCTAGTTGTTGTTCTTTACTTCTTTTTCAGGAATGTATACATATTGGTATACTGATGGCCTAAGTCAGGGGTCAGCAATCTATGGCACTAGTGCTGGAAGAGGCACCCAAAGGGATTTAGTTGGCAGTTTGGTGAGAGATCAGATGGGCTAAGTGAGTATGGGATGATGGGGCTATTTTGAAGAAATGTGGTTGTAATATGATGATTTTGGGGTAAGGCGAGAAGGTATAAGTGTGTCTTGATTTATGAAGAAGGGGGCATGAGATGCTGGGCTCATAATGAAATTGTTGAGATGGTGGTGAAGAGTATTATAAATGCATTTTGGGCTTTGGGGATGTGGGGCAAGAACATAGGTGAATTGTTTGTGGTTGGAAATAAATTGAATGTAATGTGGTAATTTGATAAAATGAGAATGCAAGGTAGGTGACTCTTGAGATGGGATTAGGGAGCATTTCAACAACCTGTGTCTATTTTTAAGTATCCATGCATGGAATATACATGGAAAATTCAGTACAGAAAATCAAGTGCAGAAATCCCACTAAATGTTAATATCAACATTTGCATCTCAATTTACTTAAAAGGCCACTAACCTCACTGTAAGTGCTTTTCATGGTGCGAAAGAGCACAAGATTGTATGTTAAAATAATCTATTTCCTTTTAATTACACTAATAACTAACAAATCTAAAGTTTTAAGTCTGTTTACATACAAGTATATCCTGCCCACTGACTGTTGCATGAGTAATAACAGAATACAGAGTCCAGCATGCATGTGGGAAGTTCTATGGGGGAAGAATGTGATTGATAGGCACAGCATCCCCATGAATTTGAGGTACATTGCACTGAACTGTTAACCCATAACTGTCCTATTTTAGGTGAGTCCAGTAGTCCATGCCTACACAGATAGATTTGTTAATGGTTATTTTTAATTAATAATCACAAAAAGAGAGAACCAAAAAAGTCTTCAACGGTTCAAATGCTTAATACTATAACTTTACAAACAACAAAAAATAGGTAAACCTTTATTTATACCAGGAAACCAACGTAGGCGCTTTTAAAAAATCTGACACTTAAAAAAATATATAACCATCTGATAATACATGAAGTTCTAGAGGGGATGTGTATTTGGGAATCTTTACCACAAATCCCAATAATTTATTTGAGAAGACAGTTCAAACCTCCCCAAAAACGAGAGGACGGAGGTCTGATACTGGCCCAAAGTACTCTATTTGTGTACTGTGCAATAATGTGGCAACAAAATAATTTATTAGTGAAAATAATAACAACCAAAATGTGACTAAAGAATCAATAAAGAATCTGCTTTAGACAGCCGCAGGGAAACGTACATTGGGGAATGCAAAGGCTGCATTTGGAGAGCTGCTCCCCCAGTCACTCACTCCCTACAGGTCAGTGGTCCAATGATGTTCAAATTCCCTAGCTAAGAGACATCATTCATGTTCTGTTGCAGCTTTCAGAGCTGGATGCGATATTCAGCATACCAGTTGTCTGTAGTGCTCTGCCAATATTTGCTGAACAGTGGGTTTATATATCTATTGCCCCTGTGACAGCCTGGCCGTAAGAGCACTTACTTATAATAGTGCAACATCTTGGAGCACCTGCCTTTTCAACTGGGCAGCTGCTATCTAGTAGATATTATTTATACCATATATATGGTGTTCTGACCTAGTGTTACAGCACCTAGTTGGGGTGATTAAGAGCAGTCTCTCCATTACAATTGCAGCCTCTCTATCTATTTGTATAAATATGTAAATACCCCCCTTTTTCATTGATTCTTTAGTCACATTTTAGTTAATATTATTTTCACTAATTAATTATTTTGTTGCCACATTATTGCACAGTACACAAATAGAGTACTTTGGGCCAGTATCAGACCTCCGTCCTCTCGTTTTTGGGGAGGCTTGAACTGTCTTCTCAAATTCATATTATTATAATCTATTTAATTTAGAGAATTTCTTCAGTTTATTGATTATAAATCCCAATAATGGGTTAATGTTATTTGAAAGGATATATCTACTAATATACCTTAGTAGACTCAGTACACAATGCCAATGAAATTGTTTATTAGATATCAGACTGAGAATTTAGCATCCAAATAGTACTAGTATATACAAAAAAAGAAAATACAGTAGGCAGGGAAGAAGGTTCATTTTAACTGAGTGGATGCGGCCCAGCCAAGAGATTTGGCATTTAGACCAAGTCATTATACTTTGTCCTAGGGCCTTGTAGAGGGCTGTGTAGTTGGCTCTATGAAGATCTGATGTTCGTCGGGTAATATTAAACACTAAACACTTGATGTGAGAGTCAGGCCATGCAAATTTGAAGCGTAAAAAATTCTAGATCTGGAGGAGGTAATGAAATATTCAATGCTTCAGTTTCTTCTACATTTATTTTTAAGCCCGAGAATCTTCCAAAATCTTTTAGGGTATCTAGCAGGATGGGAACCGAAACCATGGATTCTGAGAGGGTACATAGGAGATCATTTGCGAAAATGCTGCATTTAAAATGGTGGTGGCCAATTTTTATTCCCTGGATATTAGAGTTAGATCTTATATGATGAGCTAAGGGTTCTATTGCTTGGGTAAAAAGTAATGGTGAAAGTGGGCAGCACTGTCTAGTGCCTTGTTGCATATTGAGATGGACTTTTGATTCCCAGTGCATTTTCAAAGATGCTTTAGGAGATCAATAGTAGGTGTCGATCAGATTCATGAAGGGGCCTGGAAAACCACATTTTGCTAGGGCAGCTTTGAGATATGGCCATTCAAGGGAATCCAATGCTTTTTTCTATATCTAAAGCTAGACATGTAGGGATATGATTTTGACGAGCCCAATGGGTGTTTTTTAGACCTCGCCTAATGTTATCCCATGCCTGTCTGAAAGGGATAAAGCCCACTTGGTCTTTATGGATTAGTCTAGGGAGGAAGCTAGCAATTCTGTTGGACATGGGCTTTGCCAGTATCTTTATGTCCCCATTCAACAAAAAGATGGGTCTGTAGTTTTTGACCTCAAGTGCATCACGCCCACTTTGGAAAAAAAAAAGATCTGCTTCATTAAGTTCTGGGGGAATCGGTTGGCCTTCCAGAATTGTATTATATAAATTACTTAGATGGGGGACCAAAAGATTTGCATGTTTTTCATAGTAGAGATTTGTGAATCCGACCGGGGCAGGGGTTCTACCTACTCTTAGGCTTTGTATAACCTTAATGACTTCCTGTTTGGAGACTTTGGAGTTAGGTGTCTCTTTTTCATGGGCCAGGAGAGTTTGCTGGCTAGGAGAGTGTGTGGTTTGTTGGTCTAAGCATAAAATGTACGGTGCGTCCATCTCATGGCCTTTTCGATATGGAATGATAGCACTAAATCTAATTCTGCTCTGGTTTTGTCTATCCTCCAGATGAGGTCAGGGGTAAAATTTGTTTGATTGAGTTTTTCCAGATAACCTAGATCTCTTCTAATGGTTTCTTCTCTAAGGCTCTGTTGTTTTTTATGTGTGGTGGCCAGTTTGATACAGGAGCCTCTGAAGAAGGCCTTATGTGCCGCCCAGACCCAACTTATGTCAGAGTCTTGATTGATATTAGTGGAGAAGAATAAATCAATGTCATGGGCAATTTGGTCTCCAAACGTTGGATTGGATATGAGCATTTCGCTTAGTGTCCAGGAATAGGAAGCTTTGGCATTGGAGCCAAAGTCTAAGGATATGCTGACCAAAGACCAGGTCGGACAAAGGACACGGATGGTTTACAGCTTTCTCTATGTGGTCAGACAGAGAGGAGTCAAGTATTATTGTATCTATCCTGGAATAAGAGCCATGGACTGCTGAGTAAAATGTGTATTCTCTTTCTCCTGAATGTTTAAATCTCCAAGCACCAATTAGGTGAAGCTCATTTGGTAGGGAATCAATCTGTTTGCTTTTAATCGAGAAGGAGATTTTTATGCCTAGGAGGGTAAATATTGTTTTTTTAACATCAATTGAGCCACCACTACTTTGACTATACAAAGGTGGTAGACAGGTGATTTTACTGTTGTGTAATACCAAACTGTTGACACAATTTGATAAAATGGCAAAAGAAGCCTTATGTGAACCTAATTAACGAATACAAAATGTGGCCTTAAAGTCCAGACTACAAAAAAGATGAAACATTTTTTTTCTGTGGTGAAGAGTTCATTGTTTAAATGTGGCTGTATGGTGTACTATTTATTCATAAGCTCAAACAACATCAGTATTTAAATACAAAACACAGAACATTAAGCTAATGCTTTTTTTAGATATTTCAAAGCATCTTGCTGTCAGCTGGGATTATTTCATTAATAGTTTTGTGGCAGTCATTCTAAATGAGAGAAACAGATTCTAATATTTGCTCAGAAATGGAACATTTGAGATAAAGAATTGATATACTGTATAATTTGGTGCAAGGGTAAAAACATGATACAAAGCACCAAGTCAAACCCTACATAATGATAATAAAGGTACAATAGCATGAGTAATTATTTATCAAGCATAGGCACAGACCAAAAACAAGATAGTTTATCTTCTTTTCTTTGTAGTTTATCCATCACAATATTATAAGCCCTGTTATGAATATACATCATAGGATGTCAAAGGACCAGCTTCACTAAGTTAACAACTAGAGACTGGGCCATGACACCTCCTTTCTATGAGGAAGTGAGTTCTCCATAGAAAACATGCCCAATGAGCCATTCATAGCCTCTGCAAACCTTAGTGAATACCTTCCATAGTAACACATATTATTTACCTCATTAGGGATAAATAAGGACAGGTCAAAAACACACACCTGTGATTTTATTGTGATATAAAATTATAAGGATTGATAATTCTAGGAAAATTATGTCTTCCAAAAGAAAATGAAACTAAATTAAAAACAGTATCTGGATATGGTTTTAAATACTCACTAAAACAGAAATTATTTTAACTACATTTCATCCATTCAAATTTAATATTTTTCAAGGAAGTAAAAAATATATATTTGCTGGTTATGGATCATTAAAATACCATCTTAGCCATTATTTTTAAATGGTTCAACCTGATTAGTTGAAGACAATCATAAGTAAATGTTACTTGAAATAATTATAACTGGGAGAGATGAACATTGTTTTTAGCATCAATAACATCTTTTTGCTTAATGCCTTTTTATTTGTCATAGAAATGGCCTCAGTCCAAAAATTCCATTTGAGACTGGTGAATAAATACATGATAATTCCATGTTAAAAGCGTATAATGGGTAATGTCGGATTCGAAACCCTTAGTGACTGTTCTGCAGAATGATTATTTAGAGCTATAACACGCTCATCATCCAGTAACAGTGCTTTTGACAATGAAAAATAAATGTAGAGTTTTATTGGTGATTTAATGACAAACCTTAGTACATGCAGGTCCCAGCAGCAGTTCACCTAAGCAGATCATTGTCAAACAACTTCATGCAGTACACTATAATTTATGCTGTTTCGTGCACTATAATTGGCTAAAGATAAATAATACTATTTTTGGAATGTAAAAAAAAAAAATACAGCCTTTAACTGGTTACCTTTTAAATCTATTTATGCTGCATTGGAAGCTACAATTTTAGTTTCTGCTGATCAGTTTCCTAAGATGATAGAAGACTTTAAATATAGAGGAAACTTCTATCTTGGCAATGGAAAAGTGGCATCTAAAATACCAGTGCTTTTGTTGGGTCTAATTGAAAGTTCAATAAATAAAAAATAAAAAATAAAAAATAAATAAAGCCACCATTCTTCTTAAAATTGTTGAGGTTATTGGAGGACCTTAAGGGTTCCCTGGAATCTGTCACTCAATGCAGGGCTTGAACGAGGGACTGCGTGACCCAGCTGGTATTGGTTGGCAGGCGAGTCTTGGGGTGGGGGTTAAGTTTGTTTGCAGTTTTTTGGCAGGCTAGGCACCTAGTGTCCTGTTAGTTTTTCCCTCCTTTCCTGTTCTTCAATGTTTCCATTTATATGTCACAGAGGTTGGTAATAGGAAAGGCTTGGCCAACTATAGGCAAGTTGGTATCGGTTTGGTCGATAGTTGCCTTGCAATCCAAAACATGTGTTTGGCGTAGGGAGTTTGTTGCCAGTCAAGCCATCTCCTCTTTCTGTATTGTTTGTGTTTCTCCTCAATAAACTCTGTGACCTTGTTTTCACCAATATTGGAGTATTTTTGTGGGTTTTATCATTGTTTGTCAATGGCCAAGCATACAGAGGTATTATAGAGGGTATTGGGGGAATACGTCATGATTTTGCTATTTAACAACTGCAATGGGATATGTAATTGTAAATAAATATTTATAATTAATAAAATATACTATGAGGGCACTACTTATGTATGCATTTTATTATTTTATTAAAAAATTTGAAGTGTTATCCCAGTTGTTTTGTGAATTACCTGACTGAAACTCGCAGATCACTGGTAGTCCACATACCACATTTTCAGGCTATTTTTATTTTTAATTTATACTTTATAAAAGCTATTTTTTAACTATTAAGGCTAGACTACTTATGTACATTTCATCTGATGTTTTGGGGTAGTTTTGTTTTGTTAAATATAATAGGAGCTGTGACAAGTGGCAACAACTCCATGGTCTCTGTGCATTATGGAATATTATTGATGACATCAGAAGAAGCCCACACATACTTGTCCAGCAATTTTGTTTTGTATTGAAAATGACTGATTAACTACCTTTGTTAGGGCCGGTTGCTCTGGAGGTGAAGAAAATACAAAAAGGTTTTTCCAAGCTAAGACTTGGTGGTCTTTGGCTGGGAGTGTACAAGATGGTTATACAGCAAAAGTACCCTGGCACAGTGATTGTTTAGAAATCTGTCTGTGCTCCCTGAATCCTCAGCACATAGTGTGAATGTTAATTGTGTATGTTTGTTTTTCATTTATTTAATATATGCAATGTTTTATGTATTCCCTCTGCACTGTGACTTTATGTTTTATAAAACAATTTTGATATAACTCTAATTTGCTGGTTGATTAAAGGTATATGAAAGTGAGCTGGGTTATTAATGTATCTGATAGAGGAGAATTTATAGTGTCTGAAAAAAATTGTTTGCATGAAAAAATTCCAAAGAAAACCGTTAAACCTTTAGCCTGGAGTTTGCTGATTTTCTTGCTTTTGCAAACTGTTTTCTCTCAATGTTGACACCCCCTGAAATTCCCAGAGATAATTAGCATAACTTATACAATGTTTCTTTTTGGCCTGGGAATTGTGCAGACATGCTCAGTTATCACCTGAAGTCTGCCCTACTGTGGGAGGTCACATGATTTCAGACACATTCCTTTCCCTTAGCCAATCAGCATGTGCATGTGCTGCATATTGGATATCTCATTAAAATGAGATATCCAATATGCAAATCTCAGTTGCTGGGGGTGTTTACATCACCCAAAGCACATTTTTTCTTTTCTGCAAAACCCACCTCACTTTCATAAACCTTTAAATGCTCAGTGTAGTTGAAGAAAAAGGCACTTGTTAGGTAATTAACAATATTAGCAGCTGTGTAAATCAAGGACATACAAATTTGTTAGAGAAAATCTGAATTTTGGAAAAATTTGTTAATTAATTTAGGAATCTATTTTGTATTTGTTACATCAATTTCTCAGAGCTGGATCACAAGGGTATGTTTATGTAGCAATCAGTGGAAGGAGAAATGGTGGAGGAGAGAACAGTATATGATAGACAACTGGTATATGATAGACAATCAGATTGACATTGACACCACATCTCTTCCCCCTCACTGGCCCAGTAGCAGAGATCTTGCATCATTCAGTACAACCAAATGTCCCTCACACATGCACTTCCACCAAAGTATCAAGGAGGGCTGAGATGATGATATGGGTGAGCAGATAAATAGCTTAGAAAATAAGATTATAGTAATTGTTATTAGTGTTGTATCTACAAAATACAATCTAGTGATGTGCTAAAATGGTAACTATGGTATAATACAGATATTAGTAAATATAGTGATAGCTGTAATACATTATTGCTATGCATTGCAGCTTATAACAGTTCATGATAGGGGATCCCCATTGTAACTAAATGGTTACACACCACCCCAGACCAACCCGCCACAGCCCCCCTGGACCCCCATGTGCCTTCATGGCTGCATACCCCCTGGACTGAAATTGGTGTGCATTTTTAAATAAGAGCATTTCTACTGAAGCTCCGAGAGGTGGCAGTGTTGAGCAGTTCAGTACACTGTGTATGTGTAACAGAAATGAAGGTAAGGGAGCAAGGGCTATAAACCGGCAGCAAAGTACTGGGGGGCTCTGTGAGGGGGGGGCACATAAGATGCTGACAAGGACTGCGTGCTATGTGAGGTGGGTGCTGAGATGGGGTGGATGCTGAGAGGGGATGGCTGCTGACAAGGACTGGGTGGGCATGGATGCTAAAAGGGGTGCGTGCTGTGTGGGTGTGATGTATATAATATATATATATATATATATATATATATATATATATTGGAAAATGGGTCTTGGGGTGGAGCAACAAAGGGTAAGGATCTTGGTAAGATTTGCTCTTATGAGAAGGGGTCTTCGGGAGGGGTCTGGGGAAGGAGCACTGAGTGATTTGGTTCTGGCAAGGGGCCTGGCACAAAACATTTTTTACAAACCCCCGGAGAGGGGCCCAATTTATTATTTTTTTTTGCACCAGGACCCTCCATTCTCTAGCACTGCAACTGGAGAGAATAGTCTCAATATAATCACTAAATCCTTAAAGGTTTACTTAAAGTATATTTACATGTAAATTAAATGACCACTGAAGTGTCAGCTTGATATGATGATTGTCGAAATGCTTTATTAGAAACCAATTGGAGTATCATTTGGGTGCTTTACACTCCGGTCAATTAACTTTGAAAATAAGGTGTTATAAGGACACTTGAATTAGCACTAGCTATGAATTATTATATGTAAGGGGTTAACTTGTATATTCAGGTATATTCCAGAGTTGAACATCTTGCTTGATCTTTGACTTGCTGGCTGCTGACCACAGGGTCTGCACATGTTCATACCTGATAATAATGCAAATAAGGGGAGGGCAAACCTTATATAATGTTCTACCATAATGCCTATTAAAACTGAGACAATATGATATCACTACCTTGTGTGTATCATTCTGTCTCCCAGATATCTGTGCCAGTAGGAGATAGGTGGATAAAGGTTCTCATCTGGGGTAGCGCTGTTCCTAGCAGTGGCAGAAATCCTGCTCTAACAATATAATATTAAAATAAATACTTTTATTGATAACTGTCAACTACACTGTATGTCAAAATAATTAAGTTTTATATAATAATATAAAAACAGCTATTTTTGCCCTTTAAAAATACATATTTGTAACAAACTGATTTCTGATAAAATTTGTTTTTTTTAATATTTTTACCAAAATATATATATTTTCTAAATTTCCAAAATAAAGCATAATCTAGATACATTCAAAGATACATAAAGAATACTAAATATAAAAGCCCAATGTATGCTGATTAAATAGATACCAATGCCCTCATTAAATTAGCCCTCGTAGTTGCCTCGGTCCACGCAAAAGTCAGTTTTATGCTCAATACGTCCCTCGCAGCCTGCTTTGCAAGGTGACACCAAAAAACGGCAGAGAATAGGCTCCGAGAGAGCTATGTAGTAACACGCAGCCATAAATCTATGAACCTCGCACCTCGAAAGAATCCCTACGGGCACAAAAAAGTGTCAGCAACGGCTCCTAAAGCCTCTACGTGCTGCTTCAGAGCAGCCCGACACAGCCGTCTCATGCTCCCCCCTGCTCCCTAAACACGTCCCCATGCTGCAGGGGTCCCTATAGAGACCCCTGCAGCCTCCCCACATTAATCCCTTGCAGCAGGGATCCCTGATCATCATTGATCAGGCCCCCGCTGCATTTAAATTTTTTTATTTTCCCGCTGTGGGTCCTTAAAGGGCCCACGGCACACTATTTAACAATCACGGCTGCGGGGGTACTGCAAGTACCTCCATGGCACCTAATATTAACTCTCTTAATGCTGGAGGTCGCCATCGGGACCCCCAAAGTCTCCCCAATATTAACCCCTTGCTGCAGGGTTCCATAGGGAGCCCGGCAGCCCCCCACATTAACGCCTTGCAGCGGGGGGTCACCAATCGGCATAGATCATGCCCCCCTGCATTTAAAAAAAATGTATTTTACAGAGCCCCATGAGCACTTAAATTAACTCTATAACACATGGGGCTCTATACAGAGCCCCAGAAGCCCTAAATTAACCCTGTCACTTATGGGGGTCAATACAGAGCCTCATAAGCCCTTAATTTACCCTGTCACTCATAGGAGTCAATATAGACCCCTATAAGCCCTTAATTAAGCATTTCACTGATGGGGGTCAATACAGAACCCATAAGCCCTTAATTAAACCTGTAACTCATGGGGCTCTATACAGAGACTATAATTACCCCCCTCAGTCCAATAGGGGTCTATACAGACCCCTATATGACACTATTAATCCCTATAAGTGCCATGAGGGTCCTCCAGGACACTCATGACAAAGTCTAAGCACTACACTACATTATTAACCCTAACCATACCCCATTAACCCATACTAAACTCTATCTAACCCTAACTGGGCCTATCTAACCCTACTGGGCCAATCTAACCCTAATTGGGCCTATTTAAACCTATCTGGACCTAATAACTCTAACTGAGCCTATTTAACCCCATCTAGCCCTATTTAATCTCAACACTTATGAGGGTCTATACAGACCCCCATAACACTACCCCCATAATAAATATATTATAAATATACACCTAGATAGGGGGTCATGTCTAGATAGGGGAAATGGATTATAGTTAGGTGTATATTTATAATGTATTTATTACTGTAATGTTATTGATGTTTGTGTATGCCTTTTCTTTTGCAGGTGTGTAATTTTTTTTATTTTATGTAGTGGCGGGGGGTGTGTGATGTTTTTTTTATTTTTTGTAGTGAGGGGGGGGTTTAGTGTCCTTTTTTGTTTTGTGTACCTTAGTTTTTTTATTTTATGTACCTTAGGTTTTTTTTGTGTACCTTAGTTTTTTTATTTTATGTACCTTAGGTTTTTTTATTTTATGTACCTTAGGTTTTTTATTTTGTGTGATTAACGGGGTGAGGTTGGCAGTGTTAGGTAGGTAGTGGTTGATAGGTTAGGGTAGAGGGGGGTTTAGTTTAGATTTAGTGGTTTATTGGGGGGAATAGTGTAGTGTAGTGTTTCTACTTAGTTTCATGAGGGTCCTGGGGGACCCTCATGGCACTTATGTGGTTAATAATAGGCTTCTAATTGTCCTATTAGGGTCTTCATAGACCCTTATGGAACTGATTGGGTTAACTAGAGGCTCATAGGGATCTGTATAGACCCCCATAAGGGATAGTGTTAGATGGAGGCTTATAGGGGTCTGTATAGACCCTCATAAGTGATGGGATTAAATAGGGTTAGATAGGCCCAGTTAGGGTTAGATATGGTTTAATATGGGTTAATGGGGTAAAGTTAGGGTTAATAGTGTAGTGTAGTGGGTAGACTTTGTCATGAGGGTCCTGGAGGACCCTCATGGCACTTGTAGGGTTAACCTAGCGGTTAATAGTAATCCTATTGGTCCGAGGGGGGTATTTATAGTCCTATTAGACCCCTATTGGACCCAGGGGGGTAATTATAGTCTCATGGGGCTCTGTATAGAGCCCCATGAGTTATAGAGTTAATTAAGTGCTCATGGGGCTCTGTATAGAGCCCCATGGATTATAGGGTTAATTAAGGGCTTATGCGGGTCTATATTGACCTCCTATGAGTTACAGGGTTAATTAAGGGCTTACAGGGGTCTGTATTGACCCCCATGAGTAACAGGTTTAATTAAGGGCTAATGGGGCTATGTATAGAGCCCCATGAGTTATAGGGTTAATTTAAGTGCACATGGAGCTCTGTATAGAGCCCCATGAGTTATAGGGTTAATTTAAGTGCTCATGGTGCTCTGTTTAGAGCCTCATGAGTGATGGGGTTAATTTTATACTTATAGTACCCCCCCAAAGCACACAGGTCCTGAAAGGACCTTTACGGTCCTTTATGGACCCGCAAAGCATGAAAATTGATTTTTTAAATGCAGCAGGGTCACGATCTGTACCGATTGGGGACCCCCGCTGCAAGGGGTTAATGTGGGGACACTTTGGGGGTCCCGATGGGGACCCTCAGCATTGAGGGGGTTAATTTTAGGTGCCCCGGCCGGGATTGGCTAATAGTCTGCCGTGGGCCCTTTAAAGAGCCGCCGCAGGAGGGGCCTGATTGATGCCGGTCGCGGACCCGCCACTGCAAGGGGTTAATGTCGCAGGGCTGCGGGGTCCCTATGGACCCCTGCAACAAGTGGTTAATGTGGGGTCACTTTAGGGGTCCCGATGGGGACCCCCAGCATAGAGGGGGTTTCATTTTAGGTGCCGAGGGGGTAGTTGGAGTACCCCTTGCGGCAGGGCTTGTATGTAGGACAGCCGAGGAGATCCCGTTCAGGACCCCGCGGCAATTGATGAGGTGGGGGAGCCTGCAAGATCATCTCGCAGGCTGTCACTCCTCATATACATTTTCTCTGTGTTGACCCGGATGGCCGTGCGGCGTAGCTCACACGTTGCTCGCAGCAGGGCAAATTTTATAGCGTCTTAACAATTAAAAATTTGCAGCACGTAGGGCTTAAGTACAAACCTCGTATCTACGAGGCTGGAATTTAATAAGGCTGCAAATATGTAGGTGTCCACATGTTCATCAGTCAGTGACCTCACAATATCAAGAATACAGAAAGATTTCCAGAAATGACATTTAGGGAATTTATGGAAGCAAAAAACTACTGTCTATGATTTGGCAAACTATCCCAAATCAGGACAAACCCCACATACCAGCAAATATTTATCAAAAACACAGACCTTTAGAAGTTTAAAAACCTGTAAGTCTAATTCCATATAAAAATCCACTCAGCAATCTTTGCTAAAACTATTAGTTTATATGATTTTAACAAAAATAGAAGAAATTCTAATTAAACTCAATAAAAGTGGTAAATAAACCCCAACTCATCATGGTAAATATATTTTTCACCATCTTACGCATCCCTCCTAATTTGCTTTGTTAGAGAATGGGGGGGGGGGGGTGTATTTTATGTCCTACCTTTCGTTAATAATGTTCAGCCATCCAGAGCTTGAAAATGTTAAACTATATTCCCTGTTTGACTGATTAAACAAATAGGAGAAGGGGAGGATACTTTCAATGATTCTGATGGGGTTTTTTGCATGTACTTAGGACCACTGAATTCTGAATTTTATTTTTACAATTAATAAAAAAATGATCTCTTCTATATATTTTTTTAAACATTGTATTGACTATATTTCTGGCTTATTTGCTTTATTTTGCCACTTGTATTGCTCAGTATAGGGGCTGCGTATTGATTATCAGCCTTATTAAATTGTGATTCGGCCAATTGAATAGGGCTCCATTTAAGCACACAGCATATTTTTTTTTACAGAAGTTTTTAGTTAGTGAACTTCTATCCAAAAGCAGGGTCTTCACTAACTAAAAACTTCTGTAAAAAAAATATGCTCTGTGCTTATATAGAGCCCAATTCAATTGGCCGAATCGCAATTTAATAAGGCTGTATGTAACCACATTTTATTAAAATGCTCTATAAAAGTTATTCTATTGTAGAGCATTCTCCATGTTACGCTAGTCTTTCTTGGAGATGTGTAAATGTGGACTATGCAAATCATAGTTACTTCCATACCAGATTTAAGCATACAGAAAAAATTCTGTGGATGCTATAAATGTCCACTAGGTGGCAGAATGAAACCACTCTTTCACCAATTTAATCATTGTCTCAGGTAGCAATGAAGTTTGAAATAGTTATATCCATCCAGCGATACAGACACAAAAATTGGTGCAGTATGAAGGTGTACCATTTTATTTGTCAGATTACATTGATTGTAACCTTTCAAGAGTTGAACCTCTCCTTTCTCTCACACACTTAATTTTCTTCCTCTCTAATATACTTATTTATGATTGCCCAGTACACACTATGGGTCCTATTCAATTGCCTATTTTGTAAAGTTACACCACTCAAAACTGGTCAGTAATTGAACTTATGCCAGTAGCTGAAGCACGTACCTGTATGCACGCCTGCCAGCAGCGCCGCACTCCTTCTTCTCCTATGCGGCTCCCGTCCTCCTTTTTGTCATGTCTGAGAGTGAAACAGTCTAGATTAGCCCATACTCGCAATATTACGAGATGCTTTCCATTATTTTCACCGATATCACACAAAAAACTCAGTAATTCTGAGAGTTAAAGGGCCAGTTATCTCATTGTAACTGCTCTTCATGGTGTAAAAGAGCACAAAATTGTTTGGTAAAATTACGGTATGTACTATTTTAATTATATTAATAACAAATAAAAAAATCTAAAGTTTTAGGTCTGTATACATATTAATGTGTAGCCTGCCTAGAGACTATTCCATGATTAATAACAGATGCCGAGGCATAAGGTGAGGACACTGATTAATAGCAGTTTTTCTCTGTGCTCAGGAATGCATTGACAATATAACCTCCTATTTAGGTGATTTCAGCATCCCATACTCTGCATAGATAGAAGAGGTGAGGGTTTTATTTTGCTAACTACACAGAGTTGCAGTGTGTGTCTGGCAGTGGGCAGTCAGTGGCTCATGCAAACACAGTTTTAATTTATTTGATTTTTTTGTTACAAATGCATGAATTTAAAAAAATCTAAAAGTATTTCAGAATATCTTTACTGTGATGTGGTACTGAATTAAATGGCCCTTTAAGTACAGTAGCCGCTAGTGTCATTAGCGAGTCAAATACTTCTTAAACAAATGACAGTTTTTCTCAAGCTACAATGGTTCTTTAAGCTTGCAAACCTTTCGGCAAGCTTCCAGTCAAAGTAGTGTGATAAACAATCAGTAATGGCAACCCCACAAAAGCTGCATATCATAATTAAAACTGAAAGGTTGCCCATTATCAATTTGCCAGTTCAGTTTACTACAAACTATGGCTTGTCAATAGCACTGCAATCTTCTTAGAAGAGAATTATATTTGGTATTTATCCGAATAGTGATTTTTTCACAGAAAGCAATAGGCAATCATTCATGAGAAACAGGAAGCATAAGTCTGTGTGCCTCGGCGTCTAGTGATGTGCAATTTGCTGGGTTCAGTCACTCGGCTGTGCATGATACAGACCAGGCTTTGAGATCAGCAGACTCCCAATGGATTACATTTCCTCAAAGCACAGTTGGAGCTGTATGTTCCCCAACGAAAAAGGAGCTCAGCTCTCAAATGAAAGGGCAGCAGCAGGACAAAACTGCAATTTATCTCTGAAAAGCGCCCATGGTGTAACCTTTTTTTTCAATAATTTATTTCAATATTACTTTGTAGACTGTTCTGATGATAATAAAAAAAGATGTTAAGCTTATTATAAAGCAGAAGAGATTAAGAAATGTTCAGACAAGGTTTAATACAGTGTGCACTAAAAGAGACTTTCTGTATTCAAAACTAACTTCTAAATTATATTTAGTGATATAAATTATATGAAATTTTCTACAACATATATAGAGTTTTATACAATTATACCAAACATGTAATCATTTAAAATTATAGGTAATAACGAGTAGCATATCAATTTTTGAGTTTTTGAGCATTCCTTCAGCCTTTCTGATCCATCCACAAACAGAGATTCATATTTTTAAGCCATTCATTTCTGAGTAGCCCTTGAGGTATTGGATCTATTGCCTTGACTGCACTGCGGTCACCAGAGACTGAGTCTTTTTTATGCAAGTGACTACAGTCAAGACATTGACCAAATTATTCAGGGGCTAATCAGTAAATAATGGCAATGATCTCTCATTAACAAAAAAAGCAATCATGATTTGTGGGGCAATCAAAAATGCTTACTGACAGCTCAAAATGGCAAAATTTAAGATTAGTTTACTGTAGGAAAAGGCAATTGTTTCACTAACATTCAATTGATAGCGTTCTTGTTATTACCTGTATTTTTAAATTATACCATTTTTTTTTTTTAATAAATTTTTTATTGAAAGGAATACAGAATAAAGACAGGTATTAGGTACATTAACACATAAAATTGTCTGTAAACATATATACCTGTGATCAAATTTCTAGCCTCTCCTTACCATTTTTTTTTTTTTTTTCTCCTTTCCCTTAAATTTTGACGTTATTGTCAAGTAATTTAGGTCTTTTAATTTAAGCAAGGGAAGCATGAACAAACAAAACTTATTTACATAGAAACTAAAAACTTTAAATAAACAAGTAAATATATAACTATGGAGATAAGGGAGGAATCACTAGATCAAGTTGAGTTTATACAGTTATTATGCATACATTCACCTCCAGTGCTGTGTTCCAGACGTACCAGTCAGATCGGAGCATCCAGATCCAGTCCTTGAGTATCCTCCACCCCAAGCCTCTTTTTGGTCTAGTTCTATATAGTTATTGCTATAATGCTATCTGTGGACCCTTCAGGACAGAGGGAAACCTAACGAAGACTCTAGCCAAGGCCTCCAGATTTCTTGGAACTGTGTCACCGTATCTAGAATAGCAGATGTTAACCTTTCGTTTATTGCTATGTAATTTATTTATTTTATAACCTCTTGCACATTTAACTTTTCTGACTTCCATTGGCTGGCTATGTGCACTTTGGTGGCTGCGGCCATTATCTGGAATAGCTTATTCGTTTTTTTTAAAGTTAGGGAGTTTAACCCCTAGCAGGCAGGACTCCATAGTTGCTGTAACTCTTATATCGAATAGCGATGTTGCCATTAGTGCTATTTTTTCCCACAACCTGTGAACTTTCTGGCATAGCCACCAGGTATGAGCGTGGTCTCCTATCTGTGAACAACACCTAAAGCAGTTACTGCTCACTCTGGGATCAAATTTGTTGAGTTTGTCTGGGGTGCAATATATTCTCTGGATAACTTTTATAGATGTCTCTATGTGCGTGCAGTTACTTGTTGCCCTGCGTAGGTTGGAGAATGACTTCTGCCATTTTTTCCTATCCCATACATCTCCCAGCTCCCTTTCCCACTTACAGATATATGATGGTTTATCTGTATTATTTGCTTTAGTGAATGTGTCATATAAAGAGCCTAATATTCCTTTCTTTAAGGGAAGAGTTTTGCAGATTACTGAGAACCAGGAGGTTTTTGGGCGTCCAAATTTTTTAAATGCTTCACTAGCCCAGCTTCTTATTTTTAAATAGTTATAGTATTCTATTCTCCTGGGGGGAGAGTATGCCTTTCCTCAAACTGTCTCAGGGTCACCAGGCGATTCCCCATAATCCAGGAGCCTAACTTATCTAGATCTCTGGAAGCCCACCATTGTTTAGACATAGTACAAAACATAGTTGCTCTCTTTGTCTATTCTAGTATGTTCCGGGATGAATGGGAAATGCTTATGTATCAGAATGGCTGCCCCTGCTCTTTTAGTAGATTGAGTGGCCATGTACACTGTCGGATACTCTCTATGTAAATATTTTGGTTTACCCTCGTGTGTGAAATGAGTCTCCTGCATGAAGATAACCGAGGGTCTCAACTTTTTATATTGCCTAAATGCTTTCCTCCTCTTAAAGGGGGAGTTAAAACCCTTAACATTGTGAGTTATAAATATGTACTCTGAGCTACTCATTGTGATTTGGTGGATAGGTGTGCATGGTCTGCCCGGCTACCTTTTATTCCTTGTCCGACGTCCACTCCTTGGTGACCGGTAAGGGATGGAGGCCTGGAGGAGAGGTTCTGGGGCCGGAGACTCCGTCCGCTGTTAGGCCAGGGAGAAGCAGAAAGAGACAACATTAGATTTACATTTGACCAAGTTCCTTCTGCCGCATAAATTCTTCTAATCTCCTGTAGGCTAGTCCCTTGAGCTAGGTTTTGTTGGCTGCGCAAACCTCGGCTACTGTCATCTGTGGAGATATAGCTCCCTGAATGCACTTCTATCTGTCTTTCTGGACTTCGATATATTTTGCTGGTTGCCCCTTGGGGGCTTACTCGCTTCTCTATCAATTCTAGATCTATTCTTTCTCCAAAAATAATAACAATTAACCTCAACATTTCAACTAATTGAAGTAAACTAGGATATTCCCCGTCCATGTCGGGTAACTGGTTCTGACAGGCCCTTCACTTGAGGCCTCGACTAACATATGTCTTTACTAAAGTCTTCAGTGCCTATTATAGTCCCACTAAAGCAGGTCAGAAAAGTCCCATAAGCAAATGAGGAAATAAAAACTCGAAACAACTTCCTGATGGTGGGTAGACTTCACTCCGATCAGGCTTTCCGGGGACGGGCCTGTGTCTCCTCTGTGCTGAGTATTAAGCCCCCCTTGGCTCCTGCGGGGCAGATTCTTGTCTCTATAGTTCCTGGGGGGGGAGTGGGTCTTCTCTCAGTAGCTGTGACCGTACTACAGTCCACTGTTTCTTCGGTATGGGAGGAGGTGGAGGGAAGTTGCGCTCCTCTGCCGGGAGGTCTGCTGGGCAAAGATGGATCTGTCGTAGTACTGCGAGGCAGTCTTCCAAGTTGCGGGTGGTGTGTGAGGTCCCTTGGTAGTTGAAGGTGAGGGCAAAGGGCAAATTCCATCTGTATTGAAGCTTGTTATGCTGCAAAATCTCCAGTGCCGTTTCATCTGTCTCCTTCTGTCTAGTGTGTTGGGGGATAAATCTGCATACACTTGTAGGGTGGAGTTATCTGGACCTTTGACTCCCTGCATCTTCCTTGTTTCTGCTAAGAGACAATCTCTGGCTTGTTGTCTCAAGAATCTCACCACAACATCCTTGGGGGCCTCTGGATTTCTCGCCCCTCCTAGAGCTCTGTTCAATTTCGAGGACTTCCTTTGGTTGATCGGGTAATATAGTAGTGAAGGTTTCTTTTAAATACCCTGCCAGATCTTGTGTAGTCCTAGGAACCCCCGAACCCTGATGTTGTTGCGGCGGGATCGGTTCTCTAGATCTTCAATCTTATCAGTCAGCTCCATGATGCTGTATGAGTTCTGATCTATGGTAGACCTGTCATGTTGCTGTGCTTCTCCCATCTGATCCACCATCTCCTCCAGGAGTTGGGTCCTCTGCCCCAGTTCTTTCAGGTCTTTTCTCAAGGGTTCAATTGCCTTGGCTAGGAGCTGTTCTATCATTGCTATGGACCTGGGCGATAGATCAATGTGTTGTTTTGACCTCTTGGGAATCTCCTCCTGATCAGATGATTCATAGTGGTCTGAAGCTGAATCTGGTGGAGATGTCGGCTTTGTTGTTTTGGGTGGGAAGTGCTCTCGGATGCCCTTTGCGGAGGAGTTCTTTCTACTTTTCTACATTTCTGAAGGTAGAGACGTGCGTTTTACAGGGGCTGCAGTACTCTTCCCCTTTACCTTCTCCGCTTTCAATTCCCTCAGGAGTGTATAGCTGTGGATTTCGTTAGGCCAGTGTGGTCAAAGGCTGTGTTCTCATATGAGATCGGTCCTTGTAGCTTGTTAGTCAAGGCCTCCTGTTAGGAACCTTTCACATCTCTTGGCTCAGTGCTTCACATCGATCTTTACAGGCTCCACCAGATGCAAGTGAAGGGGGACTTTGAGGCTAATTATCTTGGTATACATCCACAGCAGATTTGCTGAGTGGCCACAGGGTGGCAGCATAGGATCTCTGCAGCCGTGTTCAAGTAGTACTTTCTAGAATGTCCCAAGAGATTAACTGCAGGATTATCTGAGGAACAAAAGTCAAGGTGTTAAAAAGTCCCAGCTTGATACCTTGAGGGTGGCAGGATCCTCTGCAACAGTAAGCTTGCAATGACTTCTTGTCCAGTTGAGCTCAATGCAGGATCTGGCGTTGTCAGGGTTAAAGCTCCAAAATAGACTATTAGTTGCTGTATTTTGCTGGTGCAATGTTCTTCCCCAGCATGAGGGATAAGACCCAGTTTGGAGTGTCCAGAGGGGCTAGCTCTTCCTGGGGCTTAAACTCCTGGATGTAGGTCAGATGAGAGATGAGTCTGCGTCTGTCTCCCTGCTATCATGAGGTGCCTCAAAATGCCGGCCGCGATTTCGCGGGCTTTTCTTCTGCCCCTTCTTCCTGCCCTAATGGCCGCTATGCAGCCTGGTTATCCCTCTTGTGGGGCTTTTTGGGCTTATGGGGTACCCCTGCTGGCACCTGGGTGTCTGTGGGGTGTCCTGTGTGCCCTCGGGCTCTATAGAGGGAGGTATCTCTTTGGCAGGTACTGCTGTGGCTTATTAAAATGGCGGCCCAGTGCTCCTGCGGGCTCCTGACTTCCCCCCCACAGTACCTTGCCGTTCTGGTGTGTAAACGGGCTCCTGCTGGTGCCTCCGACGGTCTGTGTCTCCCGTCCAGGGAGAGCCAGCGCGCAGGGCACGCCGCTGCTGTGTGGCAGCTGCTGGCCTCTGAGTGCTCCAGCACTCCTCCAAGGCCCCTTTTCTTCAGCCGGAGTGATTCTCTGGGGGTCCAGCGGCTTCCCTGGTGCCCCCTGATGTTTTTGGAGGTGACTCAGGGGGTTTACAGGGCTATATTACCCAGAAATCCGGCGTTCCCAACGGAGCTCTCTCCTCACCCGTCCTGCTGGTTAGGACGCTGGCTCCGCCCCCCCCTTTTCTTCATTTCTAAATGTCAAATTATACCATATTTTGAACCCCTGCTGTGTGACTTTTAAAACATATAAATATTTACTTCTGTAGCATTTGTTAAAAAAGCTCTTGCTCCAGTAAACTAGTTGTTCTTCCCCTAATAACTACAAAATTAGATTGTATTGAATATTTATTGCTGAGCTTTTATAGTTTCTGTCTATTGCATCCTGCTCAATTTCCCCAGCCTTTTTGTAAAGAAATGAATTCCAGTTTTTCCACCAATATTCATTCCTCCTTTCCCACAAACAGCTTAGGTCAACTTAATGTAAATCTGTTCCAAAGCTCTTTAAGTGTACTTAGATTTCTCTGTCTAGAACAGCGGTTTCTTCCTTTCTAGTGCAGCGACCCTTTGATAAAATTTCCCAAGTTGTGGCGACCCCTAACAGTAAAATTATGTTTGTTGCTCCTTCATCGCCGTAATTTTGCTACTGTTATGATCCGAAATATAAATATCTGATATGCAGGATGTATTTTCATTCTTACAAATTTAACATAATTAAAACATAGTGCTTAAAGAGATATGTAAATTAACTGGATTATTAATGCATCAGATAGAGGAGAATTTATAGTGTCTGAAAAAAAAATTGCATGAAAAAATTCCAAATTAAACAGTCAAACCGTTAGCCTGAAGTTTGCTGAATGTCTTGCTTTTGCAAAGAGTTTTCTCTCAATTTTGACAAACCCAGAAATTCCCACGGATAATTAGCATATTATATACAATGTTTCTTTTTTGCCTGGGTATTGTGCTGGCATGCTCAGTTAGCACCTGAAGTCTGCCCTACTGTGTGAAGTCACATGATTTCAGACACTTTCCTTTAGTGTAATTTCCTTCCTTTACTGAATATATAAAGCTGTGATATAATGTATTGAGCTCTGCAGTGACCGCTGTCTAATGCTGTGTTATTTCTTGTGTTCTGTCTGTGAGTATTGTGTAATGTTGTGTTATTTCTTGTGTTCTGTCTGTGAGCTGTTCAATCCTATGATAGCATTTCTATAGCTATGTCTGTGAGTATTGTCTAATGCTGTGTTATTTCTTGTGTTCTGTCTGTGAGTATTGTGTAATGCTGTGTTATTTCTTGTGTTCTGTTTGTGAGCTGTGCAATCCTATGATAGCATTTCTATAGCTATGTCTGTGAGTATTGTGTAATGCAGTGTTATTTATATAGTTCTGTCTGAGTATTGTGTAATGCTGTGTTATAATTTCAATAGCTGTCTGTGAGACTATTGTATAATTTATATTTTTAGAGTCTGTAACCATCTTAGCTTATAATAAGGTATGTGATATACTTTGACTGTCACATCAAATCAAAATGTATTAATCTGTGTTCAACTTTTCTTGCTTTATCATTGTTTTGTCTAAGCATAAGCTCATTTAGAGATGTATGTGTGTTTATTCATGTCAGACCTAACTACACTGCTTATCAACCCCTCCCCCAACTCTCTTTTGCCATCCAGTGTCACCGCTGCTTGCCAATTGGCTGAAAAGTGCATGTGCTTCATAATTGATATCTCATTAAAAATTAGATATCCATTACGCAAATCGCAGTTGCTGGGGGTGTCTAAATCACCCCCAGCACATATTGTATTATATTGCAAAAACGGTTTGCATGTTTTCTTGGAAACATTTTTTGCTATGTGGGATATGATGCATTCTACTGGATGCATTCATAACCCACCTAACTTACATGTACCTTTAATCATAAAAACAATATGTAATATATATTGTGAAAGTTAAAATTAGTAAAGTTACGAGAATGGAAACGTTTATAATCGTTATGATTAAATTGTCTGCCAACATCTATCAAATGACAATTACAGTAAGAAAGAACTAAATACCAGTGGAAACAATTGTACAATGGCAAGTTTCAGATTAAAATAGACAAAAAAAAACAAATTTCTGGTGGTTTTAGGTGACCCCCTGGCAAATCATCATTCGACCCCCGAAGAGGTCGCGACCCACTGTTTGAGAACCACTGGTCTAGAATGTAATGTTTATTATTATACAATACTTATAAAGAGATCATGGAGCATAAATGCATCTTCATTAAAGCGACATAGCACCGGTCCCAAATATTGTATAATTGCAATGCGCGCTGATGCACGCGCCCCGACACATTCACGCACACAAAAGAGCACCTGTCAATAGTGCGCCCCAACATCTGCGCGCAGGTCCCCTCACATCTCTCCCACTCGCTCCCTCTCAGACAGGGGGCGGGCCTATAGTAAGCCCAGTCCTTTCTCTGCACCCTGGTCACAGTCACAGTATATACCGGTTTTCAAGAACCTCATGATGAAAGAGTTTGACATGATTTGTGCAAAAAAACATATTGTGAGACTTGAGCAGGAAAGAAAGAGAATTCTTAAAAGAAGATCTTTTAATTGTTATAAGACAAGCCAATAAAGGGGGTGGCATAGTGATTCAAGAAATATACATCCAAGAATCATATAATCTTTTAGGAGACATTCAAGATACATCCAAGAATCATACAATCTTTTAGGAGACGCAGAGACATACCAACAATTAGAGAAAGATCCAACGGAAGAATTCTTAAGGATCTACAAAGACAATATCTCTACAAAGGAAAATCTTGAACAAAAAATAATTAGAATTTCTAGATATTAAATTCCCAAAAAAGTCTGTTATGTACCACCTTCCTAAAATCCACAAGAACCAAATGAATCCACCTGGTAGACCCACCATATCAGGTATTGGATCCCTGACGGAAAGGTTATCTGAATATGTAGATAGCTGAATAAAACCCATTTTTACAAGACTCAGATTGTATACAAGAGATACGCCACATATATTGGAGGAGATGGAAGACATGATTTGGAAGGACTCCTATAGTTGGATTACCCTGGATGTTGCATCACTCTATACCTCTATCCCCCAAGACCTGGGTACAGCTGCAGTAAAGAGAGCACTTGATTTGCAAGGAATACTACGCCAACATCTACATGGGCTTATGGGAAGACACCTTTATTTGGAATAACAACCCGTACAACACAAATATAATCTGTTGGAAAAGATACTGTATATTGACAATATCCTGATCATATGGGAAGTACATGATAGTGAGGAGAAAGATAATTTCCTGAAATACGTTAATAAAAACCATATGAACTTGTCTTTCACCATGAATTCAAATAAACATTCAATACCATTCTTGGACATTGTCTTGATGGGGAAAGAAGGGCATGTTTCTTCCACTCGCTATACTAAACCTACTGATACGAATGGGTTTCTCCACGCCAGTAGCAGTCATGATCGAAAGTGGATTAAGATCATACCATTTGGTCAGTTCAGGAGGATCAGGAGAAACGGCACAACATTAACAGACTTTGATCAAGAAACTATAGGGCTTACAAAGAAATTTCTGGAAAAAGGTTATGATCCAAAGGTGGTTAAAGAAGCTAAAGAAAAGTCCTGTAACCTCAGTAGAAAAGATCTTATTAAGAAGAAACAACAAACTCTAAAAGGGAATAACGACTGCAGGTTTCTAACGAAATTCAATGGGGCCACTAACAAGATAACTGTGAGTTTAAAAAAACGATGGCCCATTTTGATGCAGGATCCGTTACTCAAGAATGTATTACCAGATGTTCCATCAATTACCTTCGGGAGAAACTCCAATTTTAAGAATGTCTTAGCACAGAACGATTTAAGGTGCCTTAAACAGACAAAACAAATATTTCTGAATAGGAATACCACCGGTACATATAGATGCAGTACTAAAAGATGCAGCACATGTCCGTATCTAAAGAAAAGTGAAAGGAACATCATTAGATCAACTAAAAAAAAGAAGGAATTGAAAATTACCAACTGCAATACAAACTTTGTTATATATGTGATCACCTGTCATTGCGGCCTTCAATATGTGGGACGCACATAGAGATGCTTGAAAGAAAAATTTTGTGAACACGTCTACCACGTGTCCAACGGCACTCTCACCAATGGCTTCTCAGCCCATATGACAAAAGAACACAATAAACAAATGAAAGGAGTAACAGTACAAGCGGTAGAACACATTAAAACAGAAAGAAGAGGAGGAAACAGACTATTGGCACTCAGACGAAAAGAAGCCAAATGGATCCACACTTTAGGAACTTTGGAACCAGATGGATTAAACCGGGATATAGACTTGACAGCTTTTTTACTGACCTAGACATGACAGCGCCATAGCCCACAAACTAATTCTTGCATTGTACCGCTAATCTTTCGTACTACTTTTTTATTTATACTTTGTCCTTTCATTGATCATCTGGTCTTTTTTTATAAGACATATGTGTATGTACAATTAGCTTGTATCTATAGGTAAAGATATATCTGGCGCCATGAACCGCCAGTTATTGAAGAATTAAACACGTAGATGTGGGCACATAATTTTCAATTCACAATCCACACATCACACCAGTACAGTAAACCTCTGTGCACATGCTATACTTTACATGCCTCGCAAAGGAGGGACGGCCCAATTTTATTTTTATAGTATATATATATATTTTTCTTTACCTCTATCTCTATTTATTTATCTACAAATGTTTTCAAGCAACAGTGACATCATTATTTTTTTTCTCTTCATATATTTATTTGGTTATTTACAAATGTCTTCGAGCAATAATGACACCATTAAAGCTTTTTTTTCTCTCTCTCTCTCTTTATTTACAATTGTCTTCTAGTAACAGTGACATCACAGTGCTTTTTTGGTGCTATTTAAGGCCAGAACAGTGACTGAGAGTCCATTTTTGCCTCATAGAGAAAATCACTGAGCTATACACTCTGCAGTTGAATTTCATATCATTGAGGTAAGCGTCTTTATTCCTTTCCGGCCATATAATTTAGAGGACCTGGGGTTTATACATCCCTAAGTTGATACTAAATGGTGTATAGCAAACACAGAGGGGCTTACAGCTATATCTCACTACTACCAGGGCATTTCAAAGAAGGGATATTTGTATGTGTATTTTTTCTCCCTTTTTTATTATTACTATTGTTATTTTTAACCACCTTTAGAGACAAACTTCAACGAAGGTAAATGTGTATTTATACCAGTAGTAATTATATATGATACTAGATTACTTTTCAGAGACAAGCTTTCAGTGCGCTAGCCACACTATAAATTATAAAAGTCTTATGTGTTACACATCATTAGTAATAATATGAATGGATACATTCATGCATTTACATATGTACAAATACATTATGAATAGTGCACACTCTATATCAAATAGATGCATATTATGTGTATGTATATCTACCAGCGCATAAACTATACATCATCTCATAAGTAACCTATGGGTAACGTTATGAATGGATACATTTATGCATGTTTGTATGTACAGAAACACTGTGAATGGGGCATACTTTATATTATATAGATGCATATTATGTGTATGTATAACTACCACCACATATGCTAATTATCATCTTATGTTTAAATATGATATGAGGGCAGTTTACCTTTACAGAATGTGTGTGGGTGTGTATATATATATATATATATATATATATATAGTTGAATAATCTATATTGCAGTGAATAGTGATACCTTTTTTATTGGACAAACGTATTCATAATAAAGCGATGAGCTTTCGAGAGATAATGCCTCTCTTTATCAAGTCAAAAAGTGATCCTCCCTAGCCACGAGATTTTGTAGGAGGATCACGTGTTAATGTCATTGAGTAGTTTTAGGGAAATGTGCTGAATACGTTAGGCCAGATTGTCTAGGGATATAAACCCGTAAGTATTTAAGATGGCGTGGAACCCATTTAAAGGAGAAGTTCCCTGACAATTGGAATTCTAAATGCTTTGGTAAAGAAACATTTAACGCTTCGCTCTTACTCGTATTAATTTTAAAGCCAGAAATGCTGCCAAAAAATCCAAGAGCATAAAATAGATTAGGGAGACTGGTTATAGGCTCGGTAACAATTAGCATAACATCATCCGTAAATAAGCTCAGTTTATGTTCGTTCTCCCTCACTCTAACTCCCCTTATATTCGAGATTTCCCTGATGGCTGTAGATAAGGGTTCAATGCCCAGTGCAAAAAGGAGGGGGGCAAAAGACAACCCTGGCGCGTCCCTTTTGGTATTTTAAAAGATTGTGATTTAAATCCCTGATATACCACATATGCTTTCGGGGCCAAATACAGTGCTAAGATACCTTTCACCAGCTTATCACTTTGGCCAAACTTATGTATAGTCTCGGCCATGTACACCCAGTCAATTCTATCAAAGGCTTTTTCTGTAACAAGAGAGAGAAACAGCAAAAGTGTATTTTTAGCCAACGCTACATCAAGCAAATTTAAAATATGTCTGGTGTTATCTGGCGCCTCACGACCGTGAATAAACCCCACTTGGTCTGGGTGAATTAAGCTTGGCAGCACCTAAGAGAGCCTATTTCCTATAATTTTTGAGTAGCGTTTGGTATCGCAGTTACCATATATACTCGAGTATAAGCCGAGTTTTTCAGCCCTTCTTTTAAGGCTAAAAAGGGCCCCCTTGGCTTATACTCGAGTCACACCCCCCCCCCCTCTCTAACCCCCCCGTGTCTCTCTAACCCCCCGTGTCTCTCTAACCCCCCTGTGTCTCTTTCCCTCCCCCCTCCTCATCCTCAACCCCCCTCCTCATCCTCAACCCCCCCTCCTCACTTTCTCCCATCTAAATACCTCCCCCAGCACCCGGTATATGCTAATGACGCGGCGCGCATGTGACGTCACATGCGCGCCAGGGTCAAGACGGAAGGAGCAGAGGCCGGAGAAGAAGCAGGTAAGTGAGGGGAAAGGTAGATGGGGATGTATTTAGGGGGTTTAGAATGAGGAGGGGTGTTGAGGAGGAGGGTTGAGGATGGGGGGTTGAGGAGGGGGTTGATGAGGAGGAGGGAGGTTGAGGTTGAGGAGGGGGGTTGAGGTTGAGGGGGGGTGAGGAGGGGGTTGATGAGGAGGAGGGAGGTTGAGGTTGACGAGGAGGGTTGAGATTTATGTGATTTAATCTCTCTTATAGCTTTCTTAACTTCATCTAATATATAGGGATGTCTAGCAAATCAGATTGCACTTTCTCAAGTTTTGGAAGACTTATGGAGGACAGAAAATTATCAATTTGGGTCATATGATCTATTGTGCCTGAGCTAACAGGGGCTAAATATAAATCAGCATAACATTTTTTCAAATGCCTTTGTAATATCATTCGGTTTATAGATGGTCTTGTCATTCTCCACCTTTAATTTAGGAATAAAAGAGTCTGCCCTTTGCTGGTTGAGCTTTTTGGCTAGCATTCTGTTTGGCTTATTCGAATACGTGAAAAAGTGAGACTGAGTCCTTTGCAGCACAGTTACAACCTTCCTATGGAGAATCGCCTGCAATTGCTGCTTAAGTGTATATATTTCTGCTTGGGTCACAGGCGATCTCCTAGAAGGGGTAATAGCTTGAAGGGCTGAGATTTTACTGTTTAATGTGTTGATTTGGGTTAGTTCCAATTTTTGGAGATCTAGCCGATTTGAATACACTTGCCTCTCAAAACTGTTTTATGTGCAGCTCATACTCTAGAGTGATCCACCTCAACCCCACTATTCAAATCAAAATATTTTACTATAGCCCTACATATTTTGTCCTACGTGACTACATCATTGAGCAGAGCCGGGTTTAGCACCCATGAGGGAGAGCACTTCTTGAGTAGTAGATCATTCAAGGGGATTCCAGTTATATCATGATCAGACCATGCAATGGGTCGGATTTTTTAGTTCAGCAAATTCGGGGCTAAGTGTTGCTGAATAAAAACATAATCAATACAGGAGTGGGAGTCATGTCTAGCTGAGTAGTTAGTATACTCCCTATCAGTAGGATGAGCCATTCTCCACACATCAAGCATACCATAATGGTTAAGTAGGAGTTTGTGGGATTTTGTGGCGGATGGGGTTACCATCGGGGAAGTAGAACTAGATCTGTCTTTTGCTTGGTCTAAAATGGAGTTCAATTCCTTAATGAACCCTGAGGTAGAACCGAATTCGGCACACAGAACTAAAACATTGCTACCACTTAGCGAAACTTAAACCAAAAACTATGCATTTTACATGTAAGGTTACTTAGTCCTCTCTCTGACATCTAGCAACATCCTGAAACAATATCTGCATTTGAGAGTAACTGCTCTTGAATTCCCCACATACAAAAGTTTAGAAAGTTGTTACAGGCTTAAGATCTCTGTTTTGGCCTGAAGCGTCAGTAAGGTCTAGTATCAGGGCATTGGGCAATTCCCAACTGATCTGGTAACTGAATGTTCCAGGACGTAAGTAACGCCATGCCCTCCTCCATATCAAAAACTGAATATGTTCTCCCGTCCCTCAGAATGTACAACTTAAAGGGAAATCCACAAGTATATCTCCATCCCTGGGCTAAAACAATCTCCAACAGAGGTTTGAATAGTCTCCTTTTATACAAGGTGGTCGGGGAAAGATCAGCATAAATGCTAGTTTGGCGACCTGCAATCTCTGGAATGCCGGGTCTTGCTGCCTTCATAAAAAGATCCTTGGTTGTGTAATAGGGAAATTTTGCAATCACATCCCTAGGTCTTTCTCCAGAGGCAGGATGTCCTGCCAGCACTCTATGAATGCGATCTAGTCTGTAGGCGTCTTCTTCCAAATTTGGTAGCAAAGTTTTGCAGAGATCCATTATATAGTTTGGGAGATCTGTGACTGTTTCTGATAAATTTCGGATTCTGACGTTTTGATGGCGGGAACGATTTTCCAAATCTTTTTGCGCATATTGAAGTTGGCGTTGTTCATCTCTCAAAGCCGACACCTCATTCTCTAGTTGGGTAGGTGCCTCAAATAGGTTATCATATTTTGCTTCCAGCTCAGTCACCTTGGAATCAACAACTTTTATTTCTCCAGTAAGTTCTGAGGCCACTTTCTTGATTTCCCCTGTAATTTCCATTCTAAATAAAGAAATCAGATCTTTTAAATCTTGTATATCCGCCTTTGTGCTGGGTGCTGTAGGCTCCATAGTATATGTTGGTAAATGTTCAGGTGTCACACGAGGTTGTCGGGCAGAATGGGTGCCTGTTTTTGTTGTACAAAACTCCTGTATAGACCCTTCTTGTTGAGATACCAGCCATTCCTTTTTTATGGGCTTTAAACATGAGATTTAGCTTAGATTTAGTATTCTTCAGGTAAGTCACTTTGCTCTAGATTGCGCCACCATAACTGGGGTATGAGGTGGGCTTACATAGTGGGCATAATCTTATCTTCTCGCATCAAAAAATAAAGCAGGCGATGTTGAGCAGCTTCTGCTTTCAATCAGATAATATCTGCCTTTTTGTAAAAAGTATGTTTGTTTTATCTGTTTGAGACATGATAAGGCACCCTGATATGCAGGTAAAAATCCTGTATAAATAAATCCCAGACATGTTTTGATCTTGCCTTTGCTATTTCTTGTCCGGCTGCAATTGTTTTGTAGGTCCACAAGATGGTGATATAGCGCCTCTTCCTTGCTAAAAGTCTGAGTTTGCAGATTTTGAATTTGTCCACACGATTTTCAGCCTGTAACCCGCAAAATACCATAGATACTGATTAGAAAACCTGTTTCTCGCAGTTATGGCTGATCACTTAGAGAGAAAAGCATCAACAAGCCTAGGAATGAGGCGTAGTTATGATGCAAGTTTCAAACTTGCAGTTGTAAATTATGCTAAAACCACAAGCAGCAGAAAGTCTGGAAAAAATATAGATTGGACGAATCTAATGTGCGACGTTGGGTTGCTTCAGAGCAGAAATTGAAAATGCAGTTTCAACAAGAAAATCTTTCAGGGGACCAAAACATGGCAAATATCCAGAACTTGAAGCTAGGGTTTTTTCCTACGTGCAAGATACAAGAAAAGATGGGATGCCTATTTCAACTGAAGGGCTTGGAATTGCAAGAACCTTATAAATACAGAAGAGGGAATTCCATGTGAGCATTGTTTGGGGCCGTCGATTTATGCAGAGAAATGGTCTTGCTCTTCGACGAAGCACTTCATTAGCACAGAAATTGCCAACAGATTTTGAAGAGAAATTGACTAATTTTCAATGGTACCTCATCCAATTGCGGCAGCATCACCCATTAAACCAGATCGAAAATACTGACCAGATTCCCCTATTTTTCGACATGCCAAGCAATATGACAGTAGACCACAATGGGTCGAAAAGTATCACATTAAGGACAACCAGTAATAAAAAACGGTGATATTAGCAGTTAATGCTGACAGAGAAAAGTTATTCTGAAGCAAAAAACTTTGCCGAAAGAAAACATTCCTGAAGGCTTAGTGATTTGTGCCAGGAACTGATCACGGAACTGATGGTTGACTAGCTGGCTGTAGCTTGGAATTGCAGACCTGGATCACTGCTCACTAAGAGAGCCATGCTAGTTTTAGATGCTTTTAAGGGTCCTTCACTCCTGAAGTGAAGAATACACTTGCTGTACAGAAGACAGACCTCGTCGTCATTACTTGAAAGCTACAAGTGCTTGATGTCATGGTGAACAAAGACAACCTCCGAAAACAGTATTCAGATTGGCTTCGGGAAGGGGATCATGCTCCTACACTGAATACTGGTAGCAAAGTCAGTAATGACAACAGTGATGACAATGAATAAGCCAATTACAGTAAACTGTGTTACCTGACAGCACTGAGGAGGTATAAACACTATCTTAAGAAAAAAACATTTGATGTTACCTTACCTTACTCTTGATGTTAATATTGATAACCTACCTAACAAGAAAAGAAAGGAGGTATATTGTTTTTCAAAAACTATATAAAATAAAATAACTATTTTATTACCTGAATCTAATTGACTTTTGTCTTATTCGCGGCTTATATTTGGATATTATCTTTTTTTCTTTTATCCATTTGAATTTCACAATACTGCCCAACTGTCAGTTTTCGTTCGTGGAATAACTGCAGAGTTTAACATGCAAGAGGAACTGCTGTCACTGAAAGCCATGCGTGGTACTACAAGAGGTGAGGACTTGTTTGAGTGGCTCGTTTTATCAATTAAAAAACTTGAACTAATATTTGAAAAGCTACGTGGCCTTAGTACAGATGGAGCTGGAGCCATGGTTGGCTCACAAAAAGGGTTAATTATAGCTCAACAATGTGATGTCAACAGTAGTGTCATCCATACATTTTGTTAAAGCAGAGGGCTTAACAGCGGCCAGTTTAAGGAGTACCTGAATGATCTTGACTCTGAGTACAGTGATCTTGTTTATCTCTTTGAAGTGTGGTGGCTGAGTCGTGGGAACATGCTCATGAGGTTTTACGAACAGCGGGATGAAGCCAAGCAGTTCATGGAGATGAAGGGGAAAACCTGTCCGGGAACTCAATGATAGCAAATGGCTTTGTGATCTAGCGTTCATGGTGGACATTACCAAGTACCTCTCAGAGCTGAACGTCAGCTCCATTCTTTAAAACATGAAATCATTTGAATCTAAATTAAAGCTGTGAAAAGTGCAACTCGAAAGGAATAACACAGTGCATTCCCCCACTCTGGAAGGACAAGAGTCTTCTACAACACTTAAATATGCTGGTGAATGTGTGAAACTAATTGAGGCATTTAATGAAAACTTCAAGGAAGTGAAAAGTAAACAAATGGAACATCTCTGCTACACCGGTCAATGTGGAACCAGCTGATTTGCCTGATAACCTACAGCATTAAATAATTCAGCAGAAAAGTAATGAGGAGTTGAAAGCTAGGTAGAACAACCTCCCACTGCTTGAGTTCTATAAACTTTATATAAACAATGCAGAATTTCCCACTTTGAGGAGATATTCATTGAAATATGTGTCTGTGTTCAGAAGAATTTACTTCTGCAAGCAGTTCTTTTCAAAACTTTTCATCGCAAAGTGTCAACTGCGCTCCAGACGCGAGTAGCAACATCATCAATACCTGCTAACATCACAAGCCTAACCAAAGAGAAGCAGTTCCAGCCATCACATTAGGGGTGAGCCGATTAAAATGTAAGTTAATTTTGTTTGGCCTGTAAATTATGTTATAAATATCCAAATGGCCATTGGCAGAAAAAGGTTCCCCAACCCTAGGTTAGAGCTTACTCCCTGTGTTTTTCTGTATTATGACAGGCAACTTCATTGACCTGAAAGACATTAACAAGTTGTATACTTAAACCAATAATAACAAATAACTCACCAATATGGCTCTTTTATTACAAAATATTTGGATGTTGTTAGACACCAATTTAACACAACACATTACCTACGTCCAAACAATAAATCAACCCTCCAACACAAAGATTTACACTGGTCTATTTCTTGTTTCAAATGATAGCTGTGAATTTAAATCAGTGGCAGCTCACATGACATTGCTTCTTCTAAAAATGTGATTTCTTGACTCAATTAAGGTAAATAAAATTGATAGAGATTATTAGAGTTTTTCTCTAACTTCTATGGGAAGGTCATCAGTAGATTATCCAAAGTTTAGATAAAGAAACAAGCTAATCATGCATTTTGGTCAATTTTGGCAACAGTGACTTTTCAAAATACAGATAATGTTTTTGTCTGCTCATGTTCACCATTCCTGAGAAATCTTTTACTATAGCGGTATGTGTCAAGATCTGCTTCTTCAAGGGGGTTTGATATGAACCTAGTTTATACCTACCCCAGCAGAATTGGGGAGTCCCTGTTCTCTGTGGCACAAAAGATGGCTTCTGAAGAGGTACAGGCAGAGAATACTGCATATAGGTTAATAGTGGTCCATGGAAAGACCACTCCCCAAGTAAGGATACAACACACAGAAATAGTCTCACACTGTGGATATGTGAACACTATCTCTCAACCTTTATTGAATGATCAAAACAACATATTTATACTCTCCAATACCACAGCCACATACTACATTTGTGTATGTGTGTGATGAAAGACATCTGCCCTGTAGCCTTGGTTAGTATAAAAACTCTTGAGATCAAATTCACCAGATATCTATAGCTGGCTAGTGAAACAGCCTTGATGTTAATATCAAGTGTTTGCTTAGAACTACTTGAAGTACATGCATCTGTCTTGACTGAAGGCCTGTATATGTACAGATGCAATGTCCTGCAGATAATTTCTATGCAGAGCATTCTTACCAATTTCATATATATTCTATAATACATTTTTCCTCTTATAATAACTAGTATACATAACAACCATGTACAGGCAACATATAACCACACACAATAATGCATAATCCCAATGTAACAATGTCATGCCCCATTGGCCACATCCACAATTACTGGCAATATCAGTCCTTAAACACTGAAATCATGACAATTTATTCCCCTTTCCTTTCTAGTATAGCATGGGAAGTTTATCCTGTCGGATAACTTTCCAGCTATACAGGTGATTACCGATCCTCTTGGTGTGACAGTCCATCCATGTGGCTCTCTGGGCACCCTGTCTCCCCCTGTCCAGGGCAAATACTCACTCCTTCCCAGTGGCCTAGTGACCTTCCTAAGCCCCTGGGGAGACTTATAAGACAACTGCCCTGGAGGACCCTTCAAGATAGTCCAGGGGAAACAGTATATCCCAGCTAGTAAGTCCAGCATAAACTTGGGAGGATCCTTACCCAGCAAATCCCTCTCCTTCCAGGCTAGAGAGACCTTCTGTCCTGCTAATTCTGTATCAGTACTCAGTCCCATAGGTAAAATTGAAGAGTACAAGTTTCCCTTTTTCAGGCATGAGCTTTCTCCTGAATAAACTGGGATGCTGGAGTTGCAACATGGGCTAGTGACATTCTCTGGTGTCATCCATGCTGGATTAATGGGCAGTTCTGACATAAGCCATTGTGGTTCGGTAGCCAACCCCTCTGCCAACAAGCCTGGTCAGTGGCCCCTCCTTTCCAGGGTTACAGGTACACAAGCAGTGTCTTTGGGCAGCTGCAGGGGAGGCACCGTAGGGAGACCAGGACACAAACCACAATCTGGGGTACCCTCTTACTGTTTGGTCTCTGGATCCTCAGATGAAACATCCTGACTCTCTCCTTCTGAGACTGCCTGATGTGTAGATACAAGCAGCCCTTGAGAAACAGCTGCTACTGCCTCTTGTTCAGGCTGAAGAGCAGGGCTACTTTCTGTTTCTGCTCCAGGGTCTGTGGCTGGCTCCTGGACAATGGTCATCCAAGGAACCTCCCCACTATTTTCACAGTCCATTGGTAGGGCCCAGTGCTCATTAGGTTCTTCTCTGACTCTAGGAACAGGATAGCGTCTCACCAGTTCTTCCCCTGGACCTGGCACTGCTGTGGTTTGGCCCTGTCCCCATGCCTCTAACTGGGTGAGACTCAGCCCCCTAAAGATAGGGACCAGTTCTTTCTCTTCCCAGTCAACCCCATGGATGAAGGCATCCTTGTTATTTTTAGAATCTCTGATATCAAAAATCGCCCCACAGTCCAAACCTTTCGTTTCTGACCCAGTCTTGGCAACATTTAGCTGGGTTCCTGTAGTACCTTTTAGGTGAATCTGTTGCATGCCTGACTGGCATGAGCCCTCCCAGCTAGTTGGGCAAAACCCATGCAGGGATGCTTCAACCAGCAAGTCTATATAATCCACCTCAAGCTGTAGCTCCTGCTGGATCAAAGGCCAAAGTAAGTTAGCTGTCTGAGAGCCTGTCTCCAGTCCCAACATGTGACAGCGCTGGCAAACAGACACAGCTGTCTTTTCTCTGTCCCCAAGCCACAATCTCGATCCCCGTGTACAATGTCCCAAAGTGCCTCTTCCAGCTCCAATGAAAAACAGGGCCCCTGATGAGATATCCCAGCAGGTCCCACCCAATAAGCATATTGCTCTTCCAGGCCGACCTCCTCACATACTAATTCTTCCAGCCATTTCATTGGCTCATGACCTGGCCATAGTCCCAGGAACGCCATCCATTTATTTAGAAGTCTCATTCCTCTACATTACTTTCCAGTCACCAGAACATTCTCTGTCTCTACTGGGGATAAGTATTTCCCCTCCACAGGAGCTGAGACAGGGCCATTGCTTACCCTTCTCCACTTCTCCTGTACCTCCTGTAGGATCTGTATCTGGAGTTCCCTCTGCTGTTCCTTGGTTGAACCTGCAGGCATTATCTCCATCCATCTTTGGTACAATCTGGACACTTCTTCCTCCTCTGCTGCAGACATCTCTTTATAAGCTGCCATCCTTCTGTGTTTTCTACAGAGATCCCACCAGTGCCAGCCAATGTCACGATCTGCTTCTTCAAGGGGGTATGAAATGAACCTAGTTCAAACCTACCCCTGCAGAGTCGTGTAGTTCCTATTCTCTGTGGCACAAAAGATGGCTTCTGAAGAGGGCAATCCCCAAAAGGTACAGGCAGAGAATACGGCAAACAGGTTACTAGTGGCCCATGGCAAGACCACTCCCCAAGTCAGGATACAAAACACAGAAATAGTCACACACTGTGGATATGTGAAAACTTTATTGAATGATTAAAACAACATTTTTATACTCTCCAATACCACAGCCACATACTACATTTGTGTATGTGTGTGATGAAACACATCTGCCCTGTAGCCTTGAGATCAAATTCACCAGATATCTATAGCTGACTAGTGAAACAGCCTTGCAGCCTTATTAAATTGTGATTCGGACAATTGTATAGGGCTGTATGTAAGCACAGAGCATATCTTTTACAGATGTTTTTAGTTAGTAAACTTCTATCCAAAAGCAAGGTCTTCGCTAACTAAACACTTCTGAAAACAATATGCTCTGTGCTTATATAGAGCCCTTTCCAATTGGCTGAATCACAATTTAATAAGGCTGTTGATGTTAATCTCAAGTGTTTGCGTAGGACTACTTGAAGTACATGCATCTGTCTTGACTGAAGGCCTGTATCTGTACAGATGGAATGTCCTGCAGATAATTTCTTTGCAGAGCAATCTTACCAATTTCACATATATTCCTTAACACATTTTTCCTCTTATATAATAACTAGTATACATAATAACCATGCACAGGCAACATATAACCCATTGGCCACATGGACAATTACTGGCAATATCAGTCGTTAAACACTGAAATCATGACATTATGTTTTTTGGATACTGGGCTAGGGCCATTTTGCAGGTAGACTTCAAACAAGGTACTCCCCATGAGTCTTCTTTTCAAAAACAATTAATATTACAATTATAAGTAACGATAATTGATACACAAAAGTCTCTCTTAGAAGACCTAAATCGATCACAAAATTCTGAAGATGATGAAGGGAGGCTAATACCCATTAGGCCATATGGACACTCTAATTCTCTCACTTCAATTTTATAATACCCATCCCAAGAGTTGCATCATTATATTTGTTTGCTGCATCAAACTTGGCTTACAACCTCATTAGTAAAATGCTCAGACTACACGTAATATCTACTGGATTACTACTGGATCCCAGTTTGTAGATTGTTTCTACAGATGCCTTAGAATTAAATTACTTCTGTTATGTTCCACAGTGAAAATTACTGAAAATGTAAAAAATGCTTTGACAAAATTCTACTGTGATAACTTATGGGATCATATAATGTAGATCTCTCTCATCTGATACTACTGGAATTTATGGAATGGTGAAGATTTGGTGAAGATATGGATGAAGGTTCAGGTCACTTGGTTGTTTAGAGGTAGGAGCAATAAGGTATCAACTCCATTATTATGGTCAGTACAAGCTTTAACTTGGAACAGCAGGCTTTGTCAAGCATTCACTAAGTTACAATTTCTCATTTACATCAGTTACAAGCTGGTATGGAAAATGAACAGAGTAACCAAAAGCCCTGTATCACTTCATACTTTAGATCGCCTGTTCATGTTTCAGTGTTGTAGCCAACAAATACTTTTCAAATATCCCCTCTCTAAGGCTTTTCACAGTCTTGAAGCGCATGCATCAATGCCTGTGATATCAATTGTCTTATACAGTTTCTAGCAAATTGTTGACTGATCTCCAATTAATTTCTAGAACAACATTTTCTGGTCTGCTTCATTTTAACTCCTGCAATTACGCAAAGCTACACTGAAATTGCCCCCTGTTCATTAAAGGCTCCTGTTGAACCATTCACACCTGCAAAGGATGTTCAGGACCATTCACTCCATGGAAACCTCTTTCTTACATTCAACCTCCTCTTCTACTACCATTCTGTACAGACACTACAGAATCACAGCCAGTCTACTCAAAAATACCAATTCATGCATTGCAAGAGGCAAAACTGCTCAATAACATAACATACAACTTTAAAAGTTGAAAGTGTGACCATCTCCATTCACACTCTCACGCTCTCTATGTGCAAACTTCTCCTCTAACAAATTTTTAAACACAAAATATAAATCATGTCCAAAAGGTAACATCCCCCAACACCAATGAATGCCAGGTTCATAGAAAGGTGATTGAGAAAACATTTCCAAAGTATTAATGCAAAGTGAAAATCCAACACAAGTCTATTAGGAGACACAACCAAAAAAAGGGAATTGTTTGACTTTACATAATATTGAATGGCAGAAAATAAAATGTTGCAAACACTAATGACATAGTAAAAAAAAAGTAATAAATGTGGCATTTAAGCAGTTACTGAAAACACAATTAACAGACTTGAAGCACTGTAAAATGAGTGATAATCCAGGTCAGTTATACCACTTGGCAAGGAAGAACCTGGAATATTCTGTATTTGCTAAATATATGAGTACAAACAAAATATTATCCAAAACAATCCATTCCTTTTTGTCATTAGAAAATGTAATTCAAATGTACAAACATCTCAAGAGAAATATTATTTTCTACATGCACATTGCCAAAAGTAAAAATCCAATTAAGGCCTTATTGTTACATTGTTGTATATCAGTATTGCTTGCCAATCATGGGTAATGACCCATTTAATTAATGCTCAGAGCAGTAATTGAAGCAGCCTTGAGGGCAAATCGAGCACATATAGACATGGCTAGCTAAATAAGTAATTACAAATAATACAATTGCCACGGTTCAAGCTATTTAAAGTGGACTAAAATAAACACTTCATAGGAACCAAAGTTAGAAAATTTTGAATTGTACAACTAGTATATTTCTTTAGCTTGGTGAAGCAATTGATTAAAATATCTGTAATATTACTGAAATGTCTTAATTGTGACATCTTATGATTTAATTGCTTTTCCTTTTAATAATCATGCTAATATATATGTTTTTTTATATGTCACAGTAGTATTTACTTTTATAAATCCTATTGATTTGCACATTCATTTGTATGTGGTAGCTCATTAAATTCTGAAGTGGCAATTCAGGCAAGTTTGTTGCATTGGTTGTAGGAAATGTGACAGACATAAATTATTTGGCTTCATTAGACTTGTCAGTTGTCCTTTTAGGATTTGACTCAGTAAGCAGTGGAATAAAATATGTTAAATATTAAATTTTCGCACAGGTATTTGTGTCTAATGCATAAAGTTGCAAATCTAGATGTCTTCATTTATATTAAGAAACTTTAGCTCGAAATTCTAAATTCCTAAAGTCAGCAGTTGTTGTGATTCATCCCCCTAGCAGGAAGGAATTATTTCATTAAACAAACAAACTACCATTAATAATGTACAGCACACACAACTATTCCATTAATTAAAGTATACAGGGAGTGCAGAATTATTAGGCAAATGAGTATTTTGACCACATGATCCTCTTTATGCATGTTGTCTTACTCCAAGCTGTATAGGCTCGAAAGCCTACTACCAATTAAGCATATTAGGTGATGTGCATCTCTGTAATGAGAAGGGGTGTGGTCTAATGACATCAACACCCTTTATCAGGTGTGCATAATTATTAGGCAACTTCCTTTCCTTTGGCAAAATGGGTCAAAAGAAGGACTTGACAGGCTCAGAATAGTCAAAAATAGTGAGATATCTTGCAGAGGGATGCAGCACTCTTAAAATTGCAAAGCTTCTGAAGCGTGATCATCGAACAATCAAGCGTTTCATTCAAAATAGTCAACAGGGTCGCAAGAGGCGTGTGGAAAAACCAAGGCGCAAAATAACTGCCCATGAACTGAGAAAAGTCAAGCGTGCAGCTGCCACGATGACACTTGCCACCAGTTTGGCCATATTTCAGAGCTGCAACATCACTGGAGTGCCCAAAAGCACAAGGTGTGCAATACTCAGAGACATGGCCAAGGTAAGAAAGGCTGAAAGACGACCACCACTGAACAAGACACACAAGCTGAAACGTCAAGACTGGGCCAAGAAATATCTCAAGACTGATTTTTCTAAGGTTTTATGGACTGATGAAATGAGAGTGAGTCTTGATGGGCCAGATGGATGGGCCTGTGGCTGGATTGGTAAAGGGCAGAGAGCTCCAGTCCGACTCAGACGCCAGCAAGGTGGAGGTGGAGTACTGGTTTGGGCTGGTATCATCAAAGATGAGCTTGTGGGGCCTTTTCGGGTTGAGGATGGAGTCAAGCTCAACTCCCAGTCCTACTGCCAGTTCCTGGAAGACACCTTCTTCAAGCAGTGGTACAGGAAGAAGTCTGCATCCTTCAAGAAAAACATGATTTTCATGCAGGACAATGCTCCATCACACGCGTCCAAGTACTCCACAGCGTGGCTGGCAAGAAAGGGTATAAAAGAAGAAAATCTAATGACATGGCCTCCTTGTTCACCTGATCTGAACCCCATTGAGAACCTGTGGTCCATCATCAAATGTGAGATTTACAAGGAGGGAAAACGGTACACCTCTCTGAACAGTGTCTGGGAGGCTGTGGTTGCTGCTGCACGCAATGTTGATGGTGAACAGATCAAAACACTGACAGAATCCATGGATGGCAGGCTTTTGAGTGTCCTTGCAAAGAAAGGTGGCTATATTGGTCACTGATTTGTTTTTGTTTTGTTTTTGAATGTCAGAAATGTATATTTGTGAATGTTGAGATGTTATATTGGTTTCACTGGTAAAAATAAATAATTGGAATGGGTATATATTTGTTTTTTGTTAAGTTGCCTAATAATTATGCACAGTAATAGTCACCTGCACACACAGATATCCCCCTAAAATAGCTAAAACTAAAAACAAACTAAAAACTACTTCCAAAAATATTCAGCTTTGATATTAATGAGTTTTTTGGGTTCATTGAGAACATGGTTGTTGTTCAATAATAAAATTAATCCTCAAAAATACAACTTGCCTAATAATTCTGCACTCCCTGTATTTACATAAATAACCCCAATGGTAAGGATTATTCTTTTCCCCAGAATAAAGCACACACATAGATTATGTAAACTCTTTAATAAAATGTTATTGACGTCCGCACAACATATTTATACAAAACATGACCCAATCATATTTAGTGTCCATCCCTTAGCAAACCTTCTTCCCACCGATCCTAATCAGCCCACACCCTGGTCATGTGGGAAGCATGTTCTTTAACTGACGTCACCCCCCCCTGATTACCCCGCTCTGGTCCTGGAGCCTGGCTCACTAATCAAGTCAACTACCATTTGGTCCAGGGTCTTCAGTGGGTAGATAGCCAGAACAACAGTACAGAATCTTTGTCTGGCCAGCTATGTGACATCACATACACCCCATTAATTGCGTATATATATCCATTATGAAATATCAAGATGTTCCCCAATTTTTATACCCTCTTTCCCAGGGAACCCCGATGATAAACTGGGTAACATACATACATCATGAATTCCATATTTAACCACTAATACAATAATTCACTAACATGGCACACAATTACACAGCATGGTGGTCAGAGTTCAAATCCAGGCAAGGAAGAATCACACAATTAACCCATGTCAGCCCAGGGCCCACAACAGTTCAGTAGTCCAATAAAAAAAAGTCCCATTGCCCCACACATTTCCTAAAATAAATAGTTTGAATTAAATATGTATATTTATTTACCTGAAGCTGTTGTGAATGATCTGTCGATAGATAGATAGATAGATAGATAGACAGATAGCACTTATCACTTGTGGAAATTAGTGCTAATTTACAATCACACATAGTAGTGCACTGGTGAGATGTTTTGGGCAGAAAAAAACAAAACATGTGGCTAAAGTCTGTTTTTTTATTACATTGTAATTGCTCATAAATCTAGCTGTACTTGTTATATTTTAATGTACAAACGTACCTTCCAACACTTTTGCATTTGCTACTTCTTGGTTGGAGTGTGTATGTGTGTTTCCAGCAAAACAATTCTGCATTATAAATCCCAAACCTTAGATGGTGTAGCCAGTGAGTGGCTGAACCAGTCATGATGTAATAAACATACACATGGAAAATACCACTTTGGAGGTGGGTGACTGACAAGCTGGTGGCAAACATAAACTGAAGGTACTATTTTATAACGCTTGTTTCAGAAAAGATTGATAGTATTGATTGTATGTTTTGTGTATGATAAGCATATTTGCATAAGTACATTGTGGCTCTTTCAACAGGTATTCAGTTTCTGAAACAGTCAAAGGATTAAGACAACTGGTAATATTTGTGAAAATAATGTTACTGGTTGTTGGGGCTAATGCGGTTTTAGTCCTAAATGTGAGATTAAAAGTGAATCTTTTTTAGTGATTTTAATTTAGGTTTGCCATGTTCTCTATTGTACCACAAGATTTATAAAATTATTAATTTAACAGAATTGCGCCAATTATAGATTTAATTTTTTTAAATACTGAAAAAAAAACTTATAATTAAATAATTATGACATACTATTTAGACATAATGCTTCTAACTGTTCAAGACTGTAAGTATGTAAGTATGAATGCATGAACTTTTTTCTTTTTTACATAAAGTTACAACAAATCAGTGATAGCCAAGAATGGAAAATCGACTGAAAAAGAACCTTCTTTATTATTTCATTTTCTTCATCTGACTCTTAGTAAAAGTAAGTATGTGCAAAATGAATGGTAGATTCTTGAGCTCTGATTATACTTACTAAAATGTATAATTTATCCCATTCTTCCTTTTTTTTAAATAAAAGAAAATTGAAATAAGAAATTATGGGGACTGCAACACATACAAGAAGTTTTGGGGATAGTCACTTCATCAACATTGCACAATAATGTGAAATGAAAATTAAGTTTCTTATGCGATAGCAAGTACACTTAACTTACAGTTCTAAAAGGACTTGTCCATGACTGTGTAGGACTCTTGTAGTCTTCCCCATAACCTACACTACCCAGAAGAAGGCAGCGTGCCGACGTCACCCCATCTGCGTGAACTTGAAGGCCAAACCCAGAAGGAAAGATCAGTAAAAATACAGCACCCCTCAGAGACACCCACTAGCATCACCACGTCCTGCCCACATCATCCGGCGTGGTTCACTAACGGGCAGGAATAGATAACAAGGGGACTGGGGGCAAAAAGCCCCAAGAAAATCAGGACCTATACATAAATGTCACAACTAAATAAACATATATATATATATATATATATATATATATATATATATATATAATACATATACATATATATATATATATACACATACACATGTAATGTTAAACCATCATAAATATATATATATATATATATATATATATATATATATATAAAATTTACACCCAAAACTGAACTTTATATAGCCTTTGATACAAGAGGAAAAAAATAATTATGCTAATAATAAAGAATGATAATATATAATAATAAATACATATACATAAAACACATATGAATTGACACTATATAGTTCCACTAATGAAAAAAGAGGAGTGATGGAAAAATCTATCCCTTCTTGGTATGATGATGGGCAAGTGGGGCCTGCCTCTATAAATTGGGAAATCTCCATAACTTATGACCTCAAAAATAATAATAATAGTAATAATAATATATATTCAAACCCATCTTTAAACAATGTACACAAAATATATATAATAATAAATATAAAAAGGAGGCCACTGATGGTAAAAGGTCACTAGAATAAAAGGGGTACAAGGAACACATCCCCCCTAAAAAAGGGGCAATCCGTCTGTCACCCAATGAACGCGCTAGATCAATATCGTTGCTTAATCCAAGCGGTTCAAGGGTGCCTAAAAGGTGAATCCAATATGTTTCTCTCCGTCTGAGATGTAGTAATCTATCACTGCCCCTGGGGTTTGCAAGGACATGTTCTACCGCTATTACATAAATCCCCCTTATATCTCCCCTGTGTTTAGTCACCATTTGGGCAGAGAAACCCTTTGTACATGTGCTCTCTGAACTGGGTTTTAAGGGACCTTTTTGTGCTGCCTACATACTGAAGTTGACATTTGCAAGTAATGGTATATACTACGTACTCTGATTTGCACGTGCTCATATCCTTAATCTTAAAGTTTTATTTTTACTCGTAGATGTCACCTGACCTTTTTTAAAAGATTTAAGATAGGGGCAGGTTCCACAATTCTTTGCACCATATTTGTAACTTCCAGTTAGTTTACCCACTCCTGACTTTCCACCCATCTGTGTGGATCTCAACTCACTAGGAGACAATTTGGATTTTAAATTGGAGTTCCTTCTAAAAGTTATAATCGGTTGAGGTGGTAGTATTTGTGTGAGATATTCATCCTTTAATAAAACCGGGCCAGAATTCCTTGATGGCCTGACATATAACTGAAGCCGCCTTGTTGTATTTAGTCAGAAAGCGAACTCCAGACTCTATGTCTGTCTGTTTGTCTTTGCTCAATGTCCTGTTACTATTGCTACTCAACATAAGTGCCCTATCTATCCGAGCCTTACACCTGGCTTGGTCTACTACATTTGGTTTGTATCCCTTGGCAAGAAATGTATCGCCAAGGGTGCTACTTTCCCTATGAAATCTACAAGGTCGCTACTATTCCTCCTGATTCTCTGGAGTTGTCCAAATGGGATATTCTTGATCCACCTGTTGTCATGACAACTGGTGGCATCAAGATATGCATTTGTATCGGTGGGCTTAGAGAACAAACTGGTAGTCATACCTTCTTTCCTTCTTCTAAGTAATACATCTAGAAAAGGAATCTCAAATGGAGCCGTGGCCATGGTAAACTTTAAATTTATGTTATTAGAATTAACAAAGTTCAAAAGCGATCTTTTCTAACTAGGGTTCATTACTGAAAAAGGGATATAACACAAATGTGATGTATGTGAATGTCTCAAAACCCCAACTATTAAAAAAAACACTGATACAGTAATAACGGTATAACAAAGCTTTATTTCACACATAGGGCACACCCAGAAATGTACAAATCTACATGTGCATAAATATGCGTGTGGTGTTAAAGGGATCCCAGAAGTGCAAGAAGCTTTTGGGAAAAAAGGGGATACCTAAAGGGGATCATTTCATAGTCTAGAATAATCATGATGCATAGGACCTACCAGGGTCACATGTGATCACTACACCACTGCAAACGGAATGTGATAAAAAAAAAGGATCATCAGAAATCACTCCATTTAATCGAAGTAACCAGTAATGAACATAGCACCTACTTTTGGTTATCATCTGCTCAATTAAAAAGACGCTTAAACCTCTGGACTATCTCACCCAAACCAGTTTCACTCCAGTGTGTTCCTAAAACTAAAATATTTAAAAAGGCGATAAAAAAAAAGGCTGCAAAAGATAAAAAAATAACACAAAAAAACTTGCATGTACAGTACAGTACTGAATACTGTACCTGTAACAATATACCAACTCACCTGATTTCAATGTGCAAGCATTACTAACCATTAGCTAGTTCTCTGGACATGACCATTGATAATGAAGTGTCTTCTAACGATAAATTCTTAGCTGTGACCAGCGTCAATGATCCAGGTGTACTATCACCTTCTCCATCTGATATTGTTAATCAGTTAATCAACATTGATATCACATCCATCTGCTATACAGGTGTTAGCACATGTTAATGGATACTCATGATATCAGCAATACAGGAAAAATACCCATTAACCCGGATAGGGCACAAAGGTCAGCAGCCAGATACACTGTTACTTACATCAGACACAAGGATCTGTTTGCATACTGATATTGAGGAGAGGATCACATGCTTCACTAGTGCATGTATTACCTTTGCAAGTCCACTGCCATAGCGGTATTAGTCTACATTTAAGCTAACAACAATCATGTTTTAGATATCTGTTTATATGATAGCTTTAATATTGTGGGAGCTACACGTTAGGGGGGCTGTCATTGAAGGAATGTCTACCTGAGGGGCACTGGGAATATCTTAAAATTACTTAATTTCTTTGACAATGCTTGCAGATGCAGAAGATGCTTTCGTGGACCTGAATTGTGCCTAAAACAAAACAAGAAAACGATACCCTGCAAAATAAGGCCTTAAAAAATGGGGATAAAAAAAACTAAATTCATGTACAGTACAGTGCTAAAAACTGTAACGGTAACAATATACCACCTTACCTGATCTTCATCTGCAAGCATTACTAACCATTAGGTAGTTATCATAATAAATCACAAGCCATGACCATTAATAATCATTTGTCATCTCACAATAAATGCTTAGCTGTGACCACAGTCAGTGGTCCAAGAGTACTCACCATCTCCATAAGATATTTTTTAGCAACATTGATATCACATTCATCTGGTATACTGGTGTTATCACATTGTAAAGGATTCTCATGATATCATAAGTACTGAACACCCACCCAATAATAAAGAGAGGACACAAAGGCTAGTAGCCATAATCACTTACATCAGCCACAAGTATCTGTTGTCATATTAATATTGCAGAGAGGATGACATGTTTCACTAATGCATGTGTTAATGCTGGCTTTGATTAACACGCCATTGTGGGACTTTGCAAGTCCATCGCCATAGCTGTATTCTGAATGTATGCTAATAACAACCATGTTGTCATGGCTGAAGCATGCCAAGGCACCAGCTGTGCAATACCTTATAGACTGATGCCCTCAGTCTTATAAGATAGGCTTATTGTGCCACGGGGAAGGGCCCCACTGAGATGGGTTAACATCGGGGATGTTGTGATTTATGTGTTATTCCTTGTTATGCCTGTTTAAAGTTGCCTGGGTGCCACTGGGCCCATATTGTGGTACCCATGTTTATTGTGGGTGTGTACGTATGAACATAATGGGAGTGATGGGATGTATGTCTATGTTGTGCTTTGGGGAGGCTAGCACTTACAATGGAAATATTGCATATGCCCAATATTTCATAGTAATGTACTACTCCCTTATTAACAAGATACGGGAGATAATGGACCCCTAGGAGTCACATGACACCAGTATCTCTCTGTAATTATCACAAGCCTCAGCCTGGTGTCTATATCCCTATTGTTTGTAATTACCCCTTACCAGGAATACAGTGGTGCCCAGGGAAAACAATGGGTGATTGTCTTAGACTGGCAGGCAGGGGGATAACGTGAGCTAGAAGGATTGGGTGTAAATATGGATGCACATTTGAATTGATTGGTCTGTTGTTGCTAAGAATGTGGTATCAATATGTCTGAAATAAAGAGGTTATACTGGTTCACATAATTAAAGTGTGAATTTCATTATTGATGTTGGGAATTCTGTTTGATGGAGTAAGTTATTTTCAGAACTTAGAAAGATCCTAATGCTACACAAGACCACAGATATCTCTCAGTCTAACCTAATGGCTGAAAGTTATTCCTGCTGTACAGAGGTAAAACTAACCAGTCACACCTGTGGGGAGAGGTTTGGGCAATACCCCATTCAACATACAGGTCATGACACATGTCTTATAAAACTTGATATATGATTTAATGAATATTGTGTGAGCTATATTTCTATGAGGGGATGTCATTGATGGAATGCTGATAGCTGCTGTGAATATATAACAATTAGTTCATACAGTGGGGGGGAGGGTAAGTATTTGATCACCTGCTGATTTTGAATGTTTGTCTGCTGATAAAGAAATGATCAGTCTATAATTTTAATGGTAGGTGTATTTTAACAGTGAAAGACAGAATAACAACCCCCCCCCCCCACACACAAAATTAAGGAAGTCAAAAAAGATATAAATAGATTTGCAGGTCAATGAGGGAAATAAGTATTTGACCCCTTTGACTTAGTACTTGGTGGCAAAACCCTTGTTAGCAATCACAGAGGTCAGACATTTCTTGTAGTTGGCCATCGGGTTTGCACACATCTCAGGAGGGATTTTGTCCCACTCCTCTTTGTAGATCCTCTCCAAGTCATTAAGGTTTCGAGGCTGATGTTTGACAACTCGAACCTTCAGCTCCCTCCACAGATTTTCTATGGGATTAAGGACACGAGACTGGCTAGGCCACTCCAGGACCTTAATCTGCTCCTTCCTGATCCACTCCTTTGTTGCATTGGCTTTGTGTTTTGGGTCATTGTCATGCTGAAATACCCATCCACGACCCATTTTCAATGCCCTGGCTGAGGGAAGGAGGTTCTCACCCAAGATTTGACGGTATATGGCTGGTCCATCATCCCATTGATGTGTTGTAGTTGTCCTTTCCCCTTAGCAGAAAAACACCCCCAAAGCATAATGTTTCCACCTGTTCTTGAGGTTATAGGCAGGATTCCTGCTCCTCCAAACACAGTGAGTTGAGTTGATGCCAAAGAGCTCGATTTTGGTCTCATCTGACCACAAAACTTTCCCCCAGTTCTCCTCTGAAACATTCAGATGTTCATTTGGCATACTTCAGACAGGCCTGTACGTGTGCTTTCTTGAGCAGGAGGACCTTGCAGGTGCTGCAGGAGTTCAGGCCTTCACGGCGTAGTGTGTTACCAATTGTTTTCTTGGTGACTATGGTCCCAGCTGGCTTGAGATCATTAACAAGATCCTCCTGTGTAGTTCTGGGCCGAATTCTCACCATTCTCATAATCATTGAAACGCCACGAGGTGAGATCTTGCATGGAGTATCAGACTGAGGGAGACTGGCAGTTATTTTGTGTTTCTTCCATTTGCGAATAATCGTACCAACTGTTGTTACCTTCTCACCAAGCGATGGTGGTGTAACCCATTGCCGCCCTGTGTAGGTCTACAATCTTGTCCCTGACATCCTTGAACAGCTCTTTAATCTTGGCCATGGTGGAGAGTTTAGAATCTAATTGATTGATTAATTTTGTGGACAGGTGTCTTTTATACAGGTAAAAAGCTGAGATTAGGAGCACTCCCTTTAAAAGAGTGCTCCTAATCTCAGCTCCTTACCTGTATAAAAGACACCTATAAGCCAGAAATCTTCCTGATTGATAGGAGATCAAATACTTATTTCCTTCACTGACCTACAAGTCAATGTAGAACTTTTTTGACATGCGTTTTTCTTGTTCTTTTTTTTGTTATTCTGTCTCTCACTGTCAAAATACATTTACCATAAGAAGTGTAGACTGGCCATTTCTTTGTCAGTGGACAAACATTCAAAATCAGCAGGGGATCAAATACTTTTTTCCCCATACTTTATTTTTAACAATGTTTGCAGATGAAGAAGATGCCTTCATGGACCGGAATTGTGCCTAAAATCAAAAACAAAATTAATAAAGAATAAGGCTTTAAAAAATATAGGGACTGCAGCATCTCTTCTCAACGGCATTCCTCAGTGACCATCAATTAGTGACATGTTAAAAATAACCCTATGTGACCACAGAGAAGAGGATCATGGACCATGTGATTGGAGGTAGCCATCTACTTACAATATATCACAGAAGCCATGATCCTCTACTCTATAGCCAGGCTAGATTATGTTAACATTCAGACCAATAGATTGTCACTGAGGAGTGCTGTTGAGAAAGTAAAAAATCTGCAAAGCCTCTACAACCTCCTCCGCCTTGCCACAGGCCTCCAACCCCATGTGGTCTCACTCCTTCTCCCTAGTTGAGGGGGGATGAATCTAGCAGCCTGGCCAGGTAGGATTTCACCATGAGTTTGTGCCTCCTTACCTCCCTATAGAGCCTCCACAGGCTGCTATCTGTGGAAGCCTGGTTGGAGGAGATACTAGTCTGGAGCCCATGAGTAGAGTCCACCAGCTGATGCATCAGGACCAGCAGTTCCACACCGGCGGCCTCCAATGGTAAACCTTGGGATGAAGGTCTGCTCTGTGTGGGCATGGCTGGGTGAGGAGGCTGCAGTGGTGGTGGCCCAGTGTAGAGGGGCCTGGAGCCTGTATCACTTGTGGTGGTAATGGGCCTGGTGGTGGTGGGAGACAGATTGTTACTGGGAGGAGGAGGTGGTGGTGGAAATGCCTGTTGGTCCATCCAGTAGGAGGACAGTGGGGTCCAATGCCACGGGTGTGGCCAAAGGTCAAAAGTGACCCCACTGCCCTGATGAATCGGTCTTCCTCCTCCTCCTGCGCCGGGTCCTGTTGGGCAGGGGCACCGACCACAACAAATTGCCTCCTATGGAGGCAATGCCCCCGCCTCTTGCTCACCATGGACCAAGTCCTCCTGCCAGCTAGAAAAGAAAGAAGAATGGTATACATGTTAATTATGTTGAATGATACATTGGTTGCTATTTTTTCTTATCTGACATCTTGTTGTCTTGGGCATGAAAGACAGATGTCAGCTTGAAAGCAAGGGAAATACAAACATGACATACATGTCTTAAAATAAATACCTAGACTTTTAGTCCATCGAGTTCAACCTTTTTAGATCTCCTCTGATTGTTAATTGATCCAGAAAAGAAACACAAGTGAAACTTTCTCCAGTCTCAAAAGGGAGAAAAAAAATTCCTTCCTGACCCCAGATACTGCCGATCGGACTCCTCCCTGGATTAATACTCCCTCTCTAATTATCCAGGATAGCCCTGAATTCCCTTTTTATTTAAAAATATATCCAATCCCTTTTTAAAGATATCTATTGAATCCGCAGTCACCTCCTTTGATTTTCCACAGATTAACCACCATTACTGTGAAGAACCCTTTTCTTTCTTTAAGGTGAAATCTTGTTTACTTCTAATCTCAAAGGATGTGCCCTTGTCAGTTGAAAACCTCTTGGCACAAAAAGCTCACTTGACAAATCTTTATACTGACCCTGGATGTATTTATATAGGGTAATCATATTCCCTCTTAGACCCTTTTTTCTAGAGAAAATAAGTTTAATTTGGTTAGTCTTTCTTCATAACTTAGCCCCTCCATTCCCCTTATTAGCTTTGTTGCTCTCCTCTGTACTTTTTCCAGCTCTAAAATGTCCTTTTTATGAAGTGGTGCCCAAAATTGTTCCAAATGTGGGCGTACTAGGGATTTGTATAGTGGCAGAATTATATTTGCTTCCCTTGCTTCTTATACCCTTCTTAATACATGCTAATATTGTATTTGCCTTTGCAGCTGCTGTTTGGGGATTTATAGATAGATAGAAATAGACGGTTATAGATAGAGATGATTATAGATAGATATAGTTATAGATAGATATGTAGAAATAGTAATAGATATATAGATAGTCTAAACTACTAGCATAACGACCTTAATAATGTCTCTGGATTTCATGTAAAATGATAGTTTACTAGAAGCAGTTAATGAAGAGCAATAACAAGGGTAAGTATCACCATTGCAGTACTGTACATTCACAATACAGGGCAATGCCTACTGCTATCTAAGGGTGTATGCTGTATAGGTCTCTGCATAGTTTGCACAGCACCAGTCCTGGAGTCCAGAATATGTCATGTCAGAACAAGATGTGACATAGCAGTGTCATTGTGTATTAGTGGGACAGAAGGGTCCGACCAGGCACAATCCCGCCAATACACGTGTAGGAGATGTAATGACAATGTGTCTTGGAACTAAAACCTCCAAAGAAAGCTAACACAGCATTTAATGGAATGACTCCTCAGTTCATATTCCAATACTAAGTGTAGTACTGATTGTGGCCAGTAGGTGTCAGTAGTTGCTGGTCCTCTCAGGACTCTGCCATCCTCTAGCCGTTACCTGAGCTCTATGGTGATCCAGGAAATAAAGGGTTGCTACAGACAGTGATGGATGCAGTTGGAACAAACTAAATGTTAGCAGGTAAGGTGGTCGCCGATGTATAATGTGTATGAGCTGGAAAGTATTTGTGAGGAAGTTCAGGTTTCATGCATATTGCAATCAAACCGTCAGATGCACATATATAAGAGGGAGTACTGAGAGGGCTGGCATTACATTTACCAGTATTATAACATAACAAACTGGCATATGGTTAGATATTGAGCTTGGAAAAGATCAGCTACAAAGCAGTGTTGAAGGTGTGAGATTGTTGCCTCACTATAGAGCTAATCAGGAATTTACCTGCAGAATGAGGTGTATACACTATTACATGAAACCATGATGTGAATAAGTGGCCATTGGATAAGTGCAGTGCATATAGGGTTACACTGCTAAGTAGAGGACTATGAGATAATGTGACATTGGTAATAATGAGTCCCTTGTTAGGTCAAGGGTTGTGGGAAGGCCCTGATAATGAGCTACAGGGTATAGGAGAGAGAGGCATTCATTGCATGACTTGAGGTGGATCTATCCTCTTATGTGTACGCACAGCACGGAAAGCCTCCTGCAACCCTGATGTACTCCCTAAGCCTACAAGCCCCTACGCCCCTTGCCGGACCTGGCCCCTACGCCCCTTGCCGGACCTGGCCCCTACGCCCCTTGCCGGACCTGGCCCCTACGCCCCTTGCCGGACCTGGCCCCTACGCCCCTTGCCGGACCTGGCCCCTACGCCCCTTGCCGGACCTGGCCCCTACGCCCCTTGCCGGACCTGGCCCCTACGCCCCTTGCCGGACCTGGCCCCTACGCCCCTTGCCGGACCTGGCCCCTACGCCCCTTGCCGGACCTGGCCCCTACGCCCCTTGCCGGACCTGGCCCCTACGCCCCTTGCCGGACCTGGCCCCTACGCCCCTTGCCGGACCTGGCCCCTACGCCCCTTGCCGGACCTGGCCCCTACGCCCCTTGCCGGACCTGGCCCCTACGCCCCTTGCCGGACCTGGCCCCTACGCCCCTTGCCGGACCTGGCCCCTACGCCCCTTGCCGGACCTGGCCCCTACGCCCCTTGCCGGACCTGGCCCCTACGCCCCTTGCCGGACCTGGCCCCTACGCCCCTTGCCGGACCTGGCCCCTACGCCCCTACAATCCTTGCCGGCCCTACACCACTTACCGACCCTAACCCGAAAATCCCTAACCAATTACTGGCCACTAAGCCTGCTACATCGGGACGTTGGTAGTGCGCTTTCCGTGCGTGCACATAACAGGATAGGTCCTTTAAGGCATATGTAAAATTCTTGGATTATGAATGCATCTGATAGAGGAAAATCTGTAGTGTATGAAAAACATTTTTTTGCATGAAGAAATACCAAAATAAACATTTATTGGGAGATTATAATGGGGGTTTAGGGGGGGGGGGGCAGTCAGGGAATGTGGGTCAGCCAGACTTTTTTAATTATTCAGTTTTGTATTATTGGAGAAACATGAAAACCATAGCATGTGTTATCTAAGTTTCCCTGTTATCTTTATATAATCCAACACCTGCTGCTTATATCAGATGCACACCTTACATTAAGTCATTCTATACACACACTGATTTATTGTATTTAAAAATAAGAGTTGTTTTCCATACCCCAGAGCTGCTTACATAGGCACAGTGTACTTCCCAATAGACACACTGCATTTGGATATGGTTTGTAACCCTATATTAACCTTCACACCAACAGCAGCACAGTGTAGAGACCTACATAGCAATGCCCGGGCTCCTCCTGCTTCATTCCGCAGGGGCCAACACATTCCATGATGTCTTGCTGCACAAACTAACTTCACAGATTGAAACAATTTATTAGCTTCCTGTGATTTGCCAAAATGAATTATGAATTTTATGCTAATTTTAGCAGGCATTTCAAGGGGTGTTAACTTTAGGGTAAGTTCCATATTGCTTATTTTGTGGGTTTTTTTTTTTTTTCATAGACTATTGCTTCTCCTCTATTAGATGGACTCATAATCCAGGAAATTTAAATATGCCTTTTTAATGGACATCTCTTTAAAATGAGGTAAAAACAGAAATGAACTTGTAGACAAATATTTACTCGTTGGATATATGGCCCCTAATCGAAGACTTTAACAGTAAAGTTTGAGAGATGCCTTTTTAGACTAATTTACTGATCCATACCTTATGAGCACTAAAACCTCTACTTTTTTAAAATGCCTGCGACGATGCACAGTCAATGAAATGAACAATCCTGGTATATTCTGAGCATTTGCAGAACTGCCATTTTAATCCCACTAAATAATTTAAAGGAACACAGTGCAACGAAAAAAACAAATGTCTGAAAATTATTTATCTGACTAAGCAGATAGTCTTGCAGCTAGTTTGTAATTAGAAAAAAAAAAATGTTGATGCCTGTGCGGGACCCTGGAGGAATCAATTATGCATAATTCTAAACTAGCGACTGGCGTGTCAAAAATGACAGCAATACAATTTGAAGGCTGTCAATGTTTGCTACACAATGCAAGCCTATCCCCCCTCTAACTTGCGGGCCTCGCGATGAGCGCCTTTGCCGCTCATTTCATGCCTCGGCCAACCCTCCACTTTCACGCCTCGCAATGAGTGCCTTTGGCGCTCATTGTGAGCCTCTCCCTACTCTCTGATCCGGTCTCCCCCGTCCCTGTTAAGCCTTGCGTGGCTTGCGAGAATCGTCTAAGTGTTATGCGCTTCAGCCTCGTTTTGAACCTTTTTGTTACGAGTTACGTTTTTTTTTCGTCCACCATTTTTTCCCCCCTTGCTTAGCTGATTTTTTTGATCTACGAGAGGGGGCAATTAGGGCTCAAACACCTTACCTACTGAATGGCAGATACATATGACATCCTAGCGACATATATGTACTCTTAACCAATAGTCATATGTGACAGACGGCCAAGATCATGGTTCTCCAGTCATTGAGCCACCATGGATCTCCTCCACCCCCTTCCCAAACAGAGGGGTGTAATAATATGTATTGTATGGCTACCCAGAGCCAACGTGTGTTTTTTATTTTGGGCACACACTTGATTGTAGTGGTGTGTTTTTTTTTTTTTTTTTTTTTTTTTTTTTTTACTGTAGATTCTCAGTTAACCAGAACTCAAGCAACCAGAAAATGTGAATACTGTACTTTAAATAAAAATGTGATTTTACAGGGCTCAACAAATGCCAGGTTGTCATGCCACAAAATGCTTACAGGCACCTAGATTCATCCACTGTACGTCTCTGCATTTCAATGGTACCTGGGAGCATACCGGCATGAGTGACTGAGCCAGTGCAGTGTTGGTGTTGCATTCCCCCAGGGTCAGCACCACACCCTCCAGCCCAATGTACCTGTGTGTAAGTGAGGAGTGAAATCTGCAGCTGCTAGAACAGCCCTCACTGACAAATATACTTAGCAGAGCATCCAATGTGCAGCTAATCTAGCGTCTCTTAATAGTGACTCTCAGGCAACCATAAGCTACATTTATCCGGCATCTACCAATCTCCATGATTGCCAGATAACTGAGGGTCTACTGTATCGAAAACAAATTTCTTTTTTTATTTGAATTTGTGAAATGTAACCAGGGAAGGTAATCCTATTGTAACTGACACTTCTATCTAATCCTATTGTAATTCTGACATTGACAGACTTTTGTAAAGAACTGAATGACCATGTTGTCTGCAGAGACTCCCTCCCAGGTGACTAATTGGGTTAGGGAGGGGAAAAAATAATATAATATAATAAACTCTGCTTTCTGAAAGACATTTCACCATTATCAAGTAAAGTGTGTGTGTGTTTTTTTTTATTTTTTTTTTATGTTGCATACTGTGAACTTTGGATCTAGTCATAACTTCTCACAGACTCTATTGCCCATTGTGTTCCAAAAGATTTTTATTTCTCTAGAGGGAACATTTATTCTGCTAAATTTGTTTAAATCGCTTTGCAGACACAGTTGTTTGTTCTAGTACAAATGTATAATTTTTGTATTTAGCATTGGAGCAGCGTTTCTCTAATCTGTCTGCATGGGACACCAACAGTCAGGTGTATGCCACTGTTTATAGTATTTTTTTTGTAATTCTGGCTATTGAAACCGTAACATATTGTACTATAGTTAGTGGTTTTTGTTTTCTCACGCTTTAGCATATCCAGTAATTTGCCAATAATGGTACAGAGCAAATATCCCCATTTTACTGAAATTCCTGCTTTTATCATTAAAATACTCCAACAATACTTCTGTTTTTTGTATATGTCTGTGCAAAATGTTTAAGAATGTCTGTAAAACAAAAACCAAACAGGAGTTTTCTTGTTTCTAGGGTACCCCTTTAGTATGTTCCCTCTGAAGAAATGAAAATCTATAGAGGCGTGAGAAAACAATATGCTTCCATTATGTGCATATTTGTGGCACAGGGACATATTAATAATCTTCCTTTTAAATAACATATTTTATTAAAGTGCCAGCATATTCTGTAGCACAAAGTACAGGGGTTACTGTTGGTACATAAGACAAATGTGTCCAAAGTTGCATTCTGGTGGAGAAGGCCCCATGCTCATGAGTGCCTGATCTAAGACATGATCATAGCTTCTTTTTTTTTCTTTAAAAGGTTAGATCACATTTTAAACCTTACAAAGGCGGTTGTGGTGGTGTATGTGTGTTTTTTTTTTTTTTTTTTGCATGAAAAATTTGTTAAGTAGAACCTGTTAAAATGTTGTTGAAACTCACAGGAAATGCAGAGAGCATGTAAATCTCATTGGCAAGAGCAGTTAAACTTCCGTGTAGGTTTCTGTGGTCAGAGATATTCATTTGAAAAAAGAAAATACATTTCCAAATACCCTCTATCCGATGCAATATAGAAAAGTTTTACACAATCAGTCAGCAATCTTTTGCTCTTTACTGCAACCCCAAACATTTTTTTTTTTTTAAATACATACCTATCAACTGGCCTTACTTGAAATGGAAGCTGCGGAACAGAGACGTGGTAGGTTTTAGAGCCGTTCTCAGGCTTCATTTCAATCATGTTTTTTATATATATATTTTTTTTTCCACTGATAAATTGTAGTATACTGAGAAACTGTATAAGCCTGAAATTTTACACTTACATAGCATCCTCTTCATTACCAGCTCTATGTATGCTTGCTTTGCTGAGGAATATAACTTGCTAAATTATATTACTACTAACTATATCAACTATGTTGAGTTCAACTTCTTAAACAAAAAATGGTTGTAAGTGAATCTTTCAAGCTAGAAGTGTATGATTCTCTATTGGAAAAACATATTAATGTTCTAACTTAGATTGTCCGGTACATGTGCAATGTGGCATTCATACAAAAAAAGGTTAAACCTCCCAAAAATAGTTATAATTAAATTCCAACAATCTTTATTATATACCCAGATCTATTATTACACATACTTTTGTTTGAATCTTGGGTACTAATGTTAAAGTATCATAAATGCTGATGCATCTGTTGGATTTTTCAATCTTATCATATTACAAAGCCTCATTTTTCACTGTACATTGCCCCTTTAGGGATTCAATCAGCAGCTGGGATTGGGCCTAGAATATCTTAAACTAAATTTCAATCCATAATTGTGTAGCTCACCACTTTCTGCTAGAAGGATACTGTCAGTCTCTATTGACAGAACATGCAGTGGGGTTTTTACATCCAAGGGCACTGAATACATCACCGGACTATATAGTGTATAATGCACTTGGCTCTAAGCCTGCCCCCAAGACCTTATCTGCCAGCCATGTACTCTGTCCAGAACTAAAGTCCTTGTCCTATGTCGTATCACCCTATTCTGAACCTTTAAGAAGGTCTCTTTAGACCAGTGGATGGTCCACATATCAAAATGGTTGAGATGCTTTGTATTGTGCTATATGATTTTTATTCAATTTAACTTCTTTAGCAAAGTCCTACAATACACCCCTCCTTTTCCACACCTGTTCTTCATTTTATATTTGTGTTGCTTGTCTCCTACTCTGAGTACTGAGAAATACAGTAAATATAATTTTCACCCTTAATCTTTGTGTATGCTGTTCATTTTATAATGGAAATTATGGATCTGCCATGATGGCTATATACCATTTTATTGTTTATAAAATGCCAGCATTTTAATCAGTGCCATTTACAAATGTGTGAGAGAATACAAGAAGCAGACTACAAAGATATAAACAAATTCTGAGGCAAGTTGAAATACGCCAACTTATTGAAACAAAGTTGAGGTCCATTGAGTCACTACACCATTTTATCTCAATGTGACAATTGTACACAAATTAATGGTGTGTTTTTTGCTTAGCTTTGATTGCATAATGTCAGCCTAATTTTGATCTTTATTTATTTTTTTCTTTCCTTCAGTGACTGGCTAAACTCTATATTGACCAGGCTGAAAAAACTACACCTCTTTAAGGATATCCTAGTAGCAGAAATCATGCCCTCAAGCAAAGTTCTCCAACCGGTCTTAAAAATGAAAGTGGATGAAGTCTTCCTGCATTGGTTGAGTGAGACACCAACACAGTTATTACTTAAGGATTACTTAAGGAGGATCAAGAATGGAGAGACAATAACTATTATCAGTGACTCTTCTGATGTCTGTGAGTCAGTTCTCACTTGTAGTAAAAAGAATTTGCAATCCACTCATAGTACCTTGGAGAACTTGAATTTAACATCTATGACTACCTGTAGTCCCCCAAGTCCTTCTCCATCATCACTTCCTCTTAGCACATTTGGAAGTCCAAGAAGTGGACGTACTCCTAGATCTTGTAGATCCAAAATAATAAAAGAGGTAAGTGCACCAAATAATTTATATGATTGGCTGGGGGGGGGGGGGGAAATAACATCAAGATAACTTTTTGACTTTATAAGTACAAAAAAGAGTACAGTATACACCAAATTGGTATTAAGTAATCTGGATAAATTGGTTCCCTGGTGGTCCAGTGCTTTCACCACTGTGACCTGGGTTAGATTCCAAGAGGTCACACCACCCTGAATACCAAAATAAACATTTAAACGGCACCGTACAGATAGGAAGCAGAAGGGAGTCCTATCCCAACAGTGACTTGGGGGCTGACATCAGTGCTTTCCTATTGGCTGAGAGAGAAACCGCAGGTGAATACTGGATTAAATGGATCCCCCTAATGCTGTTGGGTGGGGATCAGGGTCCAGTGGGTGTGTCAACATAATCCGAGGGATCTTTAGATATTGATAAAAATAAAATGTTTTATGAGATGCGCTGCATACATAAATGCTGCTTTTTGCCTATACAGTGCAGAAATGTATTAATCCATGAATCTTGGATATGCCTTTTTAATGAGAGTTCGATTTTTTTTTTTTTTTTTACACCTTATTTTCTAAGGCCCTCATTTAATTGCAATTCGGCCAATTGAATATGGCTCTAAATAAGCACATAACATATTTTTTTTCAAGAAGTTTTTAGTTCGTGAAAACCTTGCTTTTGGATAGATGCTCACTAACTAAAAACTTCTTTAAAAAATATAGGTTATGTGCTTATTTAGAGCCCTATTCAATTGGCCGAATTTCAATTGAATGAGGGCCTAAATGTTTAACTGGAAATACAATGCAGGTCAAGCCACCTAATTTCTTTGTTTAAAGTCAATTGGGTTAGAAAATGTCAATTTTGTGAGATTAATGTCACCTGCAAATGGAGTCGGGGGTGAGGAAGCAATATTTTTTTGTTTTTGTTTGCTTGTACTCATGATTGGTGTACAATCTTTGGAATGTAACTGATAGCAGAATATGATTGGTTATACATGTCACAGTGGGATATGGTCATAAAGCTCTGCTTGTCTAGGCTGCAAAGCATGCTGGGATGTTCTGAAAGACCAGAACTGGAATTTTAACATTCCAGGATTCTCTCTAATTTTTGTTGTTCATGATAGAAAATGAGTACTTGCTCTTGCAAACTGAGGCTTAGATGCCCTGCCAAGGCACAGTGGCAACTCTACATATCCGTTCCCACAAGTTCATTGCCTTCCTACCGCCTTCCTATGAGGGATCAAATGATATTGGAGGCTTGGGAGATCAAACTGTGAGGTTTTTTTATTTATTTTTTTTATTTTCTTGAACCTAGCATTTAGAAACCTTCCATTCTATAACTTAAAATGTATTACACTGGTCCCAAGAAAATATAGTATAACATGGGTTCTTGCTGTACTCCTAGTAATCTTTATTTGTGCATTTTATAGCATGATTAGTCCTATTGAATATGGCTCGTATTTCAGTACAAACTTATTCTCAAGAGCAGAGAAGAATAACAATAATAATACTTGAGTCAAGCGGTCAATTTGTTGGTTTCTGGAGTATCTTGGTCTTTCCAAGTAGGCTGATAGGTCTATTTTTCTCTCTGATAATGCACCAGGAGAGGTCTAATTATTTTACATCTAGTTGCAACATGTATTGTTGCTCATAGTTTTCTACTTAAACTACAAGTTTTAATAGAAATTAAAATGTGTATGTATGTTTGTCTACCATACATATCCTTAAAACGTATATTTTCCTAGCTATTGGACAATTCCTTCCCAAAAAAATGTTTATCACATAATTGTCAAACTACGAAACGTTATCACGCTTTGCAAGCAGTTTGGGCTGCAAATGCAGACCCTCGTGGAGGCTGCAACATTGGCTGCTCGTGAAGCGAGGGTCCGCATTTGTGGAGGCTCCCACGTCGGCTGCAATGAGTCGTAGGCTCGTTGCAGGACGCATTTGTGGAGGCTCTACGGCTCCTCACAATCTGTGTTACAAACACCCACAGAAGTGGGATTTTGAAACAAAATCCTCCACACCCGCGTACCACATACACAATCGCCGCCATTTTACAACCCTAACTTACACAATGCGGAACTACACTGCTACACTAACTGCTTCCCCTCGCGCACGCAGCCTATTTACACTTCACACTGTACACATTGCTGACACTTGCACCTCAGCCCACCAACCGTGCAAATCTACATTGTATGCTGCAGGAACATTAAAACAGATTGTTAGCTCTTCAGCACATTGCTTGCTGCATATATTACTTACAAATAGGTAAAGTATATTATGAGTTCAGTAATTGATTATCATGCAAAAATACATATACACACACAAAAACACCACAGTATCGCAATAAACGGCAAAGCCCTTCACTGCGCACCTCATAGGACACAAACTACACCGGGGAGAGGCTTTCAATAAGCGCAAAAAAGATCAGTGCGGACCTTACAATGAGCGCAAAAGCGCCTCTGATAACAAAAAATACACCAACCAAGAGCGCAGAAGGATACTACTCTTTATAGCATAGGATGGATTTGCACACGTTAGGTTAGTTAGATTTATAAAGCTTGGGTGGCTACATAGTCGATTCATACTTTGTACAGATTGCACACAGTTACCTTTTTTAAGTAACGGTCTGCAAGAAAGGATGCAACAAAAGCAAACTAATCACTAGCACAATAGTGTGTGCAAAAAGCACTGTATGAAAAAGAGTAATTGGCAACACGCAAGATAGAAGGGCAGACTGTTAATGCAGAAAGCAAAGCACCGTACAAACACAGGAGAGGTATGGAATTCAGATGCCGGCAATATGCCAAGACATGGAAGGTTTACAAAAGATACCAAGGTACAAACATATGAGAGTCTAAGTCCAGGTCTAGAGGCTTTTTTTTTCTTTAGCCTTGTCCACATCCTGTAAAGCAACAATCTGACAGACTTTTACATATTGAATGTGATTTTGTTTGTACCATATACATCCTCAGTTACTAAAGTTTAGAGGGACACTGTAGCAACACTGCTCCTTCATCTTGCTATCAATTTTCACAAGATTCTCTGTGCCTTTAGAGCTCACACCCCCCCAAAACATCAGCGAGCCACTACCATGACTTACAGTGTGGATGGTGTTTTTTTTTTTTTTTTTTTTTCCCTATAGGCCTTGTTGACCCCTCTCCAAACACAGTGCTTTTGGTTGTGACCATAAAGCTCCATTTTGGTCTTGTCACTCCAAATTACAGTGTGCCTGAAGCTGTGAGGTGTTTCCAGGCATATTGTAAGCAGGATTTTTTGTGGCATCTTGACCATGCAGCCTTACCTGTGGGTTTTTCTTTTGTATTCCAAACAATTCTTTTGAAAGTTGTGGCTGAAATTTTTCTTAGTCTATCTGACCTTGGCATAGGATCAAGAGGTCCCCGAATTTTCCACTTTTAAATAAGTGATTGAACAGCATTTTCAAGACGTTGTATATCTTTTTATATACTTTTCCATCTTTATGAAGTTCCGTGACCTTGTTACAAAGGTCTTTTTGACAGTTCTTTTTCTGCTCCCCCAGGGCTCAGTATCTAGCCTGCGCAGCGCATCCACGTGAGGGCTAACAAACTCATTGACATATATATATAATATATATATATATATATATAACACACACTGCAATTTTAAAAAGACACTTGTGTGGGAAATGAACATTTAATTGCCATTTTAACCTGTGTGTGTCTAACAAGGCCAAACATTCTAGGCCAGGGTATGTAAACTTTTGAGCACAGCTGTGTATTTTTGTGTGTATGTATGTGACACTTAGTACTTATGAAGCTATTTTTGCTTTTAATGTACAACTGAATAAATGTATCTGAGTTACTGTGTCCTCCACTTACATGTGTTCTGTCTTTAGTAAATCTTCAGACAACACATTTTTGAGTGATTTTAAATATTATCAAATGTGTTTTTTTTCATGGGGGGGAAGGGGGCTGTAGCTGTACATTATCAAATATCCTCTTTCAGATTCAACAAACAAAGCAAATGTTTTTGGCATTCATTTACGCAATATAATAGGCATTTTCCAGGAATACTTTCGTACATGAGCATTGAAGATCATAGTGTGGCTGTAATTACACAACCACTGTCTTGCGATCTGAAGAATAAAATTGCATGTGCTCTTACTTTGAGACTCTTGAGCTGAAGCTGTGGCTACTCCCTTGCATAGTAATTTTCTATTTTAGGAAACCTAGTGAAAATTCCAGGATACAAATGCATTCCTAAAAGGATTAGTTAAAAATTCAGTTCACGTCATCCATTTGCCCCTGCTTTTGACAGCTGGTGTAACACTGGCACCAGACTCTAAAGATAGCTATCATTCATATTTTCTAGAATAACCACCTATGGCATGATGGATCTGCAGCTTTTTGCTTTCCGACATGACTACGGGATTCTGTAGCCACACCAAGCCAAAACCAAACTATTTCATTATATGGTTTACAATGTGTCTATAAATTCCGAAAGTCTGGTCTCTGTGGCTCCTGAAATATTTAGTCTGGCTTCTAAACATCTTTATGATGTAACATATCTTTTTTTTTTTTTCTCCACATATGTAACTTGCTTTATTCCAGATCTCATTCATTAACAAAAAATAGAGGGAGCACAGTCTCTTATCTTAAAAATCAGATTGCTCAATTCCCTACATCATGAAAGCTTGATAATGATAGGGGCACTTATACATAAACAACCATGGTTGAAAAGTTGTGCTTCTCGGTCCAGGCTCTTTACCACTTGCCTATGTGGTCCGAAACACTGCAGTGGATTAAAAAGTATGGACGGCATAAGTAATAGCGTTAATTTAGGAAAGATAGGACTGTTTTAGAACAGTAAGTATATATGTATGTCCAATTTGAGAAAATTTAAATAGAAGGGTTAAGCTGGGACTTGACTGATTTGCAATAAGTGGAAAAAGGAAAAACCTAATCCAGAAATAAATATTGTAACTGTTCCTTTCACAACCTGCATGCCAGATTTAATTGGTATCACCATTCTGTATTTTGAGAAAGCCGGGGTGGGCAAAAAAACACCAATTTCATACCTAACTTACTGTTTTTAGGAGTATTTTTGAAAAAGGAAAGCTTATAGCGCAGAGCACATATGATGACTTTATGGTGCCTTGATGTGACTGACTTTAATATGGTAATCACTTCACCATTTTTATAGAGCTATACAAGTCTTTACTTGGCAACATCTCAATGCTTCCATTGCCTCGACCTCATGGGACACTTGTTTTGGGAGGATTTAAAAGTCAGCCATGTATTTTCTGCATCTTATTTTTTTTTTTTTTTAAATAAACTTTGTTTTCTACACCCCAGAGCTGCTTACATAGGCACAGTGTACCTACCAATAGAAACACTGCATTTTGGGTATGGATTTTAACCATTTACTAACCTTAAAACCAGCAGCAGAGATCTGCACAGCAGTGTCTGACTCCTTCTTACTTCCTGTTTCTGGGTGGATACAGGACTATGCAGCAAAGAATCATGGGAGGTTTAAACTGTCTTTACAGATTGTTACATTTTATTAGTTGCCTGCGACTGTCCAAAATGAATTGTATGCTTATTTTTAGCAGGGATATCCAGGGGTATTAATTCTGAAAAGCAACTGCTTGCAAACTTGAGATTTTAGCAAATATCAGGGTGAGTTTGTTTGTTTTTTGGTATTTTTTTGCATGGGGGGAGGGTGGTGAATGTTTTCATACACTACTGATTATTTTCTATCAGATTAATTCCTAATCCAGGAAACCTAGATATGCCTTTAATAATAGTAGTCTGAATGCAGTATTGTAAAAGTTAACCTAGCCCATGCCTGGCTCCAAATCCCATAAAGCTTCTATAACCTTGTTTAAGTCTTAAAAAGTATCGTTCCCTGTTCAGTCTTCCTTAGTGTGTGTGTGTGTGTGTGTTAATATAATGGCCTCTAGACCTGGACTTAGACTCTCATATGTTTGTACCTTGGTATCTTTTGTAAACCTTCCATGTCTTAGCATATTGCCGGCATCTGAATTCCATACCTCTTCTGTGTTTGTACGGTGCTTTGCTTTCTGCATTAACAGTCTGCCCTTCTATCTTGCGTGTTGCCAATTACCTCTTATTCATACAGTGCTTTTTGCACACACTACTGTGCTAGTGATTAGCTTGCTTTTGTTGCATCCTTTCTTGCAGACCGTTACTTAAAAAGGTAACTGTGTGCAATCTGTACAAAGTAGCCACCCAAGTTTTATAAATCTAACTAACCTACTAACTTGTGCAAATCCATCCTATGCTATAAAGAGTAGTATTGGATTAAGGAGGGAAAATAGATTTAAGAATAAAAAAGAAGATTCACACTTCCACAGGATAATTGTTTTGATCTATTAGAAAGTAATGTAATACAAAAATATTTTTAACTTGACAACTTAAATTTATAAGCAATTTGGACTTGCATTGCAAATCTGGTAAATGTATTTGTAATTTTAAAGTACAAATCCACCTGCACTTTGTTAAAAGCTTAACTATTGTGAATTCATTGTCTTCCTTAATATATATTTTGTTAATCTGTTCTCGCCAGGCATTCATAGCAGCCGCACAGGCAAATAACTGCACAATGAGTGCCTATACATCATCCACCCCTTAAGCAAAACAGTACTCCAAACTTGACTGGGGATGGAGTGCCCACCATGATGGCCTGGGGAGAACACAGAATTAATTCTGATTGGTGTAACAAATAACAGATTGACACAAAAAATGGATGAAACATTGTTCAGATACTAACCGGGTAGCTTACAGTGTATCAGTTAAACGTGAAAATCCTTTGGTATGGTAACATATTTTAGTAGGTGGCCCATTACATCTAATGTTTCTACATGTGAAAGCTTGTCATTTCTTCCATATTTGTGTGGGATAGTGGTATCTATGACAGTTGGTGTGTAACAAGTAAATACAAAGGCATACTTGATAACGAACAATTGTTAATCAAATATATTCTTTCTATCTTTGATAAATAGATTTTATGACTTTGCTACCTTTTTGATTTATATACAAAAATACTTAACCCTAAATATAGATTACAAAGGGACTCATTTTTAACTACATACTGCTTTCCTCATGTGTTTTTTTTTTTTTTTTTTTTTTTTTGTCATTTTATTGCTACAAAGTACATGTGGTGTGTATTTTTTTTTTTTTTTTATCTATGACATTAGTTACTTTCTGATGTAAAAACATAGCCTAAAGCTGCTGCTTGCTTACTTTTCTTTTCGTTTTGGAAGGGTCACTTGTGAAGATCAGTTCATTAAAATGAGATTGCAGATTTTCTAGTACTGTATGGTATGATTGCAAACTATAGGTAATAACAAGTACTTTATCAATTGATGGTTGTTAAACAAAATTATTTTTCTGCCATAAAATAACATTGAAGTTTGTCACTTTGAATGATACCCACAAAAGTCAAACACTTTTGCTTATGGCTTAATTATTGAGAAGCCAGGCCATTTCTGCAGTTTTGGCATGCCTAATATTTTTGTACTGCAAAATGTGCCTTGCAGGCTTATTTAATTGTAATCTCCACTTAAAGGGGTATGGAAAATGTTGTGTTGTCTTATACTAACCAATTGGTGATCATCTTTCAGCAACATGCTGCTGAGATGTGGTCCCTGATAGGCTAGCACTCTACACCTACCAACAAATACGAAGTACATTCAATTAAACAGATACACAGGTGTATATACCTAGTAAAAAAAGACCACTTCCATATCTCTGGTCAAAATGGAAACCTGTTTTAATGTAGGAAAATAACTTTAAATTAGTAAAGCTTTTTTTTTTTTTTTTTTTTTTTTTAAATACCATATTTGGAATTTTGAAGGTCCTTGCAGGATATAAAGCTTAACATTGTGTGCCAAACAGCATTGCCATGGTTTAAAATTTTGACTGTCATTTTTTAACGGGCAAGTAGCTAGTACATATAGAATTCCCCAGAATCTTTGTAGCTGGTTTTATTTGTCCAGAGCACTGTAATGGACTAAAGATAAACAAAAAATGCTTGCAGCCAATAAGGGTTAACACAGAGCCTTATCTTGAGAGGTGTGTATGGGAAGCAACAAAGTGACTGAAATTAGACTGATAGCAAGAAGAGTGAGTTCTGTATACAGGGGGTTTTGAGGGAGACAGTTGTTCCTGGTGCTTACAAAGGGCCTCATTCAAATGCAGTTTGGTCTATTGAATAGGGCTCTATATAAGCACATAGCGTAATTTTTATTTTATTTTTTTTAACAGACTTTTTTTAGTTTGCATTTCTATCCAAAAGCAAGGTCTTCATAGTATGTGTATTTAAAAAAAAAAAAAAAAATTGCCCTGTGCTTTTTATATAGAGCCCTATTCAATTGGCCAAATCACATTTGAATAAGGCCCAAAGAAAGCTGGGATGCTACAGTCTTGTCTCGCATCTTTGTCAGCTGCTTCTTGCTGGTAACTGACATTAAGCAGCTGATCAGAGAGCCAAGGGAAAAGATCCACAGCTGCAAAGGTTCTGCATTTCCACAACTATATACTGCATTGGGGTTATCCTTGGTAATACTATTAAGTTGTAAGATGTACAGTAGTAATTTCATGTGTCTAAAAATAGTGTGGTCACTCCTAGCTTACACAATGTAAGAAAGTGAGCAGGGATATTTAAATTCCATAACCTAAGAATCCTGCTACTGTATGATTGTTAGGTTTTATTAATATCCTTTATCTGTAAAGTACCAACCTATTCTGTAGTGCTATAGTGGCAAAAACAAAATCATATTTTTTATAATTTCAAAACCATAGGAATACTTTATCAATTAAATTTTGTCAAAGGGTTTTTTTTTTTTTTCTTCTCCTCCTCTACAGTAAAATTTAGATTGAAGTTTAATATTTTAAATTGCAAGTCAGCACTTGTGATCCACCCACCAAAAGGCACATTTATTACTCCTGTCTGGCTCACTCTTTTTTTGCCATGGGTTAGGAGTTTTATCTTTAATACATTATAATTACTCCCATTCCCTTGGTATAATGGAATAATTGAAATCACTTTTTTTTTCTTCTTTAATATATAGAAAATAGGGGAAATCTGTGGAGGTGAATGGGTCATGGGGACCTAACTATGTCTAACAACTTAAAAGGTTTTGGGAGTGAATATCCAATCGTGTGGCTCTTTACAGTGGTTTGTCTTGTGCAAATAAAATTGTGGTTTTAAAACCTGTTCTTTAAAAGAAATGTGGAATTCACATACATTTGAAACTGTTGTCTTGCTGAAAGTAGTGCATTGCACAGATATGTTATGTATTTCAGGCATAGATTTTGCTGATTGAGATTGAATGCCTCTCTTGTCCCTCTCTTTGGTTTATCAGTTGCTGCATATTTGCTAATGTGATTGAGGCCACATTCAAGGGACCAGGAATGTAAATGTGCTAGAGAGCGCCTGCAGCTAGTGCTGGACACTTCATTCAAAGGGCCCCTTCACTGGTCTTTTTTGCAGCTAAAATGATCGAGCAGGAAAGTGTAGCCTAGCTGTTCTGTATTCTGCATCATTTCACGAGTTGTGTCTTTTTTCCCACTTTGGTACAAAAACTTTTTCAAGCAACAGGTTCATTCTGTTCATGCTACTGAGCCTCTGGAATGCCTTTTGTAAAGGGCAATCCCCCTCAGTGACTGTGCAAGTGCTGTCTGTCTTGTTATAGAGCAGTTCCTCTCAATGTATGGAACTGGAGACTGTGCTCTTGCAGTTGGCAGAAAGGCAGCACAGCTAAAGAGCTGCTGCTTTGTATTACTTTAACTTGGAGGTTCGCTGGAGAACCAAGGAAACTTACAAACATTGGGACCTTTAAGCAGACAACGGGCTCTTATATGAAATCTGGAAATATGAGGATAAAAGAAATCTCTCTGAGGCAAGACCCAGACCTTAGAAAAGAATTGGCATTATTAGCTCGTGGATGTGACTTTGTCTTGCCTTCAAGATTCAAAAAGAGACTCAAGGCTTTTCAACAGATCCAGGTTGGGTTTTAATTTTCTTTTATACTGTCGTGCTTTTTGTTTGTGGTCTCGCGCCCCCCCTTCCCTTAACCAAATCGGTCACACAGATTCTCTGCTGTTAACAAATTGTAGGTTTAGATCTTATTTTTCCTGTGCAAGGAGAAGTAAAAAAGATTACATTGTCAAACTGACAAGAGATGCATAGGACACATGGTTGCTTTCATATTCACGAAAAATAAAAATAGATTTCATAATTCTTAGACCACTTATGGTTAAGCTACATAGGACGATTTGTAGTAGAATTTTGTGTAGATATTTTATCTGACAGCTGTAATCAAGAATAGTAATGCATGTAAAAGCAAATATGTATCAATAGATTCCCTGCAACACTTTCATTTATTTATGTATTTATTTATTTTTTTATACTTCTTTTGTTTAATTTTAAGTGTGAAAACTATAAAAATGTTGTATCTATCCTGAAAAGTGCAAAATATCCTCCACAAACCTAACTGGTTTTGTTGTGGTCTTGAAATCAACTGGTAGTAGGAAGGTCAGCCTGCTTCTGTGTTGCTCCGGTCCCTCGAGTACTAGATATTTCTCTTAAAACCTTTATGCAATCTGAATGTTTAAATTCCAGCCAGATGATAGAGCATGAATATGCAGAAGAAAAAAAAATGTGCAAAGGGCTTAATCATGTTGGCTGATTAACCTTGCTTAATGCATACCCCTATCATTTTTAAAGGGACACTGAAATCGCCATATGCACACTTCATGTTCATAATGCCCTCAAAGTGCCTAAACAAGATTCAGGCTGTAACAGTCATAGTTCCATTTTATTAAATGCGCGCCCCCCCCAAAGTAGATGAAAGTAGGAAATACCGATGACCAATAATGGCCAAATACTTTAACTTCTTTAAGTGTATCGCAAGATGTAAAGTGCTCTAGGGGGGATATTAAAACCTATCTCTCCAGGACTAGCTCATCAATCTTTCCAAGAGATTTTTTGCTCCTATATGCTCACAACTTGCCACCTCTGGTAGAGACTGCTTGTCTGGCTCCTTAAAGCCAGGAAGACTTTTGACAAAGTGTATTTCATTCCTTGCAATGTGCACTTTTTATATGTATTGATGTCACTAACTTGTGCTGCTTGTGTATACTGGCAGGGGAGGTGAGGTCGTAACTGACCTAAAACAGGACATGGCAGCATTTAAAAAAAGGAAAGCATGATTCTACATGCATTCCTCCTGACCCTCAATCTGATGATGCAGCGCATATATGGTGACATTGGTGAAACTATTTAATATTCAATCCTTTAACTACTACTACCGACATAAAAACGTATGTAGAAAAAGTCCACTACATGTTAAGTTTGCTATATTTTGAACCTTTAGCACTTCTTTAACTTTAGAGTCAAACAGGCTGTTCTAGTAGCATTGAAGGCAAGCTTTTCATAGAAATAGTATCTTTGAGCCAACAATATAAATGTTTATGAAAGTTTGTTCATGGTCGGATCTCTAGTACCTTAAGTCTATTGTAAGATATTTCATTTTGCTGTTGCAGTAGTTCTGTCCCCCCCCCCCCCCCCCCCAATCCTGTTTATTTTCTATGGCCTATTTATTCTGTTGTCTGTTTGATGAATTCTAGAACCATTGTCTTTTTTATTTTTTTTAAATTAATCCAAGCCTTTCTGGATTTGGGGGGAGAGCAGTGCGATTTATGTCTTTAACTGTAGTTGCTGTCATTGTTGTGGCTTGTAAAGAGCCTGCATCTGAGTCCTGGGGACGTCGCCTTTTTGCTTTCTGGTGGTAGATTTGCCCCTTTTTTTTTTTTTTTTGTCTTTTTTTTCATTAAAGACAAACTATATGAGCATGTTAAAAAATCAAACCTACCTAGTTGTAGTTTTCCAAAGCCTTCTACCAGATTGAAAACTCCAAAATCTTACACGAGAAACTGGCTGCAAAACATGATATTCCCCTTTCAGGCTTACCACAGCAGAAAGTGGATAAGAATTATGGGGCCTCTCTCTATTTTGCTGCCACCAACCGGTAGTCCTGTCTACAGTGGAGAAGCTACTGCACTTTCAATGTCTGAAGACCTGCACTGCTAGGTTTCCATATGAAATGGAGAAACTCAGACCAGAGAGATCCAACTTTATGATGGGCTTTTTTTTTCCCTGACACCATAAGGCAAACTCTCTCTCTATTTTTATATTTTTGAGTTGTTGTAAAATATATTTCTGTGTCTCTAATTCTAGAGACAGATATTAGTGTTCTGTTTGAGTTTGAGACCATTCATTAGTGTTGCAGGAGGGCTTTGGGTTTCACAACTCTGGCACAGAATGAAATTACATTTAGTTTCAGGGATTTGTATTGTATTTAAACCATGAGAAGTGAAAAGTATTTTGGAAGAATCTATTCATGTTGGGTGTGATTTTTTGTAGTTGTTTTTGGTAAATGATTAATTGACTGGACTTTATTCTACTGCATCTGTAAAGGTACACGTGATTATATAGAATGAAAGGACGATACAGCTGTTTTACACTTAAAGTAAATAAACACAGTTATAGAAAGCAATCACTGTAAACCACAGTACTCTGGTAAATTTTCATGCATTCAGAATTTGTCTGATATATTTTGGTTATTTTATTTGAAAATGTTGATGCTTAATTTTTTTTTTTCTCCCTGGTGAGCTCTGGTGCTGGAGTATAGTTAAGGAGTCACCCCTGCCCTAATACCAGTAGTTCCTGCTTCTGATAACTTCCCTTTGCTAGGTACAGGTGGTACTCCCTTATAAATTATTTATCCCCTAGTGACCACAAAGTGGTCTGCTAGTTGGGCTGCCATTTCCCCAATAGTGGGTTTTTGATCCTGGAGCCATGCCCGTAACTTTGTAGGGCAGATGGATAGTATTTGCTCCATTAATACTATATCTAATATCTGTTTTGCAGTGGTTGCTCCCTTTGCTGCCCACCAATTTCTACAAGGATGCCTCATATGAGACATTACTTCAGCATAGGTGTCTCCTATCCCATTACTTTCTGTCCTAAATCTCTTCAGGAAAGTCTCAGGGGTGATGGCATCCCTGGCTAACAGTACCCGTCGTACCTGATCTCTTGGCATAGCTCTATTTGCCTCACTGGCTTTTCCAGTGAATCTACTGACCCGCAGCTTGATCTACTCCCTAGGATGTAGATTACATTGCTACTCAAATTCTTAGAGAAAGCCATCCATGGTCTCTTTCTCCTCAGAAGTGTTTAAAACTTTGTTAAGCCATTTCACTTTGGAGGATTTATCATCATCCTCTTTCTGGAAGCCTATGGATAGTCTGTCTAGGTTCCTCCCTTCTCACGCGACACTTCGAGCACAAATTAGTCAGGAAGTGAGAAGTACTGTACCAGACTTAAATCTTCAGAGAAACCAGTTTTCCATATTTTAACTATTTCCAAGATGTATTCCTCCTCCTGACAACAATACTCTAGGACTAGGTTCTGGGACTGGGATCACTGGTAGTGTGCTTACCCCTTCCTCCAGGCATCCTTCAAATTGTTGTAGTTCATCCTCTCTCTGATCAGTTCCTTGATCATTATTGCTTTAGTTATCCCTGCTGTTCAAGAGAACCCTCTGCTCCTGAATGTCTTATTTCAGCTACAGACATTTCTTCATATGCTACCATCCTTCTGTGTCTTTTATATAGAGATGCCACCAATGTCACAATCTGCTTTAAGAGGTCTTGATATGGACCTAGTTCAAACCTACGCCAGCAGAATGATGTGATTACTGTTCTCTGTGGCACAAAAGATGGCTTCTGGATAGGACTCAAAGGTAAAAACTAGTTTTTCATTTATTTATTTTTTTCGGCTGCCATTTTTTTCTCCCCTTGCTTAAGCAATTTTTTGAGTGGCGAAAATAGTCTAGAGTTAAATTTGCTTTACTACTGGCCTATGGCAAGACCACTCCCCAATTTGGACTAGAAAACACAAACAGTTTCACACCTTGGATATGTGAAAACTAGAACTGAACCTTTATTGAATTATCAAACCAACATATTTATACTCTCCCATACCACAACCATGTGTACCCGTTTTTTTGTGTGTGTGTGATTAAACACATCTGCTTTGTAGCCTTGGTTGCTATAAGAATTGAGAACACTCATCTGATATCTAAATGATAGGTCAGGTGTCCATGGTTAGCTAGAACAGAAGACCGGGATGTAAAGCTCAAGTGTTTGGACTGCTGAGGAGCAGTTCAGAGTAATCTGCCTTAACTCATTTGTGAGGGTGCAATGATCTGCAGCCAACTTCTGTGCAGAGCATTTTTACCATTTCCACATAGTTATAAGATATTATAAGAGGGGAAAAGGGGTATATAGAACATAATAACCATGTACAGGCAACCTATAACCACACACAATAATACATAATCCCAGTACAACAATGTCCTGCTCCCTTGGCCGTACAGTGCCTTACAAAAAATGCCAAGGGGGAGAATACTTTTGCGTTTTGTTGCCTCACAACCTGGAATTAACATGGATTGTTTGAGGATTTGCATCATTTAATTTACAGAACATGCCCACAACTTTGAAGATGGTTTTCACTTTTTTTTTTTTTTTATATATATTGTGAAGCAAACCACAAATAGGACAAAATAACAGAGGTCAATGTGCATCACTATTCACCCATACCCCCCCCCCCCCCCTCCCTCTAAACTTAATACTTTGTAGAGCCACCTTTTGTGGCAATTGCAGCTCCAAGTCACTTTGGATAAGTCTCTATGAGCTTGCCACATCTTACCACTGGGATTTTTGCCCATTTCTCCTTGCAAAACTGCTCCAGCTCCTTCAAGTTGAATGGTTTGTGCTTGTGAACAGCAATCTTTAGGTCTGACCACAGATTTTTCTATTGGATTGAGGCCTGGGTTTTGACTAGGCCATTCCAACACATGTACATGTTTCCCCTTAAACCCCACAAGTGTTGCTTTAGCAGTGTGTTTGGGGTCATTGTCCTGCTGGAAGGTGAACCTCTGTCCTAGCCTCAAATCGCGCACAGAGTGGTACAGGTTTTGCTCAAGAATATCCCTGTATTTAGCACAATCCATCTTTCCCTCAACTCTGACGAGTTTCCCAGTCCCGGCTGCTGAAAAACATCCCACAGCATGATGCTGCCACCACCATGTTTCACTGTGGGGACGGTGTTCTTTGGGTGATGTGATGGGTTTGGGTTTGCGCCAGACATAACATTTTTCTTTGGCCGACAAGTTAAATTTTAGTCTTGTCAGTCCAGAGCACCTTCCTCCATACATTTTGGGAGTCTCCCACATGCCTTTTCGCAAACTCAAACCGTGCCATTTAGCTTTTTCTGAAAGTAATGGCTTTCTTCTGGCCACTATGCCAACTCTATGGAGCGTACGGCTTATTGTTGTCCTATGTACAGATACTCCAGTCTCTGGTGTGGAACTCTGCAGCTCCTCCAGGGTTACCTTGGGTCTCTGTGCTGCCTCTCTGATTAATGCCCTCCTTGCCCAGAGTTTTGGTGGGTGGCCGTCTCTTGGCAGGTTTGCTGTTGTGCCATGTTCTTTTTATTTGGTTATGATAGATTTGATGGTGCTCCTGGGGATCATCAAAGATTTGGATTTTTTTTTTTTTTTTTTTTGTAACCTAACTCTGACTTGTACTTCTTAACATTGTCCCTTACTTGTTTGGAGAGTTCCTTGGTCTTCATGGCAGTGTTTGCTTAGTGGTGCCCATGCACATGCCACTTTTTTGTTTTTCTATTTCCAAAAGATTGTTTTATGTATATATTTTTCACATTTCATTTCACCAACTTAGACTATTCTGATCCATCACATATAATTCAGATTAACAAAACATTGAACTTTTAAGGCTGTAATGTAACACAATAGGTAAAAAGTAAAGGGGGTGAATACTTTTGCAAGACACTCTATTCATAATTACTGGCAATCAGTCCTTAAATAAAAATGTCACTTCAGTACTATCATGATTACATTGTTTAATCAGTTTGGTGTCTGTGCATGCAACTGATGGATCCATCTAAATTCCTTTTTTTTTTTTCTTTTTTTTTTTTTTTTTTTCTTCAAGAGAATTTTCTCAAGTTTGCGCTAAATATAAAACATTTTTGTGATATACTGGCGAGTCATGGTAATAGATCTTTGAGTGAGTGTACAAGAGTATTAGAAATGTATAACCATTACTTCCTGATACCATATTTGCTTCAGTAGCATGGAACCTTACAAAGAAGGGACCTATTTAAGGGCCGTACTTGGAGAGATTACTACCCTTGATGGATCCACTTTCGTATGTGGGCAGGTACTATGTCGTAGTCAAGTTTGTTACACGTTTAATCCTGCTTTTCGTGTGAGGAGAAATTGATAGATTGTGGCACTTCTAGTTTGTGTTAGTTTTTTTTTTTTTTTTTTTTTTTTTTTTTTAGTCCGATCCTTTTTCAGACAAGCGACTTGCCTGTCAAAAATGACGGGGCAATAAAATTTGAAGCCATGGAAATGCTTTGAGACATAATTGAAACCATTTTGTACTGTGAGGACCTTCGGCGCTCATTGCAAGCCTCTCCTGTTGAGTACTTTTGGTCCTCAGAGATAAATATATTTCTATGTATATGTAGTTAAGTAATAATGAATGATTTCTTCAATAAATTAATATACTGTAATTTTATATATAATTGATGTATGCAGCGAGCAATAGGCTGAAGAGCTAACAACAATCTCTTTGTATTTTGCGTCTGCATAGAATATACATTGTGAGTGTTAGTGCCCTGCTTATAAAGTGTCATGAATGTTTGAAGTGTGCATTCTAAATAGGCTGCGTGCGCAAGGTAAAGCCGTAGGTTTATTGTGTAAAGTTGCATTGTACAGTCGTAATTTTATTTGTGGTATGCGTCTCGTGAGCATTTTACGGCTTCTGTAATGGTGCATCTTATAGGTCATAGTGGGATGTGTAAAGTGCTACGTGTTTTGCGCGGTCCAGGGTCGTGTAACCGCCTTAAATTATTTTTTTTTTTGTTGGTATATTTAGTGTAAAAATTTTGCGTCTCGTAACTTTTTTTTTTTTTTCCTAAGTTTTGCGTCTGATTTTTAACGGCTTGGCTCACATCCGCTAAGTCCTACGCACCTCTCAAAGCATTACGACGTCTCGCAGTTTGACAACTATATGTGATGCATAAAACATTTTTCCATGGCCCTCCTTTTTAATAATGGCACCAATAAAAAAAAAAATTCTACATTGTCGCCATAAGTGCTCTGCACCAACAGTTAATGGTGGAAAATGTTTACACTTCAAGTTGATAAAGAATTGACTTGTCATTTTAGTTTAGCCTTTGAAGCCTTCCACACAATAATATAATTGTTGTAACTGTGTAATGTTGCGTTGCCATACGCCATGCTCGGCTTTAGCCACCGCTTGGCGCGGGGGGGGGGGGGTAGAAACACTGGAGAGTGGAGGGGAGTAGACACATGGGAGGAAAGATACAGGGGAGAGATACAGAGGGAGAGTCGGTAAGAGATACAGGGGGGAGGGGGGGCAAACGACTAGTGCATATTTAATAAGGTTGAGTCTGTAAGCCAATGTCTTGCCAATGAAAACATTTTTAGAAACCTCACACTTACACATTCTATTCTGTATTAACTTTTATTACAAAGCCGTGTTTGTAGTTACAATTACACTTCAACCTTATTAGTTTTATGTAGGTGTGTATCTTTTAACCAAGCATTTGTATTGGCTACACAAATCACACAAGTTAAGCAACAGTATTCTAAGGTCCTGGGTTCAGATGCTCAGACTTTGTGTTTTTTTTTTTTTTGTTTGTTTCTTATATAATCTAAACTAAAAAAAGTGTATGTGTGTAATCTATATATTTTTTATTTAAACTGTGTGTATGCCCATATATCCTCTTACAGAAAAGTAGTTTCTGTTAATTTATTCAACACAACTATTTTAAAATAATGCAGACTCAACAGCTACTACCTATTAACATACAATGTGGAGAACGCATTTCTGATTTTTAAATAAAGAAAAAAAAAATCTTTGGGTTAGAACACAGGATCTTCAGCACCACAGACTTTAGCCTGACCAAATGTTCTACTTGCTCTGTTGCTACACCAGCAGCTAGAATATAAAGTAGTTGCAAATTACTCTTCGGGCAGAGGTCACACACTGAAATGGCCTGACTTCTATTGATCAGAACACCATAAATTCAATATCAAACTTAAAAAGGAAAACCATATTTTTCCCCATATGCTTTTCTCCTTCCTATATTTGTTCATACATTTTCAGTTTCCTGCTTTTTAAAGGGCTAATGAAGTAACCGTATGGGTTCTGATCTACTGGGTATTTAGAAAATAATGAAATGTTTAGAAAGTTCTAGAGCATATACAATAAATCCCCTACAAAAGTAGTGCACTATAAAATAAATCCCCTAATGTAAGTATGGATTAATATCGCCATAAATATTGATCTCTAATCAAGACTGGTTAAATGCCTAAAGCTCTGATGGTTAATAATGATTAATCCTCATATCAGAATAAACTGATACTCCTGAAAAAAAAAAATCAGGTTATACTGATCATAGGATTTGATAAAAAGTGATCTATATAAAAAACAGTATTCAAAAATCATCTAAAAAAACAAAATACAGGATAGGACAGAGATCCTAAATGAACTGGAGGGTATGTATATATTATACTATATTTTATATTATATTAGAGACTGGAGTATCTGTACATAGGACGATAATAAGCCGTACGCTCCATCGAGTTGGGCTTAATGGCAGAGTGGCCAGAAGAAAGCCATTACTTTCATGAAAAAACAAAATTGCAAGTTTTTGAGTTTGCGGAACGGCATGTGGAGGAAGGTGCTTTGGTCATAGACTAAAAATTGAACTTTTAGGCAATCAAAGAAAACTCTGTCTGGCACAAACACATCACATCACCCAAAGAACACCGTCCCCACAGTGAAACATGGTGGTGGCAGCATCATGCTGTGGGGATGTTTTTCAGCAGCCGGGACTGGGAAACTGGTCAGAGTTGAGGGAAAGATGGATGGTGCTAAATACAGGGATATTCTTGAGCAAAACCTGTACCACTGTGTGTGATTTGAGGCTAGGACGGAGGTTCACCTTCCAGCAGGACAATGACCCCAAACACACTGCTAAAGCAACACTTGTGGGGTTTAAGGGGAAACATGTAATTGTGTTGGAACCTAGTCAAAGCCCAGACCTCAATCCAATAGAAAATCTGTGGTCAGACCTAAAGATTGCTGTTCATATGCGCAAACCATCTAACTTGAAGGAGCTGGAGCAGGTTTGCAAGGAGAAATGGGCAAGTATCCCAGTGGTAAGATGTGGCAAGCTCATAGAGACTTATCTAAAGCGACTTGGAGCTGTGATTACTGCAAAAAGTGTCTCTACAAAGTATTGACTTTAGGGGGGTGAAAAGTTATGCACATTGTGTGTTTTTTTCTTTTTTGTTTTTTTTTGTCCTATTTGTGATTTGCTTCATAATAAAAATAAATAAATAAAAAATAAAAAACATCTTTAAAGTTGTGGGCATGTTTTGTAAATTAAATGATGCAAATCCTCAAACAATCCATGTTAATTCCAGGTTGTGAGGCAACAAAACACGAAAAAATGCCAAGGGGGAAAATACTTTTGCAAGGCACTATATAGGCCAGAGATTGAAGAGGTGTGTTTTTTTTTTTTTTTTTTTTTTTTTTTTTTTTAAGGGGGTGGGACATGTTATATAGTATCTAATCCCTTCCCATTGTTTGCTCATTGCATGACCATGAAGTGATATAAGCTAAATGGATAGATGAACTGACATGAGTAATGTAGTTAAATTAGGTTTTCTAAAGGGGTAAAAGGAAGTAGGTGATGATGGATAAGATTCAGACCACTATTTCATTGTACAAACCTAGTGCTATGATTCAGCACGGTTTCCTTTTTGTTAACCTATTGCAGTGGTAGTCAATAGGCAGACATGAGTCTGAATTCGGACCTCTGGTTCCGTTCTTTCAGACCTCAACTGCATTCAGTTTTGCCTGCCATAAAATATGGAGGGCTAACCTTAATTTTCCTAAAATTTGGACCTTGATGAAATTAGTAAAAATAGAATAGTTTAGGGGGGCATTTATTTATTTCTGTCTTGTATATTCAATGTGCGAAATAAGAAACTGCTGTTGGGCATTTTATTTATTTCTAACAGAAGACTTATCTAGGTTTTTTTTTTTTTTATTATTATTTCTGCATGGGATTGTGAGGTTTGGAAACTCGCTGTGAAGTCATGTTTAGATATCTGTTCTCTGGGTCATGCATATGTATATAATTTAGATATTTGAAATTCATGTTTTTTCAGGATAAATGGTAGTTCGAGCCTAATTATTATTATTATTTTTTTTTTTTTTTTCTTTGATCTAAGATTTTGCTATAGCACTTTTCTTTAACTACAGTGACTATTTTTTTAAATGGGTGTGCAGCTATAATTTAGTGAAAGTGTGTGTGTGTATAGAATAGTGGTGTAATGCTTTTAAAAATTATATTCTAAGAAATAATGAAGGGGGGAGGGAAGAAGATTCAAATTGCTAAACATCAGAGATGCGTTTTTCGCATACTGCCTTCTATCTCTGTATTTGAGAGTATCCTTATTGCCACAGGAGTTAAAACGCCCTCAAGGAAGTTTTAAAAATAAGTAACCCAGAAGTAATTTTGTACAGAGGGACCAATATTCTACAACATGTTAAATGCAACTACTTTTTTTTTCTTTTTTTAAACCTGCTCTCATGGCAGTCATGTGAATTTGCAAGATCACAGAATGTGTCAGAGAGAACAGCTGGAATGGGATTGAGAATTAAGTTGTCTGTTTTTTTTTTTTTGTTTTTTTTTTTTTTTCTTAATTGCTCTAACTCTGCTCCAGAAATGAAAAGGGAATCAAATACTGTATATGAAAGATGTAAACTGGTGTTGGCTTGCTCGCAAATGATGCCCAAATTTAACTAGCCCCAAGGATTTCAAGCTGCTAATTCTGCAAATATAAGCACATGGCCTACAATGGCTTTGTATAATTCATTTGAAGCCCCTCCATAAAATATCTGTAATAACTGTCTAGTGCAGGAGTTACAGAGATTGGACTCCATGTAGGTTTCAAATATGATCTGATATATAAATGACATCTGTAGGTAACAAAAACAGAATGTTTTTGTTTTCTTACAATATCTTAGTAATGGGATATGTTACAAACAAGACTGTGCATATTCAGAACCCAAAGTAGTAACATGAGTTACTCTGAAGACATAAGATTCAGAGCCTCACAGGGCTATTGGCAATGATCTCCCATTAACGAGAGAAATTAGTCCTTATTACACTGTACATAAAAGACTCGGCACTTGGAGAGGGAAATCCACCAATGCTTTAGGTTCTAAGTTGTCCTGCTATTTAACACCTTTCAAAATGGCAACCAATCATTAACTTGCTGACCTTTTGATCCTTGCCCACTAATGGAATTCTAAGCCCTGAATAGTGTTTATTCCGGTCTAAGACTGTATATCAAATGTTCTGGTTTTGTTCTATAAATTATGTTTATAGGAAACTAGCTTCTGGCTCTTCTCCTTATTCTCTGTGCAAATAGCTCCTTACAGTCCACTAGTAAGTTTCTGTACTGATGTCCATTTCTTTGCATTGTTAATATTGTTTTGACTTCGCACTACAGGAGTTTTGTTGGCGCTTTACAAATAAAGGAAATAATACTTTAGTCTTGACCTTGGGTTAAGAGTTAGTGTCTTGAGTTAAATGTTACTGCCTTGTGTTACTAGATTGCGTTAAGCCTTTGTGCTTAGGGCTCGTATTGATGTCTTCTTTTTTTGGCAGCCATTTATTTTTATTTTCTCGCTTTAGCAATTTTTTTTTTTTTTTTTCGATTTGGAAGTTAATTTGAGCCAGATTGTGCCTTTTTTTTTCCTCCACAATCTCAGTCACAGGCCCCTGTGCTGTGTGCAAGTAATTTGAGGCATATTTTGTTTTTGCAGTCCTTTTCCGTGCGGCCGTTTTTTAAAGTCTTATTTTTGCAAGCCCCCGCAGTTTATCTACGTGCTTTAGGTCCCACGTCATACGGGTCGTAATTTTGCAGGTGTCACAAAGTCATTGCAGCTAAGTCCCGCGTGCCTGAACTTGTGGATGAGTGCTTGCAGCTCTCATCACCCCTTCAATGAGCGCCTTTGGGCGCTCATTGCAGCCTAAGTTCCGTGTGCTTCAACGGCTTGCCTCGCTTTGCAAGGCTCGCAGTTGCGGCCCAGGCTCGCAAAGTGTGACAACCCCACAAACCTGACCAACTATCTTGCACTGACTATAAATGTGGTTATTTTTTTACATTTTTTCTTCTTACAGGGGGCGTAGGTTAAGAAAAAAGGGTTATTGCTTTATAGAAGGGGGGAAAAAAAACCTCTTAAGTAAGTTTTATCTACATGAACTTATGCATCTGCACAAATCTGGTTTAACATTGTACAGATAGACCCAGTAAACTTGAATAATTTGGTGATTTGGAGATGCACTTTTAAAAGCAAGTTCTAAATACAACCTAGGATCGCCTCGTCTTCACTGGTTTAGAGCAAAACTATTTTGTTGTAGTACTATATATTGGAATGCTATATTCCTTGCACGTGCATGTTTTTATTTATTTAGTAGTAAAACTTGTTTTAAACTTACTGGAAACTAATGGGAGTATTCACAACTGTAGAAATTCTTGGAAAACACTTAAGACTCCTACAGCTAAATTGCTGCGCATTGGCTTTTCTACATTTAAAAGCAGTATATTCTGCTCCGGGAGCTTCCCTCTTCAAAAATAGAAACTCATGATTCTTCGATTTTAAATAAAGGAGAATAATGCCATCAATGGCCCTTTTTTTAAAGCAAAGCATGATTTTCATTCTTTTGAGATTCGACTATTAAAAAATACATAAGGATTGGCTCAAATATACATACATTGCAGAATGTACACTTTTTATAGGGGTGTTTAATTGGGAGCAATAATTCTAGTTTCAGACTATTCTTTCAATTTTCAACCATTTTCATTTTCTCAGCAAAAAAAATGGTTTCAAGCAAAATATGCAAAATTTAAATATTTAGCAAAAAAATGTCTAGAAATGCACTGTTCATTTTTGTATGGGTTTAGCAGCTTGCACATTGAATATGATCTTAGGAAGTTGACAGGATCAGGCTAAAACTGGTTAATATAGACAAAATAAAATAGAGCAGAACAAAAAGCATCTAAACAAGGAAATGCGTAAAATGATGATAAAAGTTCTTAACCAGACATCCAATCTCTCATCCACCTATCACAAATTTTGTAACACAAATCTAGTCTGTTTCTTCCAAAGTGATTTAGGGTCCAATGATCTTGTTGGGTGTCTGAAGTTAAATTGGGGGAAAGAAGATCTTTTGAATTCTTGGAACTGAAAACCTAGTTTTCAACAAATATCTTAGAGATTTGTCCTTTTTAAGGTCAACGCTATTCTGTCTGTAAAATATACAATCTTCTATTTTATCAACCGTTCAGCTCCAGACCAATGAACTAAGGTGAGGGCATTCTCACTAGTTTAATAAAGATCACTACTTAGAGTAAATTCTGTATAACTAACTAAAGTCTAGGTACCTTTTTTACTGCTTATGCAAAAAGAATGGTCAAAATCACATATGCTCTTGCTGCATCAAATGGGGTCCAGATCACTACTCTGCCTAGATATCCTAAGCAATTCATTAAACCAAAGTAATCCGAAGCTGTACAGATGCAGTCCATGGTCTTCTATTTACCTATTTTTTTTTTATTTTTATAATCCTTCTGATACAAAATCTTGGCCCCTTTCAAAAAGAATGGCAATGTTGATAATCTGAGGTAAGTAGATGTTTAGTAAAAAAAGAGAAAAAAATCTATATATAAAAAAAAAAAAACATTTCTTAATTACAAATGCTTGTGTTGCAACGAAATATGGTCCCCATTTTAGATGGGTAAAACTATTACTCAAAATTATAGGTGTGGTAAATATTACAAACTTTTTTTTAAATTATTGTAATGTTTCTATTGTACAAAAAAGACAATAACATATTTATTTTTTATTTTTTTTTCCTTCTTAGGTTCAGCCAAAGAAAGAAGAGCCATTGACACCTGCCTTGAGTCAAAACATTCCAAAGTTTTATTTTCCAAAAGGAAGCCCAAAAGCCAATCTCAACATAGATGGTATAATTTCAAAAATCGAGAATACGTTTTCGGTTTTTCCAAATGAAAGAGTTACATTAGAAGACATGGGAAAAGTAGCAAAGGTACAGTTCTGTGACTTGGACTGTTAAAGCAGTGTGTGTAAAAAAAAAAAAATATGTATGTATGTAAATTTCTCTCTCATGGGGTGGTGGGATGTTTCGTGTGGTTAGTGTTGTGTGTGTGTGTTTTTTTTTTTTTTTTTTTTTTTTTTTTTTTTTTTTTTTTTTTTTTTTTTTTAAGATGGTGGTATTTGCTCATAACACAAACTTCTGCACCTTGTATATAAAAAAAAAAAAAGTGTGGGCGGAATAACCTTTTCCATTTTAAAGGTGGAATATTTAGGGGTAATGTGCAAAAGTACTACTTGGCTTAAGTCATTTCTAATTTTGTTTCGTATTACAAATGTGAAACTGCACTATAGTTTGTTGCACATTAGTTAATATATTAAATTATTGTATTGGTAATCAGGCAAGGCTGTAAATATCTGTACAGTTGGTGATTTGATTATACTAGATTTTATCTTAGGTGTGTAACATTTCTGTGATCTTAAATTTATTATTTTTTTAGATTTTATGCACTTATGGGACTTTGAGAAAATAAAAGCTTTTTATTGGTGGTGGAGGGGGAAAACTGTCTGTCTGTATATGTGTCAGCTGGTATGTGTTTATTTCTTATACAGTGGCCTCCACTTTCCTCAATGTGTGTAAAAATGTATATGCAAATGTACAGAAAGTCCAGTAGAATGACTCCGTATGGCAATGTTACCACAAAGAAAATGGAAGTATATATCCGTAATTACCTTTCACATAAAGTACTGTCAAGTCCTACACTTGAGTAACATCTTATCTCCATCTATTTCTAAGATATCTTCTAGCTACCACTTTGACTGGGGTAGATAAACAATGTCTTAAAAGTGAGTCGCCTTTAAATACAATTGCAAACAGATGAATAATCCTTGCTATAGCAATCAACATATAAGATTATTTCGTCATCTCCCTTAATGTAAATGAGGGGAATGACAATTGGTTGCATGTATCAGTATTACCAGCATTACAATTTTGAAACCTCAGCTGCAACCTATCCAGTTAACGAATCTGACATGCCCAGGGTCTGTCTGGGCTGTTGGGGATTGTGGACTGGGCCTTGGCTGGCCAGAGTTACACTGTCTTTATTACTATGGTTTTGTATTGTGTGATTGTGTTACAGTTTGAATATGGGTTTCTCAGGGACAAGAGATGGGGTACCATAATAACTTACATGGACCGTAACAGAGGTCATACACTGCTGTTGGCTTTGTCTTGACTCAACAAGCCCCCCTGAACAAATACAAAGATCGGCTGCTATTGTCTGACGGGTCCTTGAAAGCTAGGTTAATCTTCAGAAGATACTTGTACACCTGGACATGTCACAGATCTGGTGTTGGCTAGGTAAATTACAAAGTAAACTAAGTTGGATCGCACAGCCAGATGGCCCCTACATCAGGGAGATATTACCAGATGAGGGCCCTTGAGCAGTTATCTACTGCAGAGAGAATCTGACATCTGATGTACAGTGTCTCCCAGGAAATTAGGAGCTTATTGGTCTCTTCTGTGTACCAAATGAGTGAAGGTTGTCGTGATTGGCCAGCCTGTGGCTAGAAAACTGTATAAATGTGACAGTTTAAAGTTATAGCAGTTATTTGGACTTGCATTAATCCTAATATTCTAAGGGATTGTATGATGTATCCAGTGGTGGAGGATGGTCAATCAGTGGCTATTGTTTTCCTTATATCCTGGTCTGTTGAAGCAAGCTCCTGGGGTGTTTTACTTGGTTGTGGTCCATCTTCTGCTATCAGAGGTGTAAAGGGATGGCACAATTTGGCTGGATAGGTTTGACCCAGGTACTTACCAAGTCCAATTGAAGTAGCAGATTGTGACAGAATCTATAACAAATTTTAATATTCAAAAGTTTTAGATATATTTAGGTTTACATTTTGATATAGTTGGTGTATAGGCTTCTTCTAGCTACAAAAGTTATTTTGAAAAGTAAACAGGCCCAAGACGGATTTCTAAAACCTGCTATTTTAAATGCATGAAACTAAATTTGGCTTCAGACCTACTTTTTTTTTCACGCACAATTTATAGATCTGGACATTTTAATAAGCCTCTTGGCACATTTTCACATAATGTGAATACTTTTACATACTATGGTAAATTTAATGCAGAGTAAAATAACCTTGCAACCCAACCCACTAGGCTAGTTATTTCATATTGGGACTAAAATGTAGTAGCAATATTGTTTCCTCCATCATTTCTTTAGTTTTTCATTATTGCCTATGACTCTTAAAATTAAGTGACTTAAACATTCTGCCTCTATGAAAAATATGCAAAACAGTTTAGCCTACAAATGGAGAAAAGCAGAGCAAACGTGGCAACAGGCATCCAATATCTATATTTATTCTCTACCTACAAAACATTGGAATATTTCCCTTTGCTATCCTTTGTATAACCCAGATGCCCTGTTGTGACTTGTGATGAAGCAAACTATTAACTTTACGCAAAGCCCCTGTTGTCCATATATAGTCTTTTGGAAATCTCATTCCCTAGTACAATTTCATGATGAAAGACAGGCCAGGGCAAGTGCTCAGAAATTAAATTAATTTCCTGAGTAGTGTCTGCCTTTTACCCTATCCTGGGACTGTGCCACTACTGGGGAAATCTGGCCTTGTATGCATCATTTTTAACCATTAAAACCATGTTCATTGAAACACTATGCAGAGGATTTTTTTTTTTTCCTCTTGTGTACAAAGAAAATTACATGTCCTTGTGCTTTTTTTATTCTAAGTCATGGGTAGGAAGCTGAGAAGGATTGTCAAATAGAGCATTCATTTATCATCCATAAATATTTAAAGATGCTTCACCCCCCCCCCCCCCCAAAAAAAAAGAAACCAAATGCACACTTTACAATTGATGCGGATGCACCCTGAATGATATATTAGAGCAGGGGTTGCTCTTCCGTTCAGCCTGTCTCCTCTGGAATAGCTTCCCAGAATGTACAGAAACGTGTTTTTTTTTTTTTTTGTAACTTAGACACACACACACTCTTCTGTGTTCTGTTTAAAAAAAAAAAAAACACTATTACTGAAGCTCTCAAAGCTGACAATGTGGCGCAGTTAAGCACACTGGGGATATGCATCAGGGAAGAGGTAAGAGTACAGGCTGAATGACCGCAAAATACAGGGGGATGGCTGCTGAGGTGGAGTAAAATAGATAGGGGTGGGTTCAGTGCTGAGGGGATGGCTCCTGGCAAGGACTAGGTGCCATGTGTGTATTATATTTGCACCGGGGCCCTCCATTCTCTAGTTCCATTTACATGCCTGAAATAAACGCTTTTATAAATTTTATATTTTAGACATTAATGCCTTACCTTTTAACACGCTGATCACTATATAGAAACTAGAGAATTGCCCGTCAAAAAATGACGGCAATGGAATTGTAAGTGAGCTAATGCTGTTTGTTGTATTATAATGAAATATATAATACGTAAAGTATATTAATTTATTAATGTATTTTGAAGCATTGTGTTGAAGAGCTGCCAATCTGTTTTGATGTTGCTGCAGCATTAGTGGTGTGGAGCTGCTGTGTAAGCGTGATGAACGTGTGCAGTGTAATAGTGTGCGTGCGCGAGACCAAAGCGTTGGCGTAGTTGTGTACTTCCGCATTGTTCTAAAATGACGGGTAATCTGTGGTATGCATCCTAGCGGAATATCCGTAGGTCTTTTGTGGTGGTTTGCGAGTTTCTTGTGGTGGTTTGCGTGTTTAGAGTGCTGTAGCCTCGTTTTTGTTCAGCGGCCATTTTTTCTCTCGCTTGGAGAATTTTTTAGTGTCTAAACTCTTATTTTGAGTTAAATGAAGGTGTAAGTTGCTTTTTTGAGGTCCTGGATGCTACCTCTTGCTGTAGGTAAGCTTTTTATGTATGTGTTGTGTGTATTTATTGTGTTTTTACATTTTTTCATGTTCGCAGGTTGCGTCCGATTTTTGTGAGGTCATAATGTGTGGTAACGGGTCCCGTATGTTTTTTGCGCTACGATGTGAAGTTTGCGTGTGTTGCAGTTGCTTCGCGAGGGTTCCATCTGCAGCCTCTCTAGGGCTAGTGAATTCAGGGGAGGTCTGTTTTCCCATCCTTTGATATATTGAATTTACATGTTGTCCTAGAACTAAAAAAAAAAAAAAGCTAAATTCCCTTGAAGGCAGTATCTCAAAGAATGAGAATTTAGCATATTAAAAACAAATGTTTTTACAACTTCTTTTAATTCTTTGTGACTCCATTTGCAGCTCTGATCAAGCAGTACATGTTCTCTTGTATTCATAAATTATGAGACTTTGTTATTGCACACTGTACCTCTAGGTTTTGAGTGAGCCCAGAAAGCTTCTCCTTGTTTAGTGGTTTAGACTCCCACATAATTTACATAGAAGCCTCATAGCCTGACACAGCCACGAATGACATGTACTGCCTGATCCGTTGTAAATGGAGTCCATGGAATAAAAAATGAAAATGGTTTAAATATGATGGTCTCCTTCTTTGACCTACTACTAGCACAACTAGTTTGTACAGCAGTACTTAAGTATTTTGCATGAAATGCATAAGGAAAAACATGAATCTCTTTTAATTACCATATACTATAAAAAAAAAAATACAGCTTTCTATTGATATTTACTAAATGCAACAAAAATTAATAAAGCTAGTAATCCAGTAAAAGGAAAATAAACTTTTAATTTACTTTCTTACTAAAACCAATATGGTCAGTGGTTGTTGTTCAATTCAAAGCCCTGGATCTTACAATGGAAAATATTTTGAGTAACATTGCATATATTTATGGCACAGGTAATTACGGTAAATAACACTGCCTTCATTAGAACATTATACACATTGTGCCTGAAAAGGTTAGTTTATCCTTGTATACCAACATAGTCTTCTAAAAAGTATCTATTGGCTTAAAAAGTATATAACCATGTTTGGTATTTCTGAATTCTCCAGGGTAAATATTTAAAAACACCCAATCATTAATGTTTGCTAAAAGACAAAATGTTTAGAATTGTACAAAATAAGCATTTCATATATGCAAGCGACAAAAAATCTCTGGCTGGCTGGGCTCCCAATGACAAGCAAATTCATTTTAAGGGTAAATAGTTTGTTCTAAAACTGCAACCTCAAAAATTTCAAGCCAAAAGCCAAGCCGCTACACATAAAATTCTGATTTTTCTTTTTGTTACCTTTTTGATAACCGTGTTTCTTGGAGAACAGATCTGAGCAGAAGACTGTCCATACTTCACAGCTCTCTCCTTTTTGTTATGAGCTTTCAAGGATTGCACGTTTTACTGGAGTGAACGATGAATGTTCTGTGACTTCTCTGTTTTATTAGACTTACAATTTCATACTATATCATTTTTTTTATTTTTAAGGTTTGTGACTGCCCTTTGTACTGGAAAGCGCCTTTGTTTTATGGAGCTGGTGGAGATAGGACGGGATTTGTGTCGGTCCATAAGTTTGTTGCTATGTGGAGAAAGTGAGTATTCATGATCCAGTCTTTAACGCACACACTCACTTGGTGGTATCAATGGTGGTTTTATTTATGTTCAGGCAATGTTGGTCTGCCCACCCAGTTAGTTTTTGAAAAAATCTACCCCTTCCTCCTTTCTGAAATTTTTTTAGTATATCCAACGGAATACTTAATCTTCTTTATAAATACCTTCTCTTTTTCTTTTTTTTTTTTGTCTTCAGTTGCTTTCCTTTTTTCTCACTCCCTTTGCTCTGAAGTTGTTCTTATACTAGTTTTTACTTTTTACCTTCCTCTCCTCTCACTTATTATCATACTTTTATCCACATTAGCGGGAATGGGGGGGGGGGGGGCGTGGGGGATACAGAACCATATATCCTCTACAAACAACCTAAAGGAATTGAGGGAGAAGAAACTAAATGCTGAGGAGAAAATAAATATTCCATAAATTGCTGACTGTTAATGTTCATGGTAGTACCTTTGACGCTGATCTGTAGAAATACTGATTTTTTTGATTTTTTTTTTTTTTTTTGCCTTGATTTGTCTGTTTTTAATACCATAAAATTATGAGAAGTCAAACTTGGTGATGATGCCAAAATGCATTTGTTTAATATTTGCATACGAGTTGTTCGTGCAATGATTTACAATATTATATTGAAGCTCTTCATTTCATGTCTCTTGTACATGTGTTTTTCAGGATCTTACAGACTTGCCATGACGATGCTGCAAAGTTCATGCAGCTTCTAGCAAGACCTGGCTGCAGTTATCTTGAGCAGGATGACTTCATTCCATTTTTACAAGTAAACCTTAAACTTCTATTGAAAGTACTGCCTACTATACAGTAATTATCATTAGCATATTCCTTCAGACCGATACATTGTCTAAAAGAGAAGTAGAATAATCTGCATATATCACATATAATAGTTGTCAAACTACGAATCGTCGTCACGATTTGCGAGCTTGCAAGAACTGCGGCCCTCGCAAAACGAGGGACGCAGTTTGGTCCGCAAATGCGGGCCCTCGCAAAGCAAGGGGGGCACCCAGGACCTCTGCAAGTAGTTACAGCTCAATTTAAGTCCTAATTCCCGAGTTTAGACACATGAAAAAATGGCCGCCGAAAACAAACGAAAGCGGGGCTACAAGACCCTAAAGACGAAAAACACCACCAAGCACATATGCTATATCATCCACACCCGCGTACCCCATACACATTCGCCGCCATTTTACAACACTAACTTACACAATTTTGGAAGTACACAGCGACCCGAACGGCTGCACACATTGCTGACACTTACACCTCAGCTCCACAACAGTGCAAACCTACATTGTATGCTGCAGGAACATCAAAACAGATTGTCAGCTCTTCAGCACAATGCTTCCTGCATATATTGCTTTCAAATAGGTAAATTATATTATTTAATTAGCATACAAAAATACATATACACAAAAAACACTCTCGCAAAAGCCATTCACCGCGCTACCCGAGCACCAACGCTGCTCATAGCACACCATGCCTTGCAATAAGCGCAAAAAGCAGATCAGCACTGACAAAACAATAGCATAAGCGCCTATCAGGAAAAAAAATACAACAAACAGCCTTGCAATGAGCGCTGAAGGATCTCAGACCACCCAAAAAATTAATGTCTGGCCCAAACGGCGTTACCTGCCTTACAATTTTACTGCCCAGCCATTTTTGATGGGCAAGTCGCTAGTTCTATTCTAGTATGGTCTTGTAATGGCCAGTGATAGGGAAAACAAATACAAGCGTTAACAGCCTATAGATCCGCTAGAGGAAAGTGATAGTCTGGTAAATCATTTAACTTTATTGGGTTACATGTAACCGTAACTGTATTTTATAAACTTTAATGTCATTTCTTTTGCACAGGATGTGGTGAACAGTCATCCCCATTTAACATTTTTGAGAGAAGCCTCCGAATTCCATTCCCGCTATATTACCACAGTAAGTAATACATTTATTTTCTCTTAGTCTTTTTGTAGATCATGTATGAATGACAATTCTCCACGCATTATTGCTGAAAGTGTCCTTGACTGCTTTAATTACAAAAGCAAAACATGCCGGTCATTTCTCATGAACGTGTTGATGTACAAATTCCAGCACTGTCCTTTATCTGATCTTGTTCTGATTTCTGGCATTCAAAGCATTAAGTTAAGAAGCTAAGGAACCGATCCTAGAATGAGGGGGTGTCAGAGTATTAGCAATGCTATTTAGAGGCAGTACAACCTTCTAGTGTTATAACGGTCTTTGGAAATCATGTGGTAGCTTCTTAATTTTAGAAGAGAATGTGCATCTGATTTTAATTTTGGATTGACCGAAGAAAAATGCATGGTGATAACACATGTAGTGTTGTCTACCTCCAAGTAAAGGCACCTTGTACAGCTACCTTGGTACTTGTCACATTTGTTAAAACCAATTTACATTATTCTTTATGGGAGTTTGGTACACAACCTGCCATCTGGAACAGATTAAGGTTGAGAACCAAGGTACCACTATATTTGATTAAGCTCAAAGCTTCCAAGGCTCCACCTCTTAAAGTTGTTGCAATGGTATAGATTATATTTGACCTAATTTTGCATCTCATATGTGTGTAACCAGAAAGATAACTTGGAATGGTTAATTTACTCTAATCAAATATAAAATAAGAAGTGATTTGGAAATACATTTCCTGTAACATCTTTCCATGCAATTGTTTTGCTGCTTTAACACCATAGGAGAGAAATAGCCAGTTGTTGGCAAAATGACTGCAAAATCCCAAACACCCACTGATCCTGTGTAGGATGACTATTGTATTCTCACACCAGTTGTATATGGTAACTTGATCTAGCTGCATATTACCAAATCATCTGTTGGGACATTTAAGACAGAGTATTAGTCCTGGGGGAAGTTTCTTTGTAGCCTATGCCAAAAGTGGTCTTTGCATGAGCCCCATATCTAGACATGAATTGATGAAGTTTTGCCCTGTCTTCAAGAAATATTTATGTCTGGTCTGCTATACCAGCTGTGCCACATCAAATTTTTGGGAATCTGAAAAATTACGGTGTAAGCTAATTGCTTTGGCATTTATAAAGCGGTAATCCCTTCTGTATTGGATTGCATAGGTAACGAAAAATATTCAGTCCCAACGTTTTTTTGTTTTTTTTTTTGTTTTTTTTTTATACCAAAGTACAGGTCATTCAAACCTAAATCTACATGCTGACAATACCTACATGATTCATTTACATGCATCAGAAAAATGTATATGAATTCAAGAGTATAAAACAAATTCCAATCTAAAGTATAATGTTTAAAGTACCGGTATTTACATTTCATTTTCAAATAAGTTATTTTATGTAAAAGTGTGGTAATTTTACCCCTTCTGAATCGCTACCTTGAGGTGAAGTGGCTTGTGTATTTCAATGAAGCTGTGAGCTACACCATGTAGGGTCACACAAGATGGGCAGGTCATAGCAGAGAGTTCAGACAAAGTAAAGTCCACTGGAGAAGGAGCTGGCAACCAATTCCAATATCTTTGCCATGAAAACCTTATGGATAAGCACAACCAGACACAAGATGTGATTGGCATCCTGCAGCCCTTAGTGTCACAGTCTGACACGGATAAACAGGGCTACATTTTGGCCATGTTTAGTTAATTCAATAACATCATTTATTTTGACAGTCCAGTTAAAACATTGTATGCAATGCAGTTTGTCAGATGAACTGTAAGTGGTTCTAGATTCTGGTCTCTGCTACATTACAGCTACCCTGGTTGTTTCTTGCAGGTAATTCAAAGAATATTTTACATGGTGAACAGATCATGGTCTGGGAAAATCACATGTGCAGAACTCAGGAAAAGTAATTTTTTGCAGGTAAGAATAATGTTCTGTGTATACATGGTTTTGTTTACATTTCAAGTGCATCACAATGTGTTGTGTGTTTCTTTGTTAGCTTAAACAGGCCACCTATTTATATTCTATTAAGAAGTTTATTTTTGTGTGTGTGCGTGTTTCTTTCTTTCTTTCTTTTTTTTTTTTTTTAATCCATATCCTCCTGTTGGACTTTATTTTTTTTGTTTACTGTTTTTTTTAGAAATAATAATAAAATAAAAATAAAAAAACTGACAGATAACCCCAGTGATGGGATTTTTACCTGATGCTTTCTTGGGTAAACCTTCCAAGTAGATTTTTGTTTTTGAAAGTCTTCAGATCTACATCGAATAGAGAAAAATAATAACTTATGGATTAAATGTGGATGGAAGATTCAGTGTAGGATAGAATTTGTAATAGTGGTATTCTGGGCTCCATCTAAAAGGCATTGGCAATTAGTGTAGTGTATGGTTCCTTGTAACCACAGGCACATTTTCCAAAGAGTGAAACAAGACCGTTTACCAAAGCAAACTGGTTTGGTAATGTTGGAACTAGTAAAGAGATACATTCCCTTATCCTCTCTATTAAAAACATCCCACATTTCCAGTATTTTTGTGTGTTCGATACTTGAGCATTTGTTTTGTGTGTCAATTATTTGGCTGTCAAAGAGTTATTCATGTTCAAACCTAGTGCAGCACTTGTGCGAATAATACATAGTCTAAAAGAATGTTTAAGATGAGGCGCTCTACTTTGTGACTTTACATATATTTCAGTTGATGAAAATCTTGAAGACTATTTTTAGCATTTACACTGTAGTAAAATTCTTACTTGGACCAGCACATCTTGCACTGCAATGTTTGTTTGTTTTTGTTTGCGGCTTGTTTTTTTAAAAAAATTTTAAGAATACAAAAATCAACTTTATTGCAATGGCTATATAATATTAGATACAGTTCCATTTTAAATGTAATGTCATGCTATCTGTACACCTTTTATCCATTCTTCGAAACAATGCACAGAAGTCTATAAGCCTGATTATAAGTTGTTTTTTTTTATTAATTTTTTATTTAATATATTGATGTAATCTTTATTTTGAGCCCATGAAGTAAAAATCCAGTCACAAGAAATATTATAGCTTAAAAAATATTAACACTGTGTCTACTGAACAAATACATTTTAAATGTCATGTACCAGAAAGCAGAATAAATATAGAACAATGCAGAGATGATACTGTGTGTGTGTGTGTGTGTAATTTTTTTATTTTTTTATTATTTACTCACTCACTTGTTAGCCTGTTTAATTTTTTCTAGTCCTTTTATTTATTTTATTTTTTTCTCTCTGAGATCAAATAGACGGCAAGATTTAATGTACCTCTTTTGCTTTTTATGATTATGTATGAAATACTATGGGAAATCAAAGTTTTAGTGGATGCAAGTGCGCAGTTGCAATAAGTATTTAGTGTTTTTAATTTGAAAAATGCACAACACAGGTAGCTGGAGGTAATACAAGTTTGCCTTTTTATATTGATTAGCATTCTCCTTTCTGCCATATACATTTAATATGTTCTAAACTATACATCAATGCAGAATGTATGATCATTTTTTTTTTTTTTTCAGCATGTTGCTTTATTGGAAGAGGAAGATATTAATCAATCAGCAGATTACTTTTCTTATGAACATTTCTATGTCATATATTGCAAATTTTGGGAGCTTGACACCGACCATGACCTGTACATCGATCAGAAGGACCTAGCCAGGCATAATGACCAAGGTATGGAAACTGGTGCCTTTACAGGTTTGGGTGCTGTGGAGATGCTTGATATTCGTTTTCTGTCGTAAAGTTTAAAGCATAACATTTAGTGTATTTTGTATTGTTACCGTTATCAATGCACAATATCTAAAATGCATTATTGATCTGTAAAACCCTAGTTATTAATACATAAATTGGTATTTTGGTGATTTTAAATATTATGTTGCATATTTATTTCTATTCACAGCTATATCGGGTAGAGTTATAGAAAGAATATTCTCCGGGGCTGTAACACGGTATTTATGTGTTTTTTACCCTTTTTGTCAACTAGTTATTAGAAACCTACATTTGTACTTTTTTAATGTAAGGCAATTTATTACTAATGCATAAGTTAATGGGAAATTACCCTTGCTAGGCACATACTTGACAAACTAACGATATTGGCAGTGGTGTAAGCCATGGGCATAATCTATTGTCTTAACATCATATTGTGAGCTGGGTGATGGTACGTGGTTGTTTGTAAATACCAGTAGAGAGAGGGGTATGCAATGAGGGAAGAGGAAGAGAAGCACATTTTTTTTTTTCTCTGAGCTAGATAAGATTGAAATTGACACCTCACTGACACAGAAGCAGACCTCTTGCATCATTCAATGTAACTATATAGTTCAACCAGATATGTAAATGCCTCTCACAAGCTTGTCATTCCAAATTATTATATATATATATATATATATATATATATATATATATATATATATATATATATATATATATATATATATATATATATAAAAAAATTATTTTAATATATATATATTTTTTTTTTTTACTTTTATGGACTGGAGCATTGTTTACTTTATTTTCTCCCCTCCATTGACATCTTGTGGTATGATAAGCAAATGTAGAGAAACACACTTAACATGTTTTTGTGTTTTCTTCCAGTGGCAGAAAAGCACAGAAAGAAGGCAAAATCAGTTATTCAGATTTTGTATGGTTTTTGTTATCTGAAGAGGATAAGAAGACGCAAACAAGGTAAAACAATATACTTTTATGTAGGAAATGTATTTTTTACGGGCCAGTGTATAGGGTTTTCTTAGTGCTTTGTACATTTTTTTGATACCTTGCTTAGGAAAATATAAGTGCTTAATTTCCATATTTTCTGTTGGGTAACATTCTTGTTTGCAACACACAGTATTGAATACTGGTTTCGCTGCATGGACCTGGATGGTGATGGAGTTTTGTCCATGTATGAACTGGAATACTTCTACGAGGAACAATGCCAAAAGATGGAAAGCATGGCTATTGAGCCCTTACCTTTTGAGGATTGTCTTTGTCAGATGCTGGATCTAGTCAAGCCACAGTGTGCAGGTACGTGCCCACTATACAGAGCATCATAAGGTTGACTGCATCTTAAATTCTAGCCATTAAACACAGCTATTAAATTTGGAAGATTGGCGTAGTTACAGATCTATTTTATTTTCGATCGGACCCAATGTATTGATGATGCTTTAGCACCAGAAAATGTCCTTTCTGACCGCACTAGAACATTTAGTCATTCTGTCCAGATTATCCTACACAATACCTGCGTCTGCTAGCATTGGTTTTGTTACGGTCTTATAACCACTTCTCACAATATTGTGCATAATGTTACACTTACTAACACATCATCCCTTAACCTTTATATTATCAGACCTTTTCAAGATGGAACATCATCTTCAACTATTTACATTTAACCACCCCCCAAACAATCTGCCTATTTGGGACCTGCCTGCTGCCTCCATAATGTTACCCAGCAAAACCTGTTGGGTCTTGTTAAGCAACAATCTTAATTTTTATTGCAGAATATAACTTGGTGTGTGACTTGATATGTTTTCACAGGCAAGATTACGCTCCATGACTTGAAAAAATGTAAGCAGGCAAATCTATTCTTTGACACCTTCTTAAATCTAGAAAAGTACCTGGACCATGAGCAGAAAGACCCATTCTCTATTCTGAAGGTAGGCTGAGAACTTTTTCCTTTCTTAGAACAGTAGCTATCCTATAGAGAACACTAAGACTAAATGAGCACATTCCTTTTTCAGGTTGGTGAGAATGAAGGACAGGAACTTTCAGACTGGGAAAAGTATGCTGCTGAAGAATATGCCATCCTAGTTGCAGAAGAGGCAGCAACTGAACAGTGGAATGATGGGTAACATTTCATATTTGCTTTAAAAATAAGCACACATTAGTTTGTCAGGTGCCTTTACTATATACTTATAATATTAAATGTGATATTGAAAACTTTTCTTTACTGGAACAAGCCAGAGATATTATACAAATTTTCAACAATTCCCATTCATAATACAGTAGATTATACATTTTTGAATGATCACCAAACAACAATTTGGTTATTGGATGTCTGCATACTAAATAAGGCTAAAGTGACTTCTGCAGTCATGAAAGCTTATTCATTCAAAATACCTTGCTTGACGGATAAGTGTCAATCAAGAAATAAAACCTGGCAATGCACACGGTTAGTTATGGGTCACTCAAATACTTTTCAGATATTAATTTTCTTCTTTCTAGGTATGATGCTGATCTGAATGCTCTAGACTCTCCACTGACAAATGAGAACAAGTATGCAACTGATAAACGACCCTTCTTTGAAATGCCTACTCATCCATCAGATTTAGATTTGGAAGAGTATGAATATGAAGATGACTTTGAATAAACAATCCTTGTAATGCCTCGCAGCTGGCCTGCTACAGCACCTTTTATATATTGTACACTAGAGATCAAACTAGAAATAATTCTGTTAATTGTATCTAGACTACTTTAGAAACAAGTGTGACTGTTCTAAATGATGAAATTAGAGGTTTTGTATTTATTTCTTAAAATGTACTTTCCAACTTAGACTAGTATTTATTAGCTTGATTTTGCTGTGTTAACTAAAATGGTAAAGGAGCAATGAAATTATAAGACGACAAACTCTTAAATGTTTTATTAACCATTTAAAATGCTACTTCAAAGCAATGAGATAAACAAATTAATTAAAAATAGATGAATGGCATATAGTTTGGAAAAACGTAACAAATGTTAGGGAGGATTATACAAACGTTAAAGTACAAAGCACTTTAACCCAATAGATCTAATTCTAATCTGCATTCACAATTGTTTGTTTTTTTTGTTGTTTTTTTCCTCTCTTCTTAATCCCATTTTCCGTAAAACGAAGCAGTAGAACTATATTTTTTTTTTTTTTTTTTTTTTTAGGTTTTTTTTTTATTATGGTGTAGAATATTCTTTTCAGGATTAGCTGTTGTCACATTCCAACTTTCACAAATTATGTTTGGCACAAACCATAAGCCTCCTGCTCCAGGAAATGACAAATGCTTATCTAATATGAACTTCCTTTTTTAATTAGTGCCTTCAAATGTACATATGTAAATGTATATCTTTTTGGGATGTAGTCGTTTTTTGTTTTTTCAGTGTTATTTTATTACAGAATTAACTTTAACTAAAAAAAAAAATAGAAAAAAAGCTGTAAATGTTTGCTGTGTAGAAACATTTAAATGATTTAAAAATATATTGTATTTTGGAATAAACTATTTTTTGCACAAAAAAATGGTGCAATGTTTAGACTTTGGAAAATACTGATCATGCACAATGCCGCTGCTTATTTAGATGATGATCTAATGCATCCATTTCTGCCACAAACGCCGCTGATGCTGTTCTCTGTATTGATAAAAATATGATCAGATATTACTTTACTTTTATAGCGTGATCTAGAGTTTTCCTAATTCAATTTAGCCGAAATCAGAGACTACTTTCTGTAAATGACCAATTGTGCTTAAAATCTTTTTTTTTTTTTTTCCCCACCTACTCTTCTGGGGGGGAAAAACATAATCTATATAAAGGGCAAACCTGTTAAGCAATACTATACAGTGTATATCTTATGGTATTATAGTGCATGTCTTAGGGTCTTTTGAGCTTACAGTTTTGGGAATTACATTGAAGACCTTGTCCTTCTTGGAAATAAACATGCCTTGCGCAGAAAGACTTAATACATTTTAGGTGCAACCTGTCAATGAAATAAGATTAAGGACCAATCCAACCACAGCTGAAATTCAAACATGGCAGTTAAATATTCCTGCAACTTGCAGCATTGTCCTGTGTTTTTTTTTATTTTTTTTATTGCTAAAACCTGCTTTGTAGAGAAGCCATGTGATGTAACTACACAAATACATGAACCTACCCATGCGTATACTGTCAGGGTCACATTAAAAAAAAAAAAAAAAAAAGTGAGTTTTTGACCAAAACATGTTTAAGTTTTTTCTTCATTTGTTGGTTCAAATTGCAATGTTATGACTAGTAAGGTGTTTGGATCTATTGCCATATCAGCAGCATAAGTCCATTAAATTATCTGATTTTATGATTCAAGAATTGAAGAAAACTGCAAAGAAAATATATTATCAGTGCCCTTTAACATTATGAATAAGGAAATATCTGTAGATTTCACAACGATATTTTATATAGACTTTTTGGAAAGGTTAGACATTTCTATGCAAAAGTTAGGAAGAATAAAAACTGGTAGAAAAAAGCTGTGATGTGTTGAAACATGAATAAAACGGGTTTAATAAAAAGGGAACAAACACATGTAGATTCTTCCAATTTTGTGAGTTTGACACAAAATGGTTAGAACGTCACCTCAGAAATTGTTATGGTCCGGTTTGAACCTCTAGATCGATCTACACACCAAATTCAGTATACAGTCCGTTATCAAGTGGACCTTTTTTTAAAACTCTCTTGTCTAGAAGTGTTTAAAATAGTAGTAACTGCTATCCCTTGAAAGTTCCGGATTAGTAAGAAAATCTGTCCTCCCCCAATGTCATAATGGTGGCAATACAAAGTCGCTTCATATACAAAGTGTCCCAGAAAGGTATATCCAGAAGATTGTAGCAAGGAAGAGGATGTCCGGCAATCAGATTTGTGTGAAATTGTATAAGGTTGGTTTTGTTTGTTTTTTAGTATTTTTAAGTGCAGAAAGTTACATAATAAATGTTTTACTAGCTAGATGTGTTACTCTGTCCATCTGATATTGGATCAGCAAATCTGAGAAAAGGATTGGAGATTATATTCTCTTCTCAAAGGAATTATGGGTAATATAGATAAGGGTTAGGGGGTCAATTTGATAGGGTATATGGCACACCCTAGCCCATATGACCTCTTTGGAACCAAGATGGGGCTAGGTAGGGGGTCCTAGGGGTTTCTAAACCACTAGGAATGGAGTGAGGAGGTGGTTGTACAGGGGAACCAGACAGTTTATTAGCGGAGGAGAGGAAAATGGGCACAGGGAGACTTAAAACACTGTGCATAAATGTATTATTAAATTAACCCCTACCTTTATGGGGTGGGGGGAGGAAGTGTTGTGTTGCTTACAGGACAGTGTTGCTGTGAAACACTAACTTGTGTACACGGAAGAGTATGAATAAGCCAATCAAAAGGCAAAAACAGAGTGCACAACAGAGCAACCTATTACCAAGGACCTCTGTCTCAGTAGAAATATGAGCGGCATATAATAAAGCGACTAACCTGCTTGTAAAAACACTTGGAATGTAATCGAGCCCTATAAAAGCATTTTTTTTTGTTTGTTTTAGAATACTGTGTACTGCATCACCAGTATTTTTATTTGTTGCTTCCAAGTCAATCTTATATGTAGAGCCATGTGCTCTTGCTAGCTTTTATTTTTTTTTTTTTGTTATAAATATTCTGATACTTCAGTGATTTTATATTAACATATTTTCACGAGCGCTAAATTTGCTTTCACGTCCTCTCTTTTTTGTTTACCTTTCATGCATCTTTGCAAATCAAAATCCTATCTTCTAGTTCTCAATGAGGATGTCCAATCGGCAAGTAGCCGCCCTAGGTTCAATGGGGCATCTGTCAATCAAAATGGAAGGCCTCTGATCTACCCCTGTTGTGCAGGAAACCAATTATCAGGGCAAGTTAACGGTTTTCTTGGGTTGTTGACCTTCCAGTGATACTTCAAGTAGGACAATACTGGAGACCCTCTGTTTACATGATCTTCTTATATTCCCCCTGTACATTTAATCTGGTCTACTAGGGATAAACTCCTGTCTGGCAACTTCTTTCTGCGCTGTGTGAACCCTTTATGCCCAGTATCTCAAGTTCTGTTTCCCCTTGTCCCTATACTTTTATTAGCTTCCCCAGCGACAGACCAGCAGTTAATAAACATTGATATGGCTCCCTCCACATACATGTAATAATCAACATTGCACCCAAAATAAAGCATAGAGTAACCAAATCATGGAACATCATACACACAACATGGCAGTTTGAACCATAACACATAGGGGCCCCAAACCAGGCATGCAATCAGAAAATTGCATACTGTGGAGTCCATATTGATCCTTGCCATTCCAGGTGAGTCTGCTTTTATAGTCCACACAAGTCCAGTGGCCATGATTGTATACAGTTTTGATACAAGTCTTATTGCAGTGCGAAACATATTTGGGGGAAAAAAAGGGTTGACATTGTGTTAAGGGGAGAATAATCCTGACATAAGGTATTGACTAGTGTTTAGTCTGAAGAGCATGTAGAGGGAGAACGTTATCATCCCATATAATTTTTCCTATATGAATACGCTTATGGGCTTCTCATGTATTTACATTTCTAGGATCTAGGCCTGGAATAAAGTTTGGATTATGTAGAAGAGAGATGAGTCTGGATGGATGAGTGGAAAGTTATATTTAGAGAATAAGTGCTTTCAAACACTGCAATGAATTGGGGCATAGCAAAAAAGCTTTGTGGTTGAAGGAGGTGCTGGAAACCAAAAATAGGTGACTGAACCCAAGCCTATTACCATTTTTCTCCCACCTTAACTGCTAATCTTATTTGCTATTGATAAATGAACCACCTCGAGGGGTGGATATTGCAGTTCATTTATACATAATGTAATAAATACATGTTAAGGCACCATTTGTAACTGCAAGCCATTGCAGTTATATTTATATGTGTACCTTTTTATTTCTTTAATAAACGGGACATTTCCTGTATCCTTTTAAAATCTTATTGCTTTAACTTATTACATTTCAGGTGATGGACTGGGCATGTGCATACAACAGAACATGGCAGTTGTTCCTCAAACATATGTAGTGTCAAGGGTTTAAAGGTCACAACACCAGGTGCTGCTAGAGAAACAAGTCTTTGTTGTGTACTAACCTTTTGAAAGAGACTAGCAGCTGCATACTGGACTCTGTTATTATATTTATCATGGGTATCTGTAAAATATACTAAGACTAGCATAATGGTCTAGATCGAAAGGTAAACATTTACAATTAAAAATATAATAAAGGGGATAAAAGATTTTGCAATACATACACACCTTCCTCTCACCAGTTCCACAAAAGCAACCTGGCCATGTTTGGATCTCCCTGTGATTTTATATATTAGATAGACATGTTGTACATTTGTCACCTTTGTTACTGATAACTTGAGATGTGTTCTAGTTTTTCAACTATGTTTTACCTACTGATTGAAAATGATATACATAACGTTATACAACATTGCTCATACAACAGTATGGCTTTTAAATTAGGATAAAGTAGGACCTTTTGTGCTGTATGAATCTGATTAATCTTGCTCTGCAGACCATGTCAGTCAATTCTTAAGGGTCACATGGTTTCTTAATACTTCAAGAAGTTTAAGATTCAAAGCCCTACTTTTTGTGCAAACATTGGTAAGTATTACAGTAACAATACCAGCAATAGAGGTGCTTAGACAGAGAACAAAGTGACCCTTAGGGCTTTGTCTTCCTAAGGGTCACCGTGGACTTCAGAAGTGGACCCCTTGCTCACTGTGCCTTAGGAATTTATCAGCTACACACTACTGACGAGGCCCAAGAGCGGCCGAAACGTACATCTAGGGTGTATATCAGTCTGGTCTCACTCAGAGTGGATGATCACATCCATATAACTAACATATTAAGGATAGTTCATTCTCTGCCTGAGCACCTCTTTTTTTTTTTTTTTTGGTATTAAGTATTACAATAAGTCATAAACTCAGATATGTTCTTAGTTTGTAATAATAAAAGGGAATGTGATGTTCAAAAGAATCTTAATGTATGAATAGTAAGTGAATAGTAAGTACAATTTGGCCAGTTAAATTCTTGTACATTTTATTTAGCTGGAAAATCAATTATAGAACAAAAAACACTGTTTGAAAAGTCTAAACATTTTTATTTGGTTCATAAAGTTTCACAAAAATAAAGGTTAAACAGATATACATCAAATTTTGATAATTTGCTTATAAGCAAAAAGGTCCCATAAAAAGTACCATGTTACTTTTTTATTTGAAAATAAAGCCATTTTAGAAAAAAAAAAAAAATCTATATCCTGTTGTGCATAAAATACATATAATATAGTATACAAAGTCCATAACATATTGAAGCCTATATTTTGAAACTTACCAAAAACCGTGTACAGTAAAAAATCAAATTGCTCTTGAAAATGAGGCAAACATACCTTATTATCAAGACAATTCAGCAAAGTAAAACTTCAAAAGAAGATAGTTCAGTTCTGAATTTGTAAAAATAAGTGTAAAAATAAAATCAAGTTCTCCCCATGATCTGTTATATTGAAACACTAGCTTTATATTTACACACAAGGAATGTGCATGTCTGCATGTCCATAAGATAATAATAAACTACAAATGTTCTCAGAGTCATATAGGTGGAATTGCATATCAGAGGAACTTGAAATGGCTAATCTCTGCACTGCACCTGGTGCAGAGTGGGTTGGGGTAATTCATTTCTATCTAAATTAATTATCCCTTCTCCATACACTACTCAGGAGAACTTGAAACTATTTAGCTGCAGCCTCCCAGTTAATCCCTGTCTAATCAGTATGTCTTCATTTTGTTGTAGAAAATAATTGTCCAAAAATAATTTTTTGTTTTATAAATCTGTCTTCGTAGTCACAGCAGTCTCCTAGAGGAAAGAATGGTAAATATGAGTTTTGTCAAGACCAATCATCCAGTGGAATAAAAGCATTGATATTCTCTCTGGGCCTCATTCAATTGAGATTTGGCCAATTGAATAGGGCTCTATATAAGCACACAGCATATTTTTAGTTTTTAGTTAGTAAACATCTATCCAAAAGCAAGGTTTTCACTAACGAAAAACTTCTGGAAAAAAAATGCTATGTGCTTATATAGAGCCCTATTCAATTGGCCAAATCGCAATTGAATGAGGCTCTCTGTGTTTTAAAATCTGATCCAATAATCACTAAGATCAGTGGTTCATAATTTTCTTAGACCACATAGACCTATAGTATAATTTAATCCTTACCTCGGTTGTATCCACTGCATCAACATCCACCTCATCATTGTCCTCATCTGCATACATATTTTGTGGTATCTGTTCCAATGAAGTTGATTGGCTTAAAATAAAACATAATGTCATCAATAAGGTTAGATAAGTTCTGTCCCATAACACAAGTAGACCAACCTGCTCAGTTCTGTCTGTGACCTTTTGTGTTTTCTTTGTAAGACCATGCATTTGAAATATGTTGTTTTATCTTCTTCATCACACATAATATGGAGTTAGCAAAGGTTTCAGGTTCCAACAGTACTAGGCGATATATATTTATATAGCAAATCTCACCCGGACCTCTGTTGCTTTTCCATCACGTGCCAATGTAATATTGCAAACTTTGGCAGTCTTGTTCCATTGACTAGTCCTTTTTATGTACATGGAAGATGTGTTCTCTTCTACACATCTATATAGTTTTCCCTAACAAAAACTTAAATGTTTTAAGATTTAGAATTCATAAATCCTGCAGATCTAAAGTAAAGAAAATGCAAAAAAAAACCTCTAACTTAGTTGCATACACCACCCTTCTGCCACTTATAATGAGCATTATTTCCCTTGGTGATGGGGCCTTTTATGGAGGAAACCGTTTTTAGACCTTCGTCTTATACAAATGATTTTGTATATAATAAAATGATCTACTGATACTTTATAATAGATTGAATACAGAATGTTCCCTTTTTATGCTGCAAGATCAGTTCTTTATTGATGAGGTACAGGAACCTCTAATCCTTAAGGATAATTCAAGCAAACACAGGTGTTTCAAAAACATTTTATATGGTGATAGCTATGTTTATATTTAGGGACTTACAGCCTTATTAAAATGTGATTTGGCCAATTGAATACGGCTCTATATACGCACAGAGCATATTTTTTTTACAGAAGATTTTAGTTAGTAAAGACCTTGCTTTTGGATAGAAGTTTACTAACTAAAAACTTCTGTAAAAAAAATATGCTATGTGCTTATATAGAGCCCTATTCAATTGGCCGAATCGCAATTTAATAAGGCTGTTGATATTTACTGTGTTCTGCAAGATCTGATAGGCTGAACAATATACAGCACTGTAAAATGAGCGTGCATCTATGAAGAACAGAGAGATACCACAACTCAGGCATGAGCCTAGTGGGGTGCTTGAGGTTCACTGCACCAATGTGCACAGACTTAAAGGGGCCCTTAGAAGAGGTTAACTATAAAAGAACAGCCTTACAGCAGTGTTTTCGTTGGTTAAATCTATTTAATTGCTTTGAGAAGTGAATCACAAGTAAAGTAATAACATTCAGCCTATTTTTTTTTATTTTTTTTTTGTCTTTTCCTGCCCCATCCCCACCAAGCTGCATCTTACTACAAATAAGTCAGGAAGTAGAGACATGGACATCAAAAATGTATAACATGAATTTAAAACAATAAGTGTAAAGCCATTATTATACTTATTCTTTTTTACCAAGAAAAATACTGATCTACAGTTTAATGGACACTAAAAGTAACATAAAAATAACTACAGGGGGACATATTTTCTCTCCCTCTTTCCCTGACCTATACAATGAGTCAATGTAAGTGGAAACATTGGGATGAATCATATGCTTTTACTGCTTTGCTAAAAGAGCTACTATTTTTGGATCGCTCAAATAGCTAATTAAACAATTTATCACTTAAAAAGACTTCCTCCTAATTTACTGCTATAGAATAGATCAGGATGTGCAAACACTGTCCACTAAATTGTGTGCCTTTTATGTTACCTTTCTAAACTTGAAATAATTCACATATTGATAGTGTATACAGAAGGTTACATTTATTACTACTGCTAATAAAAAAATAAAAAAAGAGAGGCAAAATATTTCTGTGCCCAAGGTGCCAGGGACTTCAGCCTCGCCCCCATTTCAACTTCTTACATGTCTCCAGAAACAATATGGCTACAGGATAGTAGCACTAAACACAGAACAAGACAAATCAAGAATATTTTCCTAATTAGATACCAATAAACCTAAAAGTGCGTGTTCTTTTCTATATTTTTGTGCATGCAGATTTTCCATATAAAGTTGTTTGACTGTCCAAATATAAATGTATATAACCCCTTACCTGTACAGTGATGCACAGTCTTGTGTCTTATTATCCTGCCTCTTACTTCTGTTCTGTGCATCAGATGGGGATTTTTCTCCTGGGCCCATTTCTGGAAGGTATTCTGTAACGCAAGGTGAAACATTATAAACATTAAGTAATGCAAGCTCTATGCATATAAACAGGGGCGCTTCTATCCACACATTCACAATGCTTTAAATGTGTTTAGCCCTGAAAATCAATTATGTGGCTGATCATACCACTGTATATATAATTGTATATATTATGCCACTGCATAATATAGGGGGGAAATTATATTATTGTCTGAGATTCTCACTTTTTACGGTTACAGGTTAATTCATTATAATCTGATGTTACTGGCTATTTAAACAAGTTGTATGCCTATAGCCCCTCTTCATTTACTACACAATTCTGGCTCTACACATGGCCTGGTGACCATATATGTTGCCTGCTCATAGTAAACACCCCCCCATACAACCACAATTATTTATATTGCCATTCGATCCCTATTGGATTTTAACCGAAACTCAAAAAGTTAGAAGTGTTTCTTTTGGATGCTTTGTGTACAAAGCTCTTCACTGAAACTACCAGTGATCTGCAAAAGGTTTTGTAAACAGTGTGTGCGCTCAGTAAGGAACTGCTGACAAGTCTGGTGTTTTCGCTTACCCAGGGAAGGGCGAGCACAAAGTGTAACGGGTCAGCACTTTCTGGCTGCTCACAGCACTTTTTTTTGCAGAGCTGATACACATCTGTTGTGTTTTGTTTCAGACGAGAACAAAGATCCAGAGGTACAAACACAAAGAAGTGGAGGCACAGCCCTGCTCTCCTTGTCAATGCATTTTTTGCCATTTAAGGGGCTAATGCGTCAAGTAGAAATAAACAGGAGATTGTAGCTGTGATGAGTCAATCTGTGCATGCTCTCCTATCCTAGAGCAGCGTCTCTCAGCCCTTTGTTATCTGGGGACCGGCTGGTTACCTTCCAATGCTCATGGGGAACAACTGACACAACATTTTCATTTAGTTTTGCATTCATTTGAATAGAGTACATTTTAACCGCAGATAATGTTATCAATAATCTAAAAATGTGACTAATGATAATTGTAAGCTTAAAGTGTTAGACTCTCCTCATCCGTCTTGTTCTTGAGCACTGACATAAAGGTCTCAGGGACCGGCAGCACTACTAGGACCAGCTGTTGAGAACCACTATTCTAGAGGGCTGACTAATGACAATTAAATACATCTCTCTTTTATGAATAGGCTCCATAGCAGAACATGAAAACATTACCTGTGACAAGCTGATCTGTTTCTACATCTTTAGGTAAGAAATAAAATAATTAGCAAAACTATTTTCCCAAGGTAAAAGTAACATTATTGTGTCTACAATAGTCCTTTAAGCCAATGACTGGCAACCTAATTCACTTGAAGGGCTGCATATGTGGACCCTAAGTAGTTAAGGCACAGAGGCCCCTATTCAATTGAGCAACTGTAAGTTACTGGAGCCCGTAATGTAGCCTGCTAATTTGCTTTTCAATTGGCGTCATTTAGCTACCCGCAAACGATCTGTGGGTTACAGACTGAAAATCCCTGTGGTTGTCAAAATCGTAACTCCGACCCATCTAAGCCTTTGATCTTTCAAGCCTGTAAATGTTACAAATGCAAATCGCTATACAATTGCTACAATTCCTCAAGCCCACAAATGGTTTTCACACCAATAAATGGCAAATATAGAAGAGAATCCTACGGGTAGCAGATAGGACTCTCAAGGGGGTAAACACCTGATCGTAGCTCTGTAAATGTAAATAAAAAATCAATACTGCACTTTAAAAGATGGTGAAAGTGATGAAATACATTAGAATTAATTACACAACAGTCTCAAGCCAACAAATCTGCAATCAAAAAATATTTTTTTAACGTTTCATTTGCGTGTTATATGGATCTCAGTAATCAAGGAGTTATATCAAGCCACCCACATGGACTAGAACATTTCCATCCATTTTTATTATTTTGTACAGTGCCTAATTGCAAGTCCTACCGCATATCGGACTTCTAAACGCTAATTGATTGTGTTTAACCTTAATGTTCTACTGACGAGATGATGACGGTTTCCTTTAATATTGGCTGTTTCGAAACCGGTAGTTAGGGACTTATCATGATCATGCTTTACATTTTAGGCTTTTGTCCAGGTCGCTGCTGGCTTGGTCAATTGAATTGCTCTGTAACTGTTGCAAATTTCAAGCCTGCAGACTTACAGCCGGAATGAAGGCAACTGCGGGCAATTGAATATGGGCCAATGTGTTTAACTCTTTTTATTTTATGCATGGGAAAAGAGATTGAGGTAATTGGTAATAGAGGTATAGCATAGATAATAAGACATGTTCAGGAATATAACAGATAATTATTTGCTGTTTGTGGAAAGATAAAGTGAATTGTGTATTGGGCATGCTCTCCTACTGCAGTGACAGACGGGGGGCTCCATTCAGTACTTGGGCTGTCTGTTGTCCACCACTTTTTTTTTTTAAGCTGTGGTGAAAAATGCAAAACAATACAATAAAACACAGTACCAAATTACTACCAACAATATACATATGTAGAAAAGAGACATAAATATCCACTATAATAGCCAGCAAAGTGTGTCACAGATTGTTGGTAATTATTAGTGCACTGGAAAGGGTGTGCGAACGGAGGAGGGGTGGGGGGAGCGCACAGAGAGAGGGCGCAGAGAGAAAGAGAGAGGGCACAGAGACACAGAAAGAGAGTCAGGTATTAAAATTATCAACGTTTAGGGTCATATTCATTATATATACTCAATAAATACATGGTTGGGCATGCACTATAAAATGTCTACATTGAGGGTCAGATTTGCAGCATCACCTTTAAAGTAAGACAAGAAAACAATAGCAATGGAGAGGTTTGGACTTCACTGCATTAGAAATGCTCGGGGCTGTGTGTCTAAAAGTGTGAGCTTTCATTGTCCTGTTCAGAAGTGCATTGAAACTTCAGCACAATTGTATTCAGCCCAGGAATGTATGCTCAGTTCTGTCGCTCTGCATATAGTATCTTGAGGGCTGCACTCTACTAATCTTCTCTGTTTCGTTCCTTACAAGGGGTTATTATCTGTGCCAGCTCTTGGCTTCTGCTTGGAAAAACAGAGCAGCTAACAGATCATAAATCAAGTGCTAAAAAAGAACCAGTAGTGGCACAAACATGTAACAACCTGGTATGTCTCAAAGCAAAATGGAAAAAAAGCTTACATGCCAACTTGTTCACGTTAATAAAAATAATAGTAAACCCATAAAGGATTCTATGGAAATGTCACCCATCATAATACATTTTAGGCTTTGTTAGAAATGTAATTAGTGTTTAGCAACAGACTGTCATCACATGACCACTGACATACCTTTTCTTCCCTTCTACTACATTGTCTATTTGTTTTGTTGAAGTGAGTAAATGCTGAAGATGATTCAATTGCCAATAGTAACACCATGTTACTGAGAGGATTTTAATGGCCATTGTTGACTCTTTGATTATGCCACTGTAAGTATAGAAACTACTACACTGTCCATATAGAGTATACTTTACCATAGGATTGCTTCCTCTTTAAATGCTGGGATGTGCTGGAATATAACACGTGGTCTTTAGAGAAGGAACTGCCGGTAAGCGAGCTCTCCTCATCCTGGTTATCTAGCAGAGAATTACTGTACACCACCAGCGGGTTCCAGTCCTCTCCTTTCCGCAGCAGCATCTGCTCACTGGCAAACCGTTGCAAGTATCCATAGCTGTGGGAGATAAAGAGCTGGGGTAAGGAAGCATCACTGACAATGCTCCCACGTCCTGGATACAGGCAGATCTGAGGCTGCAATGCTAACGTTCAAATGTGTATCTCAACTACACTGCTTATTTTATTGCTAACCAGTTATTAAACACATAAAACTCTACTGTATGACCATTACCATGGCCTTTTAGAAAGGACTTTGCAGAAACATTTCAAAGTAAAGAACACAAAATGTAATGATCAAATCAAAGCCTTTGAAAGAACCAAAACATATACATGAACTTACCAGTCTATATTTTATTGTATTGTCTTGTGTATTTTGCATGCTCCTTATCATGTGTTCTCTCATGCATTTACTGTACCAATTTCATGTTCCTGTACCTTTACGGAAATGTTGGTGCTTTGCTCCATAATTAGGACTATTTAAACTACTACAGAGTCGAGTCACACTATTATGACCACCACCTACTTTTGACATCAGCAGCGTGTAGCCAATGAAAAATGGCACGTGTTGTGAGCTGGCTTAATGGGCATATAAGGTGACATGTAGGCATTCTGCAAACATATCAACCATCGCTGTCATGGGCAAAACGTGCAATTTATCCGACTTTGAAAAGGTGATGATCATTGGATTTCAGGGCCATGGGTGGCAGTATTTCTGAAAAAGCACAGTTTCTGAACTGTTTGCATGCTGCTGTGGTAAAAGTGTACCGTGACTGGGCAAACGGCACCATTGAGAAGAAACTGTCTCAAAACTGCATTAAAAACCACCTGCCATTGATGTCAGAGGTGAACGTCGGCTGCAAAGGTGTGTGAGAGCCAACCGTCATGTTACAGTTGAGCAACTCACCGTCCAAACAAACAAGGGAGCAACCAGACGAGTATCTAACAGGTGTACAGTGAACCCTGTTGCATATAGCGAACGGCTGGTTACTGCACCCATGCTGATGAGGGTTCATCATCAGAAATGTCTTCAATTTGTACGACAGTACTGAAATTGGACCTCTTCTGATTGGCAAACTGTTGCCCTCTCTGATGAGTCACATTTCTTCTCCATCAACTGGACGTTGGCGTGTCAGGTGCGAAAGTTCCAAGAACAAACACTGCAACACTTGTTGGAAAAACACAAGCTGGTGGCGGCAGCGTTATGGTCTGGGTAATGTTTTCTTGGCATTGTCTAGTGGCCAATACAGGACCAGACCCAACTAGAAATTTATATCTGGCTTTTTCAGGCACAGATTATCAGCGTTTATATTTACTAAACACTCAAACCTCTGGAAGGCACTCTCAACCGATTGGGTTATCTATCGATCAAGTACACCCATACATGTTCACTGTCTTCCCTGGAGCGGATGGGATCTTCCAGCAGGACAATGCAACGTCATACTGTCAGAATTGTCCGGGAGTGATTGGAGGAGCATGATGGAGACTTCCAACTACTTCCCTTGCCACCAAATTCCCTGGACTTGGACCTCATCGAGCAACTGTGGGACCATCTTGTTCACCGTATGGATCCTCCACCATGCACTCTTAAGCAGCTGTCAGGTGCAATGCAGTCAGCATGGCTCTAGATACCCTTGCCAACCTTCCAGCATCTTTTTGACTCACTACCACGCTGTCTAGCTGTTGTTAGTGATTATTCGGGATATTCATAATAATATGACTTGACCGTGTATATAAATAGTTTCTTATAAGACTGTGAACATTTAAATTATGACTCTAAGACACTACATAATAGTATCCACATTTAGTTTTTAAATTACATTAGTGTATTTTTAGGTTTATTACTAATTGTATGTTTGTTTGAATGGTATTAAAAGTATATCCTGATGGACCAATATATTTGGAAGAGCTGTCCCATAATGTAGGATAATAAACAGAAAGACACTTCTGAGAAATATTACAGCAGACAGACAGACAGGACAGTGGGGCTCTATCCAAAATAGCTTACAACTGAGATATAAACTCTATGTAACAAGTAAGTGTATTCTTGACTATCTTAATCCATGTCTCCTTATACGGGCATTCATAACACTGAGAGCGTAAACCTGCACAGAAACTGTAATGCAATACTATTAACACAACATTGCAGCATTTTCTTACCTAACATGTACCCTATCGTGTAACACAGTGACAAAGCAACAAATAGTTTCATGTATTTACTAATGTTAGTTAAAGTAACTTACACCAGTCTCTTGTCGGTTTTAAGCAGTTTGCTGGAGAACTCGCTGATCAGAATTAGGAATGGCAGGTTAGGTGGAGGGTGACCGTCTTCTGCTGCTGGCTCACGGAAAGCAAACTCAATGCCTTGCCTAGGGAAAGTAGCAAACAATTTAATTGCAAATATATTAGCAGAGGGTGCATGAAACACAGGAAGCTTAGAATATGTACTGTGAGAACAGAGTAAGATACACATGAATGGACTACAAAACAAAGGTCTGTTATAATAACAAAACAAGATCTATGTGTCCTGATCCCTGGTCAGATTGTTTTCCAGTACCATGGTCCACACCATGTTCCCTAAAATACTGACTACTCCGTTCTTGCAAAGTAGGAAAGATGACATGAATTCTATGCTCACAGTGACTGTAAATATAGAGATTAAAGGAATGGTCACCAAATACTAAATTGGATTTTTATTTTAGAAAGCACAATAAACTGGCTATAAACTGTTTCTAAGCTAAAACTGGCTATAAACTGTTAAATAATGAGTGTGGTATATAGACCTGTCTCCAGAATGTGCAATATACTGATTCCTTGGCATTGTTTCCTCATTAGTTTTTGTTCCACCCATATGTTACTATGCAGTTAGATTCCTAACTGGTTTCCTGCTCAGAATTCTGAGAAATATATATGCACCAGCTATAGAAATGCTTCAAGGTTACTGCCCCTCATCAGTGTAATAACTGTATTTCTCGGAATTCTGAGCAGGAAACAATTTTTTAAAATTATTTTAGACGTTTAAATGTGAACACAGATGTACTATTTATTTACTGTACTACTGTACGGTGGAGGGCTTCTATCGCTCTTTTGCTCACCATAAATTAAATTATTGTTGTGGTGAACTACCTACTCAGGAAATCTACTACACAAGCTGGAACTGGCCCCACACTGATGATAGGCAGTAAACTTAAAGCAGCTGTACATGGGTGGGATTCCTGGCTTGTGTATAATCCACCCTCAGCTTTGCAAAAAAGTTGTGTAATAAATACAGCAGGCATATGCTTAAAGGAAGCCATGTTTAAAATGGTAATGGATTGCACGAGCAAAGCCTTTGTGGGCGCATTTGCATGTCCCTGCCCAGGTTCCCAGAATCCAGTTTAATAACAGTATTTCTTGTAATTCTGAGCAGCACACAAGTTTTTTTTAACTTGTTTTAGACATTCAAATGTGAACACAAATCTATATATATATATATATATATATATATATATATATATATATATATATATATGTCAAATTTGTTTTGTTTTTTTGTCTATTACTTCAAGCATTTTGATAGCTGGTGCATATATATATATATATTTTTTTTTTTTTTACATAAAGTGTAACCCAACACATTCACACATCCTGATTTATATCACACAGCCAACTCAATGAAATAAATGTCCACTCCACATACTTGTGCATCATAGCTATAGACTCTCTGCACTTCACGTGGTCCATGCCGAAGGTTAGAGAAAAGCGGCGAGCCAGCTCCTTTATATTAGTGAATGAGGAGGCAGATTGGGTGGCATGTACTTCTCTGTGCTTCTGGAACAGCTGCAAACACATCAGCAAGCCAAATAAAAAAGAGCAAAGCTGTAATGGGCCTGGACTTGTTAATGAACAAGGGCGTGCAGTTTCATTTAATTTCCACTCATTTCCAGCTGTCTGTGTAAATGATCTTGTAACTGGAGGTGCTATTAGCAGTTGTAGTCACAAGCTCCACACATAGGCAGGCAGCCTGGAATGACTCACATTCTAAATTATATGGACAGATCAGCCAGGAAATGTGCACTTCCAAGCTATGTCAGGCTCTCATTAACACAGTTAATCATTTCTGATTACTTTCCCTTAAATGGAATATCGCATGCAAAATATCCGCTGACAACTTTACATGCTTTTTAAAATCAAAGTCCATATATTTTTCTTTACTATTAAGCTTTCCCATTAAAATAAATAATAATAAATGTACTCCACTTCATAATATTGTATATGTAATTTGAGTCTCTTACCTGCTGCAAACACAGTATCAGCGTTTTTGCGCTCTCTATTCTATTATTCTGTCGTGTTCGGCTTAAGGTTTCTTTAATTATATCTCCAAAGTCACTATAGGTCTAAAATAGTCAACAAACAAAAATAAATGTCTTGCATTGTATCGTAATTGTAAGCTTGTCTGTGAAGATAAGGAAAAAACAGTAATAGTATAATGCAACGTTTTATTCCGATGCAAAACTAATATAGCAGTTACAATATCACATCAAGTTTTGCCTCTCATACATTGCACAGCCATTTCTAGTTTACCCTCATAATACTAAACAAATTAAAGGAACACTGCAGTTCCCGCCCAAAAAAGACACTTTTTTGTTATGTATGTGCCAAACTAATAATATTAACAGCTGTGTATGCCATGAACATAAAACATTTTGGGGTGGGGGAATTATACATTTTGAAGACTAAACAAGAATCCATTTTATGTTTGTTACAGAGCTGAATCAGGAGGGGGTGTTTTGGCTATCAGTGTAGACAAGGGATGGATAAGATTGAAATTGACACCATACCCACCCACCCTGACTGACCCAGAGGCAGACTGCTTGGTTCAGGAAAGGCATCCACATCCTTGTAGAAGTATACATGCCCTCTCTCACACACACAACTTCCACCAATGTACCATGGTCCAGCAGAGGCATCAACATGTATGCTTACTAATTACATGCTAGCTGTATGATTTGTTTAGACTTCCATCGTGCACTGGTCCTTTAAGGTTTGTCAGTTACCTTCATGTACTGTTTGTAAATCTCCGATGCTGCAGACATTTCCACTACATTGTAAGCAATCAGTTTGCAGTAAACCGCTAGTAGACTTCTCTTTCTGTGCAAAATGACCAAGTTTCCATCCTCTTCTTTATCTGATGACGTTGCAGCTAGATATTGGGAAGTAAGACAATGCAATGTCAGATTTTGTGGATTTAGATCATTTCTGTGGTGAGTTCCTAATACAGAAGAATGCATTACTAGATACACACAGGTGTAAAGGTCCTGCATATAAACATAGGTGAAGAATAACCTATATACGAGGCTTAGGATAGGGTACAAAAAGGTGGCTGGGCTGTGATTCTTATCTGCTGTAATATCTAGGTTGCTATATTAGGCACTACCTCCAAATAAAGCCATTCAGTTTAGTTAATATGTATTCTTACTTATCAATAATAGCATTGTTTTGAAGATACAAATGCAAGGTCTATATCCAATGTTCACATTAGACACTGCAAATAATACAGAACGCACTTCATATTAGCTGTTTCAAAGCCATCTAAAATGTCACTATTTATATTTAATAAATAGACTGGACATTCTGAGAATGAGGTCATCTTGACCTTAGTTGTGCTTTACACTTAGTTTTACTGTACTTATACACAAGGCCTTCTGTGGTACAAGTACATATCTAGGCACCACAGCTGTCAGTGCCATGTATAGGGACAATCATGTCTTCACACAGTAGATACAGTTTCTGTTATGTGCCCTTACAAACAGCTCTTGTTCATATCTAATATTAGTATGCTCTGATAGACAATATGTCTGAGAATAAAGCTTCCAAAAACTGACACTTCTAGATATCAATACAGTACTTTAATAAAATGATCACATAACAGGTGGCATCTGCAAATGACATTGCTCTGAATTATCCTGTACATCTACAAATGGAAAGTGTATGGCCATATGTATGAGTTCCCTGGCTTTAAGTTTAAATCAGTTTCAATTAAATATGAATGTTCAGTAGATAAGAAAAAATATTGTTTTAAGTAAATAGCTTCATTATGCTTAAAGGACCCCTGTTGACCTATACACCCTGTTAAGAAAATATACTTTGAAATATGCTAATTGTTTTTTTATCATATAAAAAAATATATACAGCCTCTAATGTATTACCTTTTATATCTAATTATGTTGCACTGAAATATATAACTTTGACACATAGCTTAGTTATTTAAAGTATTTGCCACATAGGTCCTTTAAAGATTGTCTAAATAGCATGGAGAAGGAATGTCTTACTCGTACAATGCCCAACAGGGCAGGGCCAGTGGCTATTACCTACAAAACCAAACAAAACAAATTCTGACCAACGTGACTTTTTCTTTCTGGACCCATCCTTTATTCCTTTATCTTAACCATGGGCCTCATTTAATTGAGGAATTGTAAGTTACTGGAGCCCGTGAACTAATTTGCTATTCAATTGGCGTCTTTTTGCGAGCCACAAACGGTCTATGGGTTACGGGCTTGAAATCCCTGAGGATGTTACAACCGAAACTTACACCCCATCTAAGCATTTGATCTTTCATATCCGCAAGAGTTACGATCATTAAAATCGCAAATCCCTATTCAATTGCTACAATTCCTTAAGCCCGCAAATGTTTTCACACCCGTAAACGGCAAATGTAGAAGAAAATCCTACGGGTTCCAGATGGGACCCACAAAGGGGTTAAAGACATGTCCGTAGCACTGTAAGTGCAAATAAAAAAATCAATACTGCACTGTAAATGATGGGGAAAGCGATGAAAGACATTAGAATTAATTACACAACAGTCTCAAGCTCGCAAATCGTCAATAAAAAATAATTTATTTTTATGTTTCATTTTGGGGTTATATCGATCTCGGGAATCAATGAGTTAATACATATCAGGCCACCCACATTTCCTTCATTAATTTGTATTATTTTGTACTTTGCTGGATTGCGAGCCTGATCGTATATCAGACCCCTAAAAGCTAATTGATTGTCACGTAACCTCCATGTTTTGACAGTATCATTTTCTATTGACAGTATCATTTTCTATTTTCTGTGTTGGTAGTTACGGCCCTGCTTAATTGATCGTGCTCACGCTCTGAAATGCTACATACGATTGCATGGTTTACTGTTTCGGCTGTCAGGCTGTAACTTGTGGGCTTGTTCAATTGAATTGCTCAGTAATTGTAGCAGAGTTCAAGCCCGCAGCACGCCAGCAGTCATACGGCCTGTATACCGGGAGATGCGGCCTTGCCATGTGTTTGGAGGCAGTGAAACACTGTTTACTCGTTTCTGTTATTTAGAACATTTTTCCTAAATAAAGTTATTTGCTTTACAAAGTATGACATCTATCTGTTCCTTGAAAGTATTTACTTTAAAAATATATATTTTAGGTAGCCCATCAACTTAAAAAAAATAATTAGATTTCCCATTTCCAATTGAAGACGCCTTATTTTCAATCTAGTCCATTTGGAAACACTAAAATGTATGCACAAGTAATTCACTCTTGTTCTAGATTCACTAAGCAGTGCGGACACTGTGATGTGCTGTGGTGATGGCTTTTATTCACAAGAAATAGTTGTCAAATTACCATTGCAGCCCTTCATGACTATATGCAGCCCCATTAGGTGCTCCATAAGTAATCAGTAATCTAAACCAGGCCTATCTCTGTGATAAGTGCATTACATTGTCAACAAGATAATACATATTAACGTGGCTCAAGTAAAACACCTTTGTTCTTGTCTTTATTGCTGTGAAAGACGTGCTGATCGACAAATGAGAGCATCTCCGACTGCAGCCCAGAGTCCACATTGCAGAGTATCCATCCAGTACCGTCTGTGTGACTTAGCAGCAGTAGTAGGTCACACAAGGAAACAAAGGCCTACACAGAGACACAGAACCAGTGGGTATGTGCAGATAGACCAGCACAGGGACAAATGCATTGTCTGACATAAACTGAAAGATTGCACCTACCTTGGCAAAATATAATCCAGAAAAACACAATCTTTGCACAATGCCAAAGAGATACAGCAAATGCATATTTAATGTTTATTTGAACTGTTGGGAGATGTGTATGGTGGATACAGACGGACAATAAAAGACACTTACTTGTTCCCTCACAGACTGGTCCTGGTGTTTCAAGTAGTGCCTGCACATCTTCCAAAAACTGGTAACATGTGTCCTGAAGGAAACAGTCTCCTCCTATATCAATGCACACAGAGGAAACGGATTAATAATATTGTCATGCCTCACATTTAACTGTATCACAGTATCATGATATTGGTTTTATTTACAGAGGCAGAGTAAATCCTAGCAAAAAAACTATATAATGTGACAAGTGGTAAAGATACGCAAAAAATGCAAAATATCTCTGCAGGTAATACACACACACATAAATATACACAACTTTGTATAGCCATTTTGCTGATGTTTTATTTCTAGAAGTTTCTGAGGACCAAATCGTCTTTACATCATGATGTGAAGTTATAAGATGCCTGTGGGATCCAAATGAGGGAACATGGAGTCAGTCCCACAGAGCCACCAGAGTCATGTGTACTAAAAGCTGATGTTGCGGAAAATGCCCAGAGATGTAACATCTTAATAAATAGAGCCTGTAGAAATAGAGAGCTTCTTCAAAAGTTCTCTGACACTTCATCCTTTAGTACATCTGGCCCAATGTTTCAGGATCCTGCTGATCATACTAATATTGTCTTCAGAAATACAATTGTTTTTATGTAGAAATGTTCTTGCAAGGAACAGGTCCAAACTGAAGTTACAAATAATTATTCACCATGCTGTCAAATACATAAAACAATACCAGACCTTAGGATTTGGCTCTTCCATGACTGGAACCAGCTGCCACAGGAGGGCATAGTACATGCACTGGAAAGCTGGGAGAATGAGCTGAGCAAAGCATGACACATGTTAATGTAAGTAAAGGCAGTGAGACAACATCCTATATTGCATTCAACACAGAGGTGCAACCGACCAGCTCATACCTACTACCTCTTCTAACATACATAGTTTTTACATGAATATTTTATATTCTATAAAAGACCACTGTAGAGGTCATACAATAAGGTTTTATGTACTTATTTAATAACTATCAATAAATGTAATTATAAACAATAAAATCCTATATGTCTTTAATTAATAAACAATAAAATCAATATTTTTAGAATGCCATTTCAGTGTCTCATAGGCATCCTTCGATCTCGAGGGATCGTGGGTTTGTGTCCGAGTAGGATTGATCTGCGTTGTTCAAACCGATCTATGAGTGACATTCTTTGTGGCATTGTGAGCAGCAATAGAAAGAGGGTGGTATTTTAACTTGGGCACAAAACTTCTTGATGGCACTTTTATCTTCCACTTTCTCCATCATGCGCTTCTTTCACTTCCGCTTCCAGGCATACCTATCTGAGGAGAGCGAATCCCAGGTGTTCACACTTATAGAGGGCGCCGAGGGCAGGAAAATAATTTACTATCATTGTAGAATCTATCTTTAAAAAATCTAAGTAGGCGCATAGATTCTGAAGATGTTGACCGTGCCCACTGATGTTTGTAAAAGGATTTTCAGCATTGCATCATTTGCCATGCTGGATGGTGTAACATAGGCTGTTTCTGATTGAGAAGCCAATACTGTGCTTCCTGGTCTCTTCTGGAGGTTTTCCATGTCAGAAGAAAGAAAAGTAATTTGAGACACCCAAAAGAAGACAGTCTTGTTTTGTGGAGAGCCATGATGTCCATCCCCAATCTACTCAGCTCACTTTTAGTGATGGCCGTCTTTTGTACATCATTGATGTTACATAGATCTTCTGCAAGGCCTGGAGTCATGGTTCTTAAGTTCCAGGTGTCCAGCTCAGGCTGGGTCATTTTGTGGATTCCTTTTTTTAGCTAATGTAAGGTTAACGATCTACCTCTTAATGGTTCCCTCAGCACCACACACCCTATTAGCCAAGAAGACAGTGGCGAATCAGCACCTATTTGGCTGTGGGCTACCCAGCTTAAAAAATGGTCAGTAGCTACCCAATTAAATCTGTAGACCTCTCCCACAGAAGAAAGAAACCCCTGGCGCCTCACTCTTCAACAGTTGAGTGTGTGATTTATTATTGATAACTACTGCTTCCACTCAGAGAGTGGAAGTGTCCTTTCCAGGGTGCAGGTCTGGGCAAGTAGGTTTGAGCGACCAGAGATGCCCAGCAGCAAGTTTCCCCTCTCCATGACACTGATGTAATCCAAGGGAAAGACAAAAGCCAATAAAGCTTGGCACTGGTGACATGGCAGGAGCTGCCAGAGTGAGGTTGATTACAACCAGGGACTGCCTTAGGGGCTCCATCTCCAGATTTTTCCTCAGGGTTCATTCTCCAAGCTTTTCCAAGACTAGGTTTTGCCACAAGGCAGCAGAGGTTTTAAGTGAGATTTTTCCCTTCTCGTAGGTGGGCCACTTTCCTATGCTGACAAGCCTCATCTGCCCAAAGAAACTGGTTTTAAGGCACCCTTTTGTCAGTGAAAATAATTTTGTCAGGCTTAGAAACTAAGCCAAACATGAAGGCAAGGTGCTAGACTATGGTTGTCAGGGGCAATATGTTTCATTGTAGCTCTAATAAATTTACATTTGACTTTTAGTGCTGGAGGCTTCAGCATGGCCGATTCTCTCCATACACCATCCTGAGAGTGGGAGCAGGTCTGGCCAGATTCTGTCCAAGCTGTCATTTAGACTAGTTTGATTGCCTGTAGTTGCAAATCTACCTAAGCATAAGTTATTGCAATACATTATTGCATAGTTGTTTATAATCAGTTGCTAAACAAATAAATAAATAAAACCAAAAAAAATTGGGGGTCTGCATTATGGCCATGTATTTGTAGTTTTCATGAAGATGCTAATACAGGATTACAATTTTCTTTTTACCTTACCTAGCTTTCCAGCACCCCTGAGAGTCGGGTGTTATTGAATGCTGTAACTAAACCCTATTGTATGACAACTATCGTGGTGTTTTATGTGCCTTCTTTATGATATACCTATATACTTTTACGAACATTTTTTTATTAACAAGTGCTTATGAGCTCTGTTTTACTGCCTAAATTCATACAAACAGTACCTGCTTCGGTCTGTCCTCTGCAGTTTTTGTGCAGTGCCTCAGACTGGCCAATCATAGACCATGTCTCAGCACAGTATTACAGAGACGTTGTCCCTGATTGTCTAGTATGAGACAATGCACAGCTGTGCAGTCTGTGACATTGAGTCTATAACTTCATGAGCTGCAGATGGCAGATCCAATCAGGACTTTTAGTAAGTAAAAACAAGAGCATTTAAGTACCTCTTAATAGAATAAAGTACATAAAAGTAAATATATACATAGTCTATTATATACCAAATAAAATCCACAAATATTCCATGTCCCTTTAAATCATTTTGATACTTTTCATGATCTGCCAATGAAGGTAAAAAGTACCCATTTGAATTTAGAGTATTAATAAAAATTAATATTTTAACAGCATACTACATTCCATTCAGACATAATACATATATGTTTTATACCTGCACAGGTAAACAGTGGCGCTCAACATCAAAGAGAAGGAGCTGACATGTCTTCTGGTGCAAGTTCCACTGGGTGAGATTATGGGCACTAAAGATTAGGGATAAAAACACAGCAGAATAAGACCACAATATCTACATTTGGTGAATATATAGCTACAAAATATAAGCTACTAGACTGAAACATTAAGGTATAAAGGTAAGTACTTTAATTGCTAATCATGTATTAAAAAAAACAAATTAAACTCTATTTTATCAGCACTGTGTTTATCATTTATCAATGGATATGGATAAAGTCTGACTTAAAGAAAACTAATAATATTAAGTTCATCCTTACCCTCTTATGCACTAATTCAGGGAAATGATGAAATGTACTTCCTATAGGTTGTGAGAATACACTATACATATACTATCTGTACAATGCTCTGATTTATGACCTATATTAAGACAAGAATGACAGAGCTCACTTGTGAAATGCTGCTAGCCTTCCCAAAATGCAGGACATCGGGTGCACATCTTCTGCTGTCAGAGGAGCTTCTCCCTGACCCAATAATGACAATTAGAGAACTGGCACATATACAAAAACATTGCAATATTGTGACAAAAATACCAACATCAAAATATAACTCTCTCTCTTAAGTTAACCCTGAAAGATTGCTGCTTTTATAATAAAAATACCATTCAGAGGTACTCTGTTTGAGAATAAACACACCTTAATCCGTGTGTTTTATAAGCCCGGTTTCCTACTCACAGAGAAGCCTCTATTAGCTCACTTGTGCCCTTCACAGGGAAAAATATCCTGTAGTATATCAGTCTGATCTCATGGATAACAGAGACCCAGCCCCGAAATATTAGGCAATTCTACCCTAACAGGAGAAATGGCAAAGCTGTCCATTTCATCCTTGTGGCCCTTGTCAGTGAGGTGTAGTTGATGTCACTAATAAGCAAGGAGTCCATGCTTGGAGTCCACTATGACCCTAAGGGAGACCAAACCTAACAAAAATCAGCCTCCCTAAACAAGGTTTGTTTTTTCTCCCATTCAGGGTAGAATTGCCTGGTATTTTGGTGCTGGATCACTCTTCTGAGTGAGACCAGATTGATTTTATACAGGATATTTCTCCTCTTTAAAAGGCACAAGCGACCTTACAGGGTGCTGATGTAGATTATCATACTTACAGGACAAACCTATTATGGTTTGTTTGTTCTTAGAATGAGCACATCTGATCTTATATTTACATTTATAAACTAAATAACGCTTAGAAAAGTTTAAGTGTTTATATTTAAAGAATGATTAGTTTGCCCTCACTGCTTCATGTTCGAGGGAGATAGTGAGCTTGCGGTGAACAATGTATTTTGTGTTCTCTGACAAATTCTCCCCCTGTACACTTATTAGACGTCTTGATCTTTTGGGTCAATCAGATTACAGGATCAGAATTCCAATTTGTCACTACTGTTAACAGTAATCTGCTACACATCTTTATTTGAACTAAAAATGATAAGGAGTTTACACGCAATACAACATGCAATACAACGTGCATAGACTCACCTCTTGTAGGATATCATCTAGCATTTGGCTGAAGGTGTCCACAAGATCACTTATTAGTTGTCGCTTACAAATAATCGCCCGGGAGTTGCTTGCCAGGTTTTCTTTACAAAGACTGCTATAAGCCTTGGAGCAGGACTCTAGCACCTCTGGATCTGAGTGCTCCATGGCTATTTGTCTCATCTGCTTCAACAAGCTGTCTAGATGCTGCAAAATAAGGATATGAACTTTTACCATTATTTTCACCCAAATCTACTGGGTTAGTTAATTCAGACACCTTTTGGAGTTCAGAGATAGGGCCAGACGCACTAAGATTCATGGGGACTGAAAAAGGGCTGCAATGCCTGTTCATAGCCATCTCAGTATGCACTACACTATGTTACCATACAAACCTTCACTATAGGACATGTTTTGGGGTTGTGTTGCACCAATCCCTTTCACAGTATTCACTAAGCATCTTCCTTCTCTAAACACAAAGTGAACCTAATATACAACATAGCCATCAGTTAGTATTATTTTTGTGAGAAAACTTACAGTAAAATAGCTGTTTTCCCTAATGTTTAGGCTTGAACTCCTCCCATATTTTCAAAGGTAGAGTACTACGATACTATTTAAAAGCTGGACCACTACAGTGACTCCTTCATTGAGATGCCATATGTGTGTGTATCGTTCAGTCGTGCCCGACTATCTGTGACCTCATGGACCATAATACACCATGGTGATCCACTTGGTTTTCATGGCAGAGATACTGGAGTGAGTTGTCAGTTCCTTCTCCAGGGGCTCATAGCATACAGCTCCAGGGGGTCATAGCATACAGCTCCTGGTATTCCTAGAGACCACAGCATACAACTCCTGGTATTCCAGGGGGCCACAGCATACAGCTCCTGGTATTCCTAGGGGCCACAGCATACAGCTCCTGGTACTCCTAGGGGCCACAGCATACAACTCCTGGTGTTCCAGGGGGCCACAGCATACAGCTCATGGTATTCCTAGGGGCCACAGCATACAATTCCTGGTATTCCAGGGAGCCACAGCATACAGCTCCTGGTACTCCTAGATGGTCTTCCATCCAAGTACTGACCAGGCCCAACCCTGCATGGCTTCAGAGTGGTGTGATCTTTTGGTTCCATGACTGGAACCAAACCCAGGTGGCAGTGGTGAAATCCTAACCACTGGACCACCAGGGAACCCAAAAACTTGAAGATGCCAAGGACTGAACCTGGGGCCTCATACATACTAAGCTACATCCCCCACATTGCTATATGTAGCCAAGGTTAAATACAGGTTAATGCATAAAAGCTTTAATGGCAGGGCCAACCTGGAGGTAGAATGATTTCACTTCCACTTCTGCATTAGTGCAGGGTCTGGAGGATGAAGGAGGCAAAATGCAGGTCAGACAAGAGACCCATTGAAAAGAGTGCAAGGAATTAGAAACAGGGATTATGGAATCAAGGGTTGTATGAAACACTGCCCTTTATTCAGTGTGTGAGAGTTTTTAGTTTATGAAATGTGTTGGATATTTAGAAATAAATAAAATAATAGCAGCAGTATTCACGTGTCGTTGGTTGCAAATACTAAGCATTCATTTCTCTTCCTATGCTCAGAAATTTGACAAATTCTGGTTTGTAGTTGTTTTCAGTCTAGAAGCAGATAGACATTGCTTTTCTCATAAGTATTACAGAAATAACTATGAACATCATTTATAAATGAACTAAGTTACCCTTTCCATGTATGCTGCTGTATAGACTTCCATATCAAAATACTGAGGAATCTGCAAGAGGTTTATCAGATTGACTGGGTCTGATGAATACTGTGGAAAAAAGAAAAATTGTAATTTAACAGTAAAATAATTAATGTTATGTTCAGCCTCGTCAGCTGTTTAAGTTAGTTAAAAAAGAAGCACAGATCTAATGGTAACATTTAAGCAACACAATGCAAATGGGTGAAGTGATCACTATGTTTCATTTTTACTAACTTTACCTTGTCCATATTTGTTGTTTTTCATATGCCAAGTGCACCTTTTTGGCTCTTTGATACATGCAGTAACATATATTGAAATAATGCCCCCTGCCCCCATTATCTTATGACATGATATACAGTTATTTGCCATGCAGCAGTTGTGAACTAAATATAAAAAAGCAATTCTATTTATCATGTACAGTACATAACAATGTACCACTATATGAATTATATATATGGAGAACACATATATTGCATTTATCATTATACATCTTATTTAGCTCTTTTGACTTCTGATTTAAAAATATTTTTATGACATTTCTACATTTTCCATACAGTGAGCACTGTATGAAACACACAGCAGGTTTATGTGAAGCAAGAGCCTGAAAACAATATAACAAACTGACAAAAATGGTCAACAATGGGCTGATGGCTAAATACCATAACTGGACATTGTCACAATTCTGTTGTTAGAGACCACTATGATCACATTTTTCTATACAGTCTCTTAAGTAACTAACTTTTTCACTTTTATATGTACAGTGGACCCTCAAAACCTGTCTACCTCAGTACCTGTCTTTTTCGGTACTCAATGTGGCCAACTGAGAAAAGAAATGCCTTGGAACTCAATGCTTGCTCGGTACTTGGCGCATTTGCACCAACCTGCATCCTGTCTCACTAGGAAGTATGAAAGTACTGTGTGCAGCTTACAACAACTAAACTGCAATCTGTGCTTATAAGAAGCCATATTGAACCTTATGCTTACAAGAACAAATGTGTAGCTTGTGCCTACAAGAGCCCAAGAGCAGCCTGTGAGTACAAGAATCAAAGTGTAGCCTGTGCCTATAAGTATCAAAGTGCAGTCTGTGCCTACAATAATCAAAATGCTGCCTGTGCCTACAAGAAGCAAAGTGTAGCCTGTGCTTATAAGCAACAAAGTGCACCTTGTGCTTATAAGAACCAAAGTGTAGCTTGTGCTTACAAGAACCAATGTGTAGCTTGTGTTTCCAAAAACTAAACTGTAGCTTGTGCTTACAAGAACCAAAGTGCAGCCTGAGCTTACAAGAACCAAAGTGTAGTTTGTGCTTACACGAATCAAAGTGTAGCCTGTGCCTGTAAGAACCAAAGTTCCAAGCAATAACCTCCCCCTCCTTCTCCTCCTCTACATCACCACCATCCCATTGGGCCCTCAAGTCCTCTCAGTATAGTTAAAGTCAAGTTAAATTCAATTTTATTTGATCTAATTATTGTTTTATATTTATGTATGTTTAGTTTTAAGGTTTTGCATTAAGAAACAACATCAGTTAAAAATTTCTGGGGTTTAGAATAAATTATTTAAATTTACATTGATCCGTTTGGGAAATGCTTGTTTGGTACTCAACCTGCCATTCGGAACGGATTAAGGACGAAAGCCGAGGAACAGTTGAGCTGTAATTCTTTATTGCAGGGTCCTAATTTCTATTTTGTGATAATTCTGCCTTCTACATTTTCAGGATGGTGTGTAAAATACTAATAAAAAACTTTGTGTGCATTCAAAATCTCTTTTAGCTCAGGAAGTTAATTAGAAGACAAAAAAAACAATGAATTGCACTGCAACATATTTTATGTAAAATGTACTATATTAGGGGCTATATAATTTTTTTACATTCTAAAACACATTTTGCCTGTTTTCAAGTTTATATTTTAAATGAATACAGTGGTCCTTTAACTTATTCAGGGAGCAGAATTGGAGAAAACATGTAAACTAAGAGTTCAGGCCCACATTTCAGGTCTTCATTACCTTTGCCAGAAGCAATGGGAGCATCACTGCAAAGTGCTGAGTGATTCTAATACAGTCTTCCTGTTGTACTTTCTTCTCCTTGGCTGATAGCACCTAGAAAACAGACTTTCTTACACATATACGTATTTAATGTTAAGGACAAAGAAAGTAAGCTGTAGAAGGAGCTCACTTCCCTAACAGCTCAGAATAGATATCCTGCATCAAACACAAAAGTGGAAGAGAGGGGACCCTGAAGAGAAACAGGAGAAATCCCTGCATGGATATTATCAAGATTGTTCGCTGTAAATTAAAAAATGCTCCCAAAATTATAACTTTTGTCAAGAATATTATTTATTCTACAATTCACAAACCTTCCTTGCTGTTCCTCTTCCCACTGGAGGGTGACCTTCCACAGCTTGACGGACACTTGCCAAGATGAGTTCAACCAGAAGGCTTTCTTGAGTTGTATTTGAGTCTGAAATTCAATTATATTTTCTACATAACATATATATGTTATAAAGGTTATACGCACATTATATATATATATATATATATATATATATATATATATATATTGATATATATATATTGATATATATATATATATATATATATATATATATATTGATATATATATATATATATATATATATATATATTGCAATAAGAATGGTATAATGTTTTTTTTCCTGCATGATAGGTAAACAACTGAAATAAGGCATTGGGCCATTTGAACTAAATGGTAACATTTTCTAAGAATATGCTCTGTAGAATAAAAAAATGGAAAGGCTCTCTGGAGATCTGAAATAGTTCACCCTGTTAGTACATCTAACCCACGGTGTATTAGAGATTGCTCAAGGATGCTGTAAGCTGGCTGCATATATATATGCCGTATATATATATATATATATATATATATATATATATATATATATATAACTCCCCTGTCCCACCCAAACATGTACATTTTGGTTTAAACTAGATCTTCACTATGTTCTCAGGTAACATGCTGAATGATCAGGAACCAAAAAAATATATAGCTGTAAAAATGCCTAATACAAATAATTTGGACTTCACAAAAAACTATACAAATCTAATTTTTGCCATTGTCACCAATGGAATGCAGAGAACTAGACTAATCTTAGGTGTCACGCTTTTGGTTACAGATTAGTACAATGTTAGTATACAAAACAGTTAAGGTTCCTTTGATCAACACTATACTGGAAACATACCTTGTGAAATTTGCCTATAACAGAGAACCCATAACAGAGACACAAATAAAAGAATGTCTTCAAGAAGCCAGCTGCAGAAACAGAAGATACCATGGGAAAAACAAACAATCACATCCAGTATCAGTTTTCTTCTCTCTTACCCCCTTCCTCTTCACATGTATCCTGCAGCAGAATAGATGACATGCATTGCCAATCTTTAAGGAAGCCAGGGGTGCAGTCCCAGAGACTGTCAACAAGGTATGTAAGGTGGTCATGCAGCTACAGGAAGGACAAATAATACACTTGATCAGATAACTTCCTTCTTTACTATGATATAATCAATTAGCTACAAACCACTGATAGATTCCATACTTCTATACAAAAAAAGGAATGGTCTCTATAGAAGCATTACTATCTCTTATGCTTATGATTCCATTGTGCATCCAAGCATCCTACTGGCTTTTACTGTAGGTTTGTTACATTGTTTGTCTAATTTTTAATCATCTGATATAACAACTCCCAAGTCCGATTCATCTTCTGCTGCCATCAGCAAAATACAATGAACTATCAGCCTTATTAAATTGCAATTTGGTAAATTCTAAAGGGCTCTATATAAGCACAGAGCATATTTTTTTACAGAAGTTTTTAGTTAGTGAAGACCTTGTTTTGGATAGAAGTTCACTAACTAAAAACTTCTGTAAAAAAATATGCTCTGTGTTTAAATAGAGCCCTTTAGAATTTACCGAATTGCAATTTAATAAGGCTGTATATTTTTACATTGTGTTTTTCGTATGCATAATTTTACATTTTCAGAATTAAATTTTAGATCCCATATTATCCATTCATCTTTTGTTGAAGTTCATTAGTAATAATACTAATGAATATAATGCATTAAAAAGGCACCAGTAACATCTCAGAAACACTCTGCTAGTAACCTTCTCTTCCTTAAAATGTATTTCACTAAGTACTGTATAATTCTCTATATGCTATATTTTTATACACCACTGAATCAAAATGACATATTATGCAGTAATATATATATATATATTTGGACAGTGTGAAATGCTTTACTAAAATCTAGATATGATCACTCAGAGAATGGGAAATATTTCCTGTAAGACAAAAAAATAAAGTAACACAAACAACCGCATAAAGTGAAATTCATCTCACCTCACTCTCACAAAAGAAAGCAAGCAGAGACTTCAACTGGCTAGCATTGTGTCTCGTGCCCTCTCCTGACAGTCCATTGACTTCAACTGATAACGCCTGATTCAAGTGCCTGCAAATAACGAATTACATTGTGTGACTGCATAATAATATATATTATACATTCAAATGTAGCTTTATTATTTTATGCAAATACCCCTATATAAGTATATTATAGATTATATAAGAACGACAAACAGAAAAATTAGAAGTGTGAAAGAATGCCAAGACTTTCCACTTTTGTAGTACGGACATGCTTCTTTTTCGCTGTCATCTAGCACTCTTGTGGACTTAACTTAGAAAATGCTACCTGTATCTGCCCCCATTTCCATTTATGTGCAATATATCAAGCCTGGAGCAATATTCTAACAATATGGGAACAGCGGGCTGGCAGAAGTAATGTAGTGGTTGGCGGATATATGGATTTGCAACTGGATCTATAATGCTGTTAGTATTTTGTACAGGGCTGTATCACTGTGATATCATTATGGGGTATAAACAGGAGGAGTGTACTGCACAACCTAATGAAAGGCTTTCTCTACAGTCATACTGTTATATGGTATGCTTTGCAACACTTGGCTGCATGAAGAACTGTAAGGCCCCCATTCAATTCAGCTTTCGGGAGATCCGGTGGCCCGTAAGTTAGGTCGCAAGCTAATTTGCTATTCAATTGGCATCTTTTTGCGGACTCTGCTTGATTTCCGAGTTACGTGCTTGAAAAAATGGCTATGGTTAACCTCACAACTTACAGCCTACAGAAGCCTTTGATCTGTCACTTTTGCAAGGCTAAAATCGCAAATCGCTATTCAATTGCTCAATTTCCCCAAGCCTGCAAATGTTTTCACACCCGTAAATGGCAAAAGAGGGAGAAAATCCCACGAGTGCTAGAGGGGACCCGCAAGGGGGTTAAACACCTGTTCGTAGCACTGTAAATGCAAATAAAAAATCAATACTGCACTGTAAATAACAGGGAAAGCGATGACAGACATTAGAATTAATTGCACAACAGTCTCATGCTTGCAAATTGGCATGGTCTTAGATTATTCTTTATGTTTAATTTCAGGGTTAAAATGATCTTGGGAATCAATGAGTTAATACATATCAGGCCACCCATATGGACTAGAACAGTACTGGCATTCATGTTCATAATTCTTTATTTTGATGGTGTAACGGAACCCATCACTGTTTTACCCTGTTTTATGATTATTATGGTTAAAATATGATCCTACTATATGTATGCTGGTTTATGCTCTGCAGAATATTAGCCAGACTTTTGCAGACCTAGGCTAATAGATAATCCTATTACAGAGATTCAAGAGATAAGAAAGTTGTAAAGGATCCTTGCATTTTCCAAAGTGTTTTCATTTTTTGATAAGAACAAAGAAGGCTGATCTAATTAATGTCTGATTGTATCCAAGTTGCCAGGGAGGTGTGGCTCACCTATTGTCCTATATGTGTATTGTATGGGGGATATGTGCAATGTCTGTGTGTTATGTGTAAAAGATACTTTTACTAACTTTTGAACCCCTGGTCTGATTCATGCCATTTTTTTATATGTTGTTCCCCTGGGTGAGAGCTATTGAATGGTGCGGGACTTAAAGGTGTACCCCCTGTTTTTGGGGTACATCCAGAATGTGGTTAAAATTGTGTCTGTTTTAATTGTGTTACCTGTTATCTGAGGGGAGGAGACGTGGGGGTTGAACCATGTAGATAATTGGCTGTTGTGATAATTATGTGGGTGTAGCCCTTCAGAGGGCACCATTGCATAAAAGGAGATTCCCTGTTATAAAAAAATAGTTCTACTTGACCCTTCAAAGCGTAGCCTTGTCTCGTTATTGGAGGGGATCGCTATCATACTGGGGATTGCTATGCTTTTGCATACTCCCTTGAGCTGTAACTACTGAACGCTTGTTCTTGATGTACTATCCTTGGAGTCTGTGGTGGATTTGGTGTCCGGTGCAGTGCTTGTAGGCCTCGACGCAAACTAGGACGCGTCTATCAACGGAGGTACCCGGTCGGGGTGCCAGTAGATCCGTTACAGATGGGTTTGCAAGTCTGATCGCATATGTTACCTCTATTTTACTGTCGTAATAATGACAGTCTCATTTTCTTATTTAGAGTCTAAATGGGAGGTTACGGGCTTGCTGAATTGATCATGTTCCTGCCCTGAACTGCTCCGAACCAGTGCATGTGTTACAGAGTTGGCTTTGGGCCTGTAACTTGTAATTGAATAGCATCGCAATCGGACAGGAATGGGAGTCTGCAACACACTCGCAGACATTCGGCTGTCTGCGATCGAGTTACGGGCTTCAAATTGAATATGGCCCTAAGTCTTTTTTTATTGGTTTAAATGTATGTAAAATGAGCTAATGACTGGTATGAATGGTCTACCAAAATCTTATTTTTTTCTATTGGATAGTTTGAAAATACAGCTTTTTATTTGTTAGCTGGTATAGACAATTATGTCTATTAACCTGGTGGGGCTTTGGATGCCAGTTAAGTTGTATCTTCTCTTATCATAACATTACATTCTTTACTACTTTCAACAAAACTAAACAAGCATCATTTGCACCCAAGATCACCTGTCAGGCCACAAAGTAAGATAAGCATAATTAGTCATTTAGTGTTGGCTTTTTTAGTGGAAACCTAAGAGCACTTCTTGCTGGAGCCACATCTACAAACCAGAACAAGTCATGCTGATGTAATAATCTGGTTTCATATGGCACCAAGTTGCATATGGGTCCAGTGCAACAATACATGGTGTTTTCAGCAAAACATGAGATGTCTCCAACATATTGTATATACTTCCAATTCCTGCAAATAAAAAATGTCTGTGTTTTCAACTAAATAATATACAAATATTGGAAACTTTATTAGTCAATAGAACAACGCTGAATAAAAACAATAGGACTCCGGGCAGGGACTTGCTCTCAATGCAGATGAGTAGTCCCTGTTTTCTTTAGGCATTTTGAGGATTGCTGTGAGATTCCTATTGTTGGGGTTCCTCCTTTTCAGCAATTTGCTTTTTATACAGAGGAATTAGACAGCTTGCAGCTCCCACAGCCTTACTATATTCTTACTGTGGTGGAGGACAGCCTTACTCCCCTATATTTGTGTCATTTTGTTTTTAACAATTTCATTTTAATAATGGCCATTTTTAATAATGGAACCCTAAGTTTGGTGTTGAGCGATAAATGGGAATTTGTACTCAGAGTACGCTAGCTGGGGATTTAGCTATAAACATTTAGTCTCTGCTCCATTCCAAGACCAACTTTGTTTGTAGAGTTGAGGGGACTCTAGCGAGATTTGGGGCTTCTAACAAGTAGAGCCCTCCAGCTAGGAGGATCTTTTGAGATCACAGTTTTCAATCCTTCACTCTATCAGTTGTGGTGTGTGTTCTTGGGCACATGGAGACTAGCAGAGTTTGGTACATAGGATATAGCATGTTATCCTTTGTCTTATAGCTTCCCTGTTGTGGTTCCCCATAAAACCTCTGCCTAACGTCCTATTGGTTTTATTCAGTGTTGTTTTATTTACAAATTAAGTTTCCAATATTTGTATATCATGTTCACTAGAGTGGTGTTAAGCACCTTGTAAATAGCAACATTTGTTTATAGATTTGTGTTTTCAACTAATCATTTAATAAAAATATAATCTTCTGTCAGGTACCTCTTATACAGAAGTTCACCAGCTGCTACTGCCAGTGGTCTGTATGCTGCAAACACAAACTGGTACAGGATATCACAGTCCTCAGCTGTAAACACGTCTTCACAATGTCTGCAAGAAGATAGAACAGTTGTTATTATGCAATGTGAGGTCACAGAGACACAAAGAGATGTGGGCATTGTGCAGTAATACAATCAAAGTTATTCTTCGGCTTATGCACATTTATGGACTTGGGCACGGACAAACCCAAGCAGGTAGAGCACATTTTTCATTAGGAAAATGGCATGGGGACCTTAATAAAATAACATGTCTGCTGTTTATTTTGGTGCATGATAAAATCTTCACATAATTGTGAAGTATGTAACAAACTAACAACAATAGCAGCTATGCAAGACAGGAATATAAAAGCACTTCAGAGAAAACCTTACATTTAGATTCAGATGGAAACATTCAAATATATATATATATATATCAAATAGAAGTACACTTCAGAAAGAGGAATACATGAACAAGAGGTCATGATTTGAGCGTAGAGGTAGGCAATTTTGTAATAATGAGGGGAAGTACTACTTTATAAAAAGTGGAACAGCTTACCAGCAAAAGTGGTACAAATCAATTAAGTAAAGGACTTTAATCAAGCCAGACAAAAGCATAAGAAAAATTAAATAAGTCAAAGCCTTTAAGGTAGGTAGGATTGGCAGACGAGTTGGGCCGTAACTACCCATTTAGAAACAGCCAATAGTAAATGAGAACGTCATAATTAGGTCAGTAAAACATGGAGGTTACATGTCAATCAATTAGAGTTTGGGTGTCCGATATGCGATTGGACTCGCAAACCACCAAACACAAAATAATAAAAATGAATGCCGATACTGTTCTAGTCCATGTGTGTGGCCTGATATGTATTAACTCCTTGATTCCTGAGATCGATCTAACCCCGAAATAAAACATGAAATAAAATTATTTTTGTTTAACTCTTGTGGACGTGAAAGATCAAAGGTTTAGATGGTCAGTAAGACCTAGTTGTAAAAAACGCAAGGATTTCACGCCAGTAACACATAGCCAGCCCTTTTGCGGCTCACAAAAAAATGCCAATTGACTAGCAAATTAACTTACAGCCTCCATAACGGGCGCCCGTAATTTACAATTGCTCAATTGAATGAGGCTCTATGTTTGTAACTACAGTATGAAACAAACTACACATTGGCTGCTGCCATCATGTGGCAAATAATAAAAATACATACAGCAGGCCTTTCCCTACATGTTTGAAAGCATACTTTTGCTATGAATTATTATAATAAATTAAATGAAGTATGTCAGAAAACATGAAGACAATGTGTACATTGTGATGTTTATAAATAAAAAGGATGATTTATAGGAAGTGGTAATTCGTGGCAATATTAGGAATTATAGGAGAGGCTACATTGAACAACAAAAATAATAATGACCTAAATATTTTTTGTTATAATCATTTAATTCCTTATAAAAAAATAAAATATTGCAGGTACATAAAGTGAAAGGAACATTTACATATGTCCTCATTTTCTCCTCAAAGTTCACAGTTTTTTTTTCAGTTTGGAAAAAATATAAATTGTGTCAGTATAAATTGTCTATGCAGCTAGGCTAAGATAGCCCCATTACTCCCTATATGCCAGGGAGTGTGCAGGGAGTAATGGGGTTGTTTTAGAAGCTGATAGACAGTTAGAGCCTGATTCAATTGAGCAATTGTAAGTTACTGGAGCCCGTGATTAGCAATTCAATTGGTGTCTTTTTGTGGGCTCCAAACAGTTTACGGGTTACAGCCTTGAAAACTCTGCGGTTGTTAAACCCGGAACTTACAGCCTCCCGAAGCCTTTGATCTTACAATGGCTAAAATCACAAATCGCTATTCAATTGCTCCAATTCCCCAAGTCCACAAATGTTTTCACACCCGTAAACGGCAAATGTAGGAGAAAATCCTATGAGTACTAGAGAGGACCCGTAACCCCTGTCCGTAGCACTGTAAATGCAAATAATAAATCAATGCTGCATTTTAAATAACGGGGGAAGGGATGAAAGACATTAGAATTAATTGCACAACAGTCTCAAGCTTGGAAATCGGCAATAAAAACTAAAAAAAATGTATGTGTCATTTCGGGATTATATGGATCTCGGGAATCAATAAGTTAATACATATCAGGCCACCCACATGGACTAAAACAGTATTGGCATCATTTTTTATTATTTTGTATTTCGCGGTTTTGCGAGTCCCATCACATATCGGACCCCCAAGCCTAATTGATTGACATGTAACCTCCATGTTTTACTGCCGTAATGATGACAGTCTCATTTTCTATTGTCTGTTTCGAAATTGGTGGTTACGGCCTTGTTTAATTGCTCATGTTCCCGCCCTGAACTGCTACATACAAGTCCATGGTTTACGGCTTCTGTGTTCGGCACATAACTAGAGGCCTTGTTCAATTGAATAGCACCGGAATTGTAGCAGAGTTCAAGCCCGCAGCAGGTCTGCAGACTTCAAATTGAATCAGGCTCTTAGTTTGTTGGCTTAAGTAAACAGAGTGTACATTTTATATCATAGTTGCAATGAGGGGAAAAAAATATTACATAAACATAATCAGAAAACTTAATTATAACATATGAAACAAATGCCTGAAGAGCCCCAACCGTATTCAATGGAAAACAGAGTAAAAAAAATCTGAAAAGTTTGCACCAGATTTATTGTTTACGGTGCTGAGGATTAATACTGGTTGGAAACCAGGACACATTTAATAAAAGTGTCTTTTTGTCCATAAGATACTGTTACATTTATACACACTTATTAGTCATTTCCCTCATAATTCAACACAAAAGTTCACTCACTGTATATAATAATAATATAGTACTTTGAGTTTATTACAACTGTTGCTGAATATTATGATATGAGAGTATAATTTTGCCTCTTCTTCTTCGGTGTTAACTGCAGATGTACATGTGTACACGGCCAATGCATGAAAGGTTATATTTCCCATGTGGGCAGAATGCCAAAGAATGAGACGAGCATATTATTTGAAAAAACGTAAACATACTTCTTTTTAAAACACGTTGTTTGTATTCCATGGACTCTATCGGATAAAACATTACTTTCCTCCTTTACTGTTGGCTCACTCTAGGAGGATTCTATATAAATTATGGGGGGTGTTATGGATTCCCCAGGCTCTGTGAGTGAGCCCAGACGAAGCTCTGTGCACCAGCATGCACACACACACACATTATTTACATAGAGTTTGTCTACAGTGACTCAGCAGCAAAGGAGGACATTACTCCTGGATCAGAGCTGAACATGGAGTCACATTGAATACAACTGTAACATTAATTGTCATGACTACATTGTTTAATGACTGTAATATTACCATTAATTATGGATATGACCAAACAGGAGAATACATGAGGAAAAGCTAAATATGCTCTGCACATAAGCTTAACTGCAGAACATTGCATCCTCACACATACCAGCCTTGATAAACAGCAGCCAAGACAGATGCCTGCACTTCAGGAGTCCTAAGCAAACACTGGAGATTAACATCAAGGTTGTTGCACTAGCCAGATATACACCTGTCATGTAGTTTAGACATCTGGTGAGTTTTATCTCAATAGCTTCCATAGCAACCAAGGATGCAAGCCAGATGGAACTTAGTTCTGACATCTCACACATACACAAAGGTACACAAGGGTGTGGTATGGGATATAGAGTAAAAATATGTTGGTTCCATGATTCAATAAATGTTCAGTCCTAGTTTCACATATCCACTGTGTGAGGCTGTTAAATTGTTTGTATCCTGAATAGGGGAGTGGACTTGTTGGAGGCCACTAGTAGCCTATATTTAGTATTCTCTGCCTGTACCTTTGGGCGTTGTCCTCTTCAGAAGCCATCTTTTGTGCCACAGAGAACAAGAACCACCCGATTCTGCTGGGGTATGTTTGAACTAGGTTCATATCAAGCCCCCTTTAAGAAGCAGATTGTGACATTAATCAAATAAAAATCATCATTCTTTGGTATACTGCCTACAAGGGCAGTATGCCTTTAAAAAAACTTCATACAGTGGTCCTTCATTTTCAAATATTTTCTGCCTCTGTAATATAACTATTAATATATTCCAAAGTCAAAATTGGGCACAAATATGTAACAGCCAGAGCCTTGCATTTATATATACAGTTGTGCTCAAAAGTTTGCATACCCTGGCAGAAATTGTGAAAACAATTTTTTTTTTTAAATATGACTGATCATGCTAAAAAAAATTTTTTTATTGCAGGATAGTGATCATATGGAGACATTTATTATCACATAGATGTTTGGCTCCTTTTTATATCATAATGATAACAGAAATGACCCAAATGGCCCTGATCAAACGTTTACATACCCTTGAATATTTGGCCTTATTAGAGACATAGAAGGTGACACACACTGGTTAAAATTCCTACACCTGTGGCTTTTTAAATTGCCATTAGTGTTTGTGTATAAATAGTTAATGAGTTTGTTAGCTCTCACGCACTGAGCAGGCTAGATACTGAGCCATGGGGAGCAGAAAAGAACTGTCAAAAGACCTGCATAACAAGGTAATGGAAATTCATAATTATGGAAAAGGGTATAAAAAGATATCCAAAGCCTTGAAAATGCCAGTCTGTTCAATCACTTATTAAGAAGTGGAAAATTTGGGGACCTCTTGATACCAAGCCAAGGTCAGGTAGACCAAGAAAGATTTCAACCACAACTGCCAGAAAAATTGTTCGGAATACAAAGAAAAACCCAGAGGAAACCTCAGGAGAAATACAGGCTGCTCTGGAAAAAGACGGTGTGGTTGTTTCAAGGAGCACAATACAATGATACTTGAACAAAAATGAGCTGCATGGTCGAGATTCCAGAAAGAAGCCTTTACAGTGCCAATGCCAAAATATAGCCGCGTTACAATATACCCAACAACACCTTGACACACGTCACAGCTTCTGCCACATTGTAATTTAGAGTGATGAGACCAAAATAGAGCTTTATGGTCACAACCATAAGCGCTATGTTTGGAGAGTGGTTAACAAGGTCTATAGTGAAAAGAAACCATCCCCACTGTGAAGCATTGTGGAGGCTAACTGATGTTTTGGGGGCGCTCATCATGAGGATGCTCATTGTTAGGCCCATAAAGTAGAGGGGGAGAGAGGCTCGCAATGAGCGCCAAAGGCGATCATTGCGGGCTCCAGATGAGCGCCAAAGGCATTCATAGCAAGGCCAGGAAGTTGCCGGTTTGCCGAGGACTGCAATGTGCAGCAAAGCTGCTCATCCCGAAGCGTGTAAAGTAGAGGCGGGGAGAGACTTGCAAACAGCGCCAAAGGCGCTCATCGCAAGGCCCACAAGTTAGAGGGGAGGAGAGCCTCGCATTGTGTGGCAAACAGCATTGCAAGGCTTCAAATTTTATTGCGGTCATTTTTGACGGGCAAGCCGCTAGTACCACATATTATAATTGTCAAACTGCGATTTGTTGTCACGCTTGCAAGCCTTGCGAAGTGAGGCGAGCCGTTGAGGCATTGAAGCCTTCCGAGCTCAGAGGCCTAAGGCGCTCATTGCCCGCGAGCCTCTCAAAGCGAGCAATTGAATAATTGAAGCACGCGGGACTTAGGCTGAAATGAGCGCAGATGACTGTATGATATGTTGCATTGTCCTGTTGGAAGATCCTATCCACTCCAGGGAAGTCAATATGGTATTACATATAAATGTACATTAGTGCCCAATATTTGGATGAATTATTTAGCAACACTTTAACCACATTGTTGTAGTCACTGATTTTTTAACAACAATTTTGATATTAGAAAATATTAAGACCAGATTATATTGTTATTGTCTTTGTGAAATATTAAATGGAAACTAAGAAAGTATTAAATATTACGTACTGTGACATGTGCACTAGGAGCCTCATGGCTTGTACAGACACATCATGATCTCGGTCCAATGTCATTGATACAATGCGATCCTGGAAGTTATAATATACATGACAAAAATCAGTACACATACAGATTAATATTTGTATAAACAGTATATATACATTTGTATGACTAGTCACAAAATGATTGATTTCAGTACAAGATTTTGTAGATTTTTATATAGTTGCACAACCTATTACATTTGCATTGGTATAAAGGTTTCTTTGGCATTTACCTTTATTTTTAGCATTAATGACAAGTAATGTCATGACTGATTAATGATAAGTAATGTCATACCACCATATGGATTTCCATACAGTATGTATAATTTAAATCTATAGCTAATAATAAGTATTTTACCAATTGAGTGTTATTTTATAAAATCATATTTTCGTATAGCAAAATAACACATTTTATATTAAATATTTTGTTAATGAGAGGTAATTGATTAGCCGTTGAGGAATCCAGTGCTTGAGAGCAGCCGCCTGGGTCACCTGAGCATACCTAGCCATTTCTTTGCACAGGTGACTGTCCAAGACAATGGACCCAGTGCCTCGGGGGCTAGTTAGTAATTATTGACAAGTTTCTCTAATTAATAACAGATTTGAATCTCTGTTTTCTGCGCTCATTATTGACTCACATTTATGAATGTATGCAGCACCTAACCGTATGCTAATTGCATTGCAGGTTATGTACATTGCCCATGTTTTTTTGCCTCAAGCACTAATGAAACTTATCAATATTGGCTTGTTTTGGTTGGTAGGATTTTAAAATACATCTCTGCATTGCAGTATCTACCTATTTTATAGCATACACAGACACAATACACTGAAGGCCCAAGGTTGTTGTGGTGACTACAAATACTTAATGACTTCTGCATGTAGATCTGACTTGTTAATCCCTAGAACATCTACCAAGTATCAACCTAAGTGTTTCTCACAAAAGAAAGTTGGACAACCCAAAAGGTATATTCACAGGGAGATAACCACTACTGAAATCATTAAGCATAACAACAGCTACAAAACAGATAACTGATGGCAGGAATGTTCATCTATTATTGGGGAAAATTGCCATCATTAAACGTTCTATGATAGGGTCTGCACAAATGTTCTGCATCTAACTCATTTACAATAAATGTTTTGTTTCAAAGGTCAACCTGTCTTGCTAACCTTGGGCCATATTCAATTCCAAGGCCCCAACTCGATCGCTGACGGTGAAATGTCTGCGAGTGTGTTGCGGGCTCCTGTTCGTCTACGATTGCGATGCAATTCAATTGCTCAGGGTCGCAGGTTACAGGCCCAAAGCCGAAACCGTAAACCATGCACTGGTTCGTAGCAGTTCAGGGTGGGAACATGATCAATTAAGCAAGCCTGTAACCTCCCATTTCGATTCAGCCAATAGAAAATGAGACTGTAATTATTACAGCAGTAAAACATGGAGGTTACATGTCAATCAATTAGGTTTGAGGGTCCGATATGCGATCAGACTCGCAAACCAGAAAATTAAAGAATTATGAAAATGAATGCCAATACTGTTCTAGTCCATGTGGGTGGCCTGATATATATTAACTCATTGATACCCGAGATCAATTTAACCCTGAAATAAAAAAGAAAAATATCTACGAGCTTGAGACTGTTGTGTAACTCGTAACCTGTTTGGAGCCCGCAAAAAGATGCCAATTGAATAGCAAATTAACTTGCGACCTCACTTACGGGCTGCCGGATCGACCTAAACCTCAATTGAATATGGCCCCTTATCTGTGAAACAGAGTAGATGGTGCCCTAGTTAGCCATTTGCAAAGAACAGGAGTCTTTTGTAATGAAACTGTTTCATATATTTCATTGCCCAGGTATTATATGAAGGCCATATATGCATTTGCATCAAGATATACATTTCTCATTCTCATGCCCAGATCATCTGTAAAGTCTTCAGTAGATCTATGCTTAACATTTCATTTGATTAACAGTCATTTAATTGGTTACTGACATACTATACTTCATAGATATGTGTTAAATATATGTGCAGAGGGCAAAGATGTAGAAAATGTGAATATACTATACCCATGTATTTTGGGCAGAATTACTTAATCACTTCAACTGCAGACTGATTAAAATATTGTGTGGCAACATTCTGCTCTGCAATATGACATTTAAATGGCTGATATATTGTGTTTGTATACAAAATGATTTTGTATACTTTCAAGCCAATCAAATTCTAATATTTTGTTAATAACTGATCACTGCCTTTAATTACTGATTAGCCCATGAGGCAATTGGCCCATTGTGTTTAGTTCACCTGCACAAAAAAGACTAGGTATGCGCAGACTAAGTGGACTGCACTCAAGACAATAGACAATAGACAATAATCGCTCATTTAAAAAAGATAAGAATCTTGATTTGTAGGTGGATCAAAAAAGCTGACTGGCAGTTAAACATTGCAAATGTCAATGTCTGTTTTTTTTCAAACATTCAATTAATAAAGTACTTGTTACTCAGGAGAATAATATCATGATGCTTCAGCCATGGTTACAGAGACTAATGAAATCCAGTGCATGGTCTCGACTACGGGCTTGATTACATTGCTCCTATAGAAATCAGCAAAGGCTGATAAATAGCTACAGCAGCTCTTACGAGAAAATGTAAGTAGCTTACATATATGGCTCCCACAGATGATTGCTAATCAAATCTTATTGATACGTAGCCAGAAGGTTTGTCACATAAGGGAAAAAGATACGTGTTATTTAAGACTCTGCAAGCATGAATTTGCAAATCAAAGTCAATCAGCCCACATAGCAACCCAGTAATGTTAGAGAACATCAATAAAGATGGCGACATATCTATGTGTTTCCCACTCAGATGTTTAGAAATGGAGGTTTCCTAATATTGCACATGAACATTGCAGTTTGCACACATGTTATATATTAATTTCACAATTATTACGTGGTATTAAATGTCAGGGGATGCACACTGAATGTTAGAACATAATTTTTGCTGAGGGGGATTGTAAATGTATTTATAGGGCAGGTGCGTGGGTGCTAAACCCCTGGGTCTTTATATTAATGAGGTGTGACTTAGCATTTGTTGTGTGTCACGTGCAAGATTCCCTACATAAGTCATGAAGTTGAGCCCAAAATGTTGCTATTTGTCTGTGTGTTTTTTAAACTAACTGTCATATTAAAGAAATTAAATAAAGGTGATTTGCTACATGCAGTGTGTAAGTGATATGATATAGCATTTGGGTTTGTCTTGTAAATCAGTACCGTCAGCTAGCACATCTAACACAGTTGTGCATATTCATGAAATATTCAATACAAATTAGAAATTATTATTATTACTAGTCGTTTGCCTGTCGTAAATGACAGCATAATATATATTTTTCCCCCTACCCCCTTCCCCTGTATCTCTTTCCCCCTTTCCCCCCTCTGTCTCTTTCCTGCGCCTCTCCTGCGTCCCCCCTCCCCTGTGTCTCTTCCCCCCACTCTCTCCCATGTATATTTTCCCCCTCCCCTGTATCTTTTTTTCTCTGTCACGTCCCCCCTCCTCCCTCCCCTGTGTCTCTTCCCCCCTCTCTCTCCCCATATCTCTTCCCCCTCCCCTGTGTCTCTTTGCCACCCCTCCTCCTCCCTCCCCTGTGTCTCTTTGCGCCCCTCCCCTGTGTCTTTCCCCATCCCCTGTGTCTCTTCTGCTCCCCCCTCCTCCCAAAGCTGCAGCTCATGCCGCGCATTACTCCTATGGTAGTTTAAGTGTGTACGCTCCTTATGGAGCGCTACACACTTACACTCATTATATTATAGATCCTTTATTTGTAACACACCACCATATTCTGTATCATTATACAAAGGATAAGTACAAGGCAAAAACAATCTAACACATTGCAAAAGAATTGAGGGCCCTGTCTTTGCTTAGTTTATTTGACACAGATGGCTCCTGTTTATAGATGTAGTTTGAAATGATTATTTGCTTTCTATGCATGGATCATATACCTAAACGCATGATCTCACTGTGAATAGGTCTATTTAAATAAAAACACCAAACTACAGAAGAGGCGTGAGGTCATTTTTTATTTATCTCACAACATAATGACAGCATCCCAAACACAATTCATTTACATATAGGAGGAAGTTATTTAGAAATATGCCACAATATTTACTGTTTGTCAGAACATAAAACATACTTTAATAGAATGAAAGTGCCACACATGCCGTGAGTGTCTTGTATGTAAAATGTTGCTTATGAAGCTACCCACCCATGCACTGGGCCTAGTGCAAGGGAACTAGCAATCATCTTTGCATGGCTGAAAAAAACTGCAAGTGAGAGTAAGAAAGTGCCTGTGTTTTGGAGCTGGGAATATGCTCATGTTCCATCAAACAGGTCAAATTAGATTAATGGGGATTCTTTAAAGGTATATGAAAGTGAGGTGGGTTATTAATGCATCTGATAGAGGAGAATTTATAGTGTCTGAAAAAAAAAATTTGCATGAAAAAATTCTAAAGTAAACCGTTAAACCAATAGCTTGAAGTTTGCTAAATTTCTTGTTTTTGCAAGAGTTTTCTCTCAATGTTGACACCCCCTGAAATTCCCAGGGATAATTAGCATAACTTATACAATGTTTCTCTTTGGCCTGGGGATTGTGCAGACATGCCCAGTTATCACCTGAAGTCTGCCCTACTGTGGGAAGTCACATGATAACAGACACTTTTCTTTCCTTTAGCCAATCAGCATGCGCATGTGCTGCATATTGGATATCTCATTAAAAATGAGATATCCATTATGCATATCGCAGTTGCTGGGGGTGTCTACATCAACCACAGCACATTTTTTAATATATTGCAAAAACGGTTTGCATGTATTCATGCAAACGTTTTTGCTAGGTGGGTTATGATGTATTTTATAGGATTAATTCATAACCCACCTCACTTTCATATACCTTTAAATGAGTGATTCTCCCATAATAGAGCCAGACACATGTACACTCTCTTCCTTACTAGACTCAAATTAATTAATTTAAACTTTGTACAAATAAAAACAATGCACTTATCACAGGAATTACATTTTTGAACAGCATTCAATGTAATTTCTAGCACAGCAAAGAAATGAAGATGACAGTATATCCACTGGTATACTACTAGCCTTTTACACAGTAATGACATTATTGTTATCACATGGATTTTACATAATCTCATTATTTATACAATATGAAAATGTAAATGTTAAACTTTTTTTAGGCTTTAATCGTGTGGCAGTTGAACACTTCACCATTATATATTTAGAAATATTTTTTTTTCTAAGTTTACATTTCAAAAGTTTGGGGATTCTTGAAGGTTGTTGTTGTTTAGTCGTTCAGTCGTGTCTGACTCTCCTTGACCCTATGGTCTGCAGTACAGAAGGCACATCTATCTTTATGTCTCTGGTCATGCTTATCCATAAGGTTATCTTGGTAAAGATACTGGAGTGGGTGGATGACCATGACCATGACCTGACAATCTTGGGTGACCCTTCATGGTATAGCTCACAGCTTCATTGATGTACAACGACAAGGTAGCGATCCAGAAGGGGTTCTTGAAAGTAGGTGCATGTTATATGTTGGGTAATATAAGAACAATGAATCAAATCATGTATTTTACATTATTCATATAGTAGCTGTGTAGGGTAAAGTATTGTGCAAGTTCCGTGAAGCTAAATATACAACCCCTTCTTTATTATGTTGTACATCTTACCCTGAGAGTATAGGGACTGTCGTGATGAGTCTAATATGAAAAAGTTTAATACTGTACATCATTTAAAATAAAACTATTTATCCATTGAGAGAGTAGCCTTTCTTAACATGGCAGAAGCATTTTGGTTGAAAAAATAGTAAGGGGTATAAACAATAGAGAATATGATGACTGGTGAAACATATCTAGGTTGAGGGTGTGTACTGTCTTTGTTAATATTGATGCCAGGAATTTGAAGCCGTTGTGGAGATGTTTGGACCATGCCCGGCCCACCCACTCACATACCAGCAGCACAACATAATGGAATGACAGCGAAAGGGGAGGAACCCACTTGTTATAGAAACATGAAAAGTAATATAGAGTTATACCATTCAAAATGGTCCAAAGTATTAGACAAACCCACACAAATGTATTTAAGCAAATGTTTATTGGGATACTGAATACGTTTTAAAAATGACTTAATTATTAACTTGCAATGCCCATCCTGTTTAAAAAATGAAATAATACATTTAAAACCTTACTGAAAGGGTATTCAAAATGAAGCCACTTTATTCTCATGAGTTTATTGTTTTTTAAGAAAATATATGAAATTATTCAAATAAACAAATATAATAACATTAAACATATGAAATTGTACACAAAAACAATAATTAAATAATTATGACCGTCTGAAATAATTATGACCGTCTGAAATAAAGATATGACAGGGACATAACTAAAATGTAGGTTAAAGAAATGAGCTCAGTGAGTGCATATAAGTTGCTTTGGTATTTCTTAAAGGCATATCTAAGTGTCCTGGATTATGAATGCATCTGATAGAGGAGAATCTGTAGTGTATAAAAACATTTTTTGCATGAAAATTACCAAAATAAACATTATTAAACTTACCCATATTTTTGCTAAATATCTTGAGTTTGCAAGCAGTTGATTTTCAGCATTAACACCCCTGCAAATCCCTGCTAAAATTAGCATAAAATTCATAATTCATTTTGGCCAATCACAGGCAGCTAATACATTGTATCAACTATGATGGTGGTTTGTGCAGGAAGGAAACAACTGCTCTGCATTGTGCTGCTGTTGGGTTGAAGGTTAGTAAAGGGATAGAATCCATACCCAAATACAGTGTTTCTATTGGTAGGTACACTGTGCCTATGTAAGCAGCTCTGGAGTGTGGGGAACAAGTTTTATTTTTAAATAAAATAAATCTGTGCGTGCATAGAATGTCTCCATGTAATGTGTGTGTCTGATATAAGCAGCAGGTGTTAGATTAGATACAGGTAAAAACTGGGAAACTTAGGTCACAATTTTCTATATGGTCTTTTAAATGACCAAACTTAAAAATTGTGAAAATCGTTTTAAAAAGAAAATTAAATAAACACAACCTTTAAATATTTCACTTTTTCCAAAATCAAATTTCCAAATCAACCATGTTCCAACATAAATCGAAAGGAGGCCTTTCTTGCTCCAACCTAAAACTATATTTTAAGGTGGCACAACTTGCATTTATAGCAATCACCCACTCCCCTACTCACCAACCTCTTTGGATTTTTATTAAGAACCTTATGATGGCTCCATGCTCGTGGAACTCCATCATCTGGCTCCCGAATCCATTGACATATCTAGGCAAACTAGGTAGCCCGTATATAAAACAATCCTTAACTATCTGTCATGGGCGGTCCGAAAGTTCAATTTGATCCCTAAATATTCCATTCTTACCCCCATAAAACCTAACCCTCGATTCTAAGATGTCCTTTCACCCCCACTTTAACCTGGTGGAAATCTCATAACCTCCTGACAGTGTATTCCTGGTATAGAGATAACTTTATCTTGCCATTTACTCAATTAAGAGATGAATTCAACATCCCGATTCAGGGACACTACACAGACTGTAGATACAGATATTTCCTCTCCTCTATGGAACATACCCTAGGAAAACCCTCTACAAATTGGTTTATTCGGTTATGCCACTCCTCCCCCCTTACAAAAGGTATATCTTATACAAAAGTTTGAACTCTCTCTCAGTTACTTCCCCTCCCAGATATATTGGGAAGAAGACTTAAATTGTAACTGGGACACAAAAACCTGGCAAAGCTCATGGCAGAACTTAGCCAGAGGGTCACGCCACAGCAATATTTTGGAGACCTCTATCAAAGTACTCCATATAACTTATATCACCCCAGATAAATTATTTAAATGGAAAGGTTCCTCTAGTCCGAATTGCTATAGAGCTTGCCAGGTTTCTGGAACCTTTTTTTCATACATGGTGGTCTTGGTCCCATGCTGAACGCCTTTGGAATAGGGTTTTCTACTTAGCCTCTAATATTTTTGACACTCCCATCACTGCGACAGGAGAAGTAGGTCTTTTAGGACACTTTGTTCTGACCTTATCTATTTTTTCTGAATAAAATATTTAATGCTAGCTACGAAGAGCCACATAGCTAGACAATGTAAATCACCCACACTTCTTCTCTAATCAGTCATTAACAAAATGAACTACATTGCTATGAATAAGAGGCTTACTCACCTACTAGAGGACTTAATGCCCACATTCTCCAAAATGTGGGACCCTTGGATAAACTCCCCTTATAGCCCCCCTATGACATAACACCACCTCCCCCTCATTCAACACTCTACTGTTTTTGCAATCTCTGTACTGGAGGTGACTGCTGTGGACAGGAGGCGACAGATCAGGAAATGTAATAGACTTTAAACTAATAGCCTCTTGGACTTTAATATGGACGGTCCTGGGACATGAATGTTAATTTTAACTTTAATGTTAATTTTCTGGTTCTTTTTACTTCCAGTGTTTTAATTATTTATTTTAGGTTTATTTGAGCTATATTCTTTTTCCATAATATAGCTCTTTTTGGCTCTTAATGCATCTCACTCCGAGCCCTTTAAGATGTTACATTTACCTTTGCCTTTATCCTTAAAAATTGAAAAAGTTTAGGTAAACTAGTTTACTTAGACCTCCCCACAGGTGGGGATAGGTCGTCATTCCCTTGTTTTACAGTATTATGTATACTATGTTATGTTTTCTTGCATACTGATGATGTAACTTCCCAATCATGTCAAAGTTAGGGTATGACTCCTGAGCAGATATACATGTTATATAAAGTTGCCTAATAAAAATTTCTGGAAAAATAAAAATATTTCACTTTTAAATTCAATTGTTCTCTACTGCATGATTCCACTGCATTTACTTGGATTCTTTCTTCTGTTGCTGTCTTAGGAGGGTATATCCTTGCAAGCTAATGAGCTTTCCATTAGGCTTAGTGAATGCAGTCAGCTTAGCTGCCACTTCCGCATTGTGCAGAGAGAAGCTTTCTTCACATTCAAAGTCTCCTCCCATCTAAGGGCCTCAAGGAGGTCCCCCTTACGGCCGGCCACAAATCATGCAATTGGCCGCAAGCATTTCCCGAGCGCCCGTAAATCATGTTTTAAGGCCGCAAAGTCGTAAAACTGTAAATGCAAATATAAATTCAAGATAGCACTATAAAGCTCTGTAAATGCTAGGCATCATAATGGGGGACATGAGGATTAATAGCAACACCCTCTCAAGCTTGCACATCGCCCAAATCCAATATTACATTTCCGTTTTTTTTCCCGTCCCAAGTCCCGCGAGCTCGTCCTTATTAAAACCTGTACGGGTTCAGAGGTTGAAGGCTGCAATCTAAAAGCATTGTAGAAGCCAATATATATTTAATCCAGCACTGCAAAGCTCTGCTAATGATCGGGAACACAATGGGGGACATGCGGATTAATAGCAAAACATTCTCAAACTTGCACATCGCCAAATTATAATCTTTGATTTTAGGTTTAAAATCTGTCCAAGTCCCCCAGGCTTCAATGACCAAGCCCGTAGCTCCTTATTCAAGCCCGTGCGGGCTTGGAGGGTGATTGTCTTCCAAGCCCGTAGCTCGTTATTCAAACCCGTGCGGGCTTGCATGATAGATAGAACACGAAGATTGAACATCAATGTCTTCATTTGCGGATTTGAGAGTAGGGGAATGTTTTGCTATTAATTCTAAGACCAAACATCACTTTCACTTTAAATAAAAGTACAGGATGGCTTTTCTATTTGCTTAATTAGTGCTACAATTTGTAAGTTAGCCCTTTACGACCCGTGGGTCTATTTTACCCATTTACGGACGTGACGGAGGCTAATCCCGCAGCTGTTGCGGGTCTGAGGTGCTCCAAGCCTGTGGGACTCTGGACACGGAAATTGAACATGAATTACAATAAAAATGATTTGCAGATTTGAGTGTAGGGGAATGTTGTGCTATGAATTCTAACACCTACAATCACTTTCACGTCTCATCAAAGTACAGGATGGCTTTTTTATGTGCTTAATTGGTGTTACGATTTGTAAGTAAGAGCCTTGCAGGACCTTTTTGGTGTAAGTAAGCTGCGGCTCGGTTTTAGCGAATTACGGCCTTGACAGAAGGGTTCGCGTAGCATTTGAATAGCGACCTGGGCTTTCTTTTGGCCGAAACTCTTGCGCGGGCCGCAAGCCTGCTGGAGCGCTCGGCAGCAAGGGAATAGAATACAGAAGTAGCTTGCGGCCGTCCACGCATCACCTACAGCCGTTAATAGAATGAGGCCCTAAGGAAGTAAATGTCACATCAGCAAAACTGCATATAAAAGGTAATAAATTACAGGCTATATTCTATATCATATTTTTTCTCTCTTTATAAAAACAGTTTCCCTATGTCATGTGGTCCTTTAAACAATGCAAATAACAGCCGGCTAGGGCTAACCTGCAAGTACAAAAAGAGATAACGGACAGTTGCTGGGTTTTTGTTGCCAAACTGCTGGATGTTATCTCAGTTGTGCAGTGGGTTTCTATGTAAACATTTTCACCACAGTGTAAATTTACAGAGTGCATGTTAAAAAATGCTGTTGCCTTTTATTTAAAAAAATGTTTATGTGGGGTCGCTGTGATTGCTTGGCTTGATTGACAGATCAGTGCACAGTTGTCCATGTTTGGCTTCAAGTACCGCTAATCCTCTGGCAGCCTAGAATAAACAATAGTATTAAAACAGTATATAAATATTCTCAAAAAATACATTTAATGAAATTACAAATGCTAAACTAATATGAATAAAGGAAAAAGAGACCAGGGAAATTCTGACAGAAAATGAGATAGCCTGTTAAGTTTAAATATCTAATTTAATTTAATATCTTTAGGAAAAATAGGCAGTTTTGCTTTGCGGTAGTGCTGCCCTGCAGGAGTATGTTTCTCATGATTTGTGTTTCAATTGTTAATTACTAGAAATGCAGTCATATGAAAGTGAGACCACTTCAGACATACACAGGGTTAATATTTTTGCAGGGAATAGAATAGAAGCTGAAATAAGATTTTGCTTGAGAAAATATTAAACAAAACCTGTTTATACGCCATTGAAACTAACAGTAAATGCAGAAAGCATACTGTAGTCTGTAGATCTCATAGGGTGGCAGAGGGCAAGCCCTCAAGAGCAGTTAAACTTCTCAATACATTTTTTTTTGCTTTGAGACCTTTATATAAAAATAGAAAACACACTGTGACACATTATCAAATACCCTCTTTCGGATGCAACATAGAACAATAATCTATCCATGTCCCCTGAAGATAAAATAATGTTGAGATCTATTATTTCTGCAGGCATTTTCTCTCCTATCATATAAATTGCTGTATAATTAGACTAAGCGTTTCAGAATGATTCACGCAGTCATCACCCAATTTTTTACAAAATATAATGTATGAATAATGGAATGTGTATTTATGTTTTATTTATATACAAGACTATTATGAAGAGAAATGAAATTCTGTATCATTTACAAGAGTGATTTCACTCAGAGAAATATTGTATATTGTCAAGAAATATAATTAATAGAATTGGGGGAAACAAATGTAATGGCCAATTTTGTGATATGTGTTAACAGAATTTATATATTATGCATTTGTAATGTTGATGTATGTTTGTCATTACAAAAATGCAGTATATTAATATATGCATATAAATAATACTCACACTGTGACATTAGGGTACATTCTGCCATTGGACTCAGCATTGCGTGTCTCCTCAGTCTTGTACATCTTCTTAGGACCATTAATTAATATCAATTTCTGTATTAACCTCTTTCTCCTCCTTGAGCACTGCAGTTTCTGAGGCATGTCAATGTTTATCCTGTTAGGATGTGTTACATTTGTGACTGTCGAGCTGATGAGCTGGTTACGACAGGTGGCGCCAATACTCAATAACACTGTTGAATTTTACTGCTTAGGTGAAGCAAAGTTGACTCAGTAACTATGATATTTGTTATCTCTCAATGAGTTTGCAAGAGCTACTACAATGTAAACCTAGAAAATCAACTACGGCATGGTTACCTTTTTATAAACTAGCGACTTGCCCGTCAAAAAATGACAGCAATAAGATTGGGAGGCAGGTAATGGTGTTGGTTGAGAGATTAATTTTGTTGGTGTTTCAAGATGCTTTGGCACTCATTGCGAGCTGAGCGCTGAGAGCCTTCGGCGCTCATTGCGAAGCTGTTGGTTGTTTGTGTGCTATGAGCATTGTTTGTTTTTTTTGCTAATGCTACTGAAATAATTAATAAACTAATACATGAATATACTTTACCGATTTTGAAGTAATATATGCAGGAGGCATTGTGCAGAAGAGCTGACAATCTGTTTGGATGTTGCTGCAGCATACAATGTGTGTTTTGAGGGCTGTGGAGCTGCTGTGTAAGTGTCATGAATGTGTGCAGTGTGTAGTGTAATAGTGTGCGTGCGCGAGCCAAATCCGTTAGGGTAGCTGTGTATTTCCGCATTGTGTAAATTAGCATTGTAAAATGGCGCCTAATGTGTGTTACGCGTCTGTGGCTGATTTGGCGTTGTTGTTCTTGGATCGCGTTCGTCTTTTTCGGAAAATCCATAGGTGTTTGGTGGTGTTTTGCGTCTTTAGAGTCCTGTAGCCTAGTTTTGTTTTTTTTTCGGCGGCCATCGTCTCTCTTGCTTAAGGGATTTTCGTGTGTCTAAATTCTTCTATTTCAAGTGAAATTGAGGTGTAACTTCAGTTTTTGAGGTCCTGGGTGCCCCCCCCCCCCCTTCTGTAGGTAAGCTTTTTATGTATTTGTTGTATGGATTTATTGTGTTCTTAATGTTTTCATGTTTGTGGACTTCGTGGTCGTAATGTTTTTTTTTCTAAGTTCCGCGTCTCGTATTTGTTTCTAGTAAATTCGCGAGGGCCGCAGCATTTGAATAGCAACAACCCGCTTGCTCACAACTATATATGTGATAAGTTACCCACTACAGAACAATGTATTTCCGGTAGAAACAAATATGACCATTTTTTTCTTGAATAAGGGATGTGTATCTTTTCATATAACTGACCAAGGGGTATGTCCCACAATGCATACAAAAATTATTTTAATTCAAAACCACAGCTCAATTTTTTATACTATTTTCCACAACTAAACAATCAAGTGATGAAAAATAAGAAGGTCCAGTTAAGGAAAATAATGTTAGTTTAGAAATAATCCACTCCACTGAGCATAAGATGAGGAGTATGAGATACACCTACGGAAAAGAAGCCATGGTGCCCCTGAAATACTGGAAAACATATCTCGCACATATATATATATAATTGATTAGATACTATCGAAGTTAATTGGTGAGATTTGGCTACACAGAAGCGAGATTAACACTGTACTATGAGTTCCTTAATCTCATGATAAATTAGCTGAAATGAGATTTACAGACTTTGTGCTGAACAACACTTTGTCTAAACAGAAACAAATAACACAATTTCTTGCAGGCTCTGACGTTCATACTGTATGTAAAATTACAGTATCTGAACCAGTACTCTGAATAGTACCAGATCTTGTATTTTCAGCAGCAGCAGCATCCTCATTTAACATAAATTAAACAAATACATAGACAAATAAATAAATAAATAATGCTGAGAAAATTAAATGCATGTTTTCCTGACTCAGTTTTTTATTTCTAACATGGCTAACTGCAAAAGTGAATGATAGAAGGTATTCCTTTAGAAAGTGAGATTATATGCAAAATATATAATTTTAATATGTGACAGAGATACAATGATATAAAATGATATATCATTCACTTTGCATGACAATCATAGGAATGTGATATATGGAAATGAATACATTCCCAAGAGATATACTGCCTCCGCTATCCTCTTATATACTCTGTACATAAGAGGTACAACATCAGAACTTTAACTCAAAGTACACATTCTGACAAAGCTTCCTTTTACCGTAAGATTACAATTACATAGTGGCAAAACCTCAGATGCGAGCACCACACATCTGAGGAACAAGTTGTTTAATATGTCAACTTTACCCCCTCATTATTTCACATGAAATACACTACCCCCTTCCCTATATATTAAAATAAGAAAATTATATCAGAGATCACATAGTTATTGATGAATGGAAAGACTTGGGAGAAGTTCAAATTAGAAAGCACTCCAATAAGGCTATACAAAATGGGGCAGAGCTGGAAAGAGTGCTCCCTAAAACAATCGTATTTCTAATGGTGGGTCTGTCCCAAATGTGAACCATATTGGAACACAAATAGTATAACAGAAGCTTGCTTGGGTAAAAAACCCTGGTGGATCCATGGTTCTCCTTACTGCCTAGACCATGAGAACAGTATAAACGTAATCAAAGGGCCTCTGTATTCCATTTTAATTTGGTAGCTAGAATAGTTGAGCCATTTATACTGTGCATTGACCAATGAGATGGAATCTGTGTGACAATACATGTAATTCACTATTATAAATGTGCTTTTCTCCTCCCCTTTTTGTGATTTTCGTTACATCTTTCTGTTCTGTCCACCCACCCACACATGTTTATTTCTCTGTTGTAAATCAATACAATTTTAAAGAATTTTAAAGAGTTAAGAAAAAAATAGGACTAAATTAATGAATGTATGTAATATTAACAGTATTACACAATTATTTCACAAACATATTACCGTATATACTCGAGTATAAGCCGACCCGAGTATAAGCCGCGGCACCTATTTCACCACAAAATACTGGGAAAAATGACTCGAGTATAAGCCGAGGGTGGGAAATGTGCTGCCCCCTGTGTCCCTCTTGTGCCCTCTGTGTCCCCCTCTTGTGTGCCCTTTTCTCTCCCCTGTGTCGCTTCACCCCTCTCCCTTCCCTGTGTCTCTTCCCCCCTCTCCCTTCTCTGTGTCTCTTCCCCCCATCCCTTATCCCCCTCCTCATTCTCACCCTCCCTCCTCAACGCCCCCTCCTCATCCTCAACCCCCCTCTTCAACCTCCCTCCTCAACCCCCCTCCCCAACCCCCCTCCTCATCCTCAACCCCCCTCCCCAACCCCCCTCCTCATCCTCAACCCCCTCCTCATCCTCAACCCCCTCCTCATCCTCCCTCCTCAACCCCCCTCCTCATCCTCCCTCCTCATTCTCAACCTCCCTCCTCATCCGCAACTTCCCTCCCCATCCGCAACCTCCCTCCTCAACCCCACTCCTCATCCTCAACCCCCCTCCTCATCCTCAACCCCCTCCTCATCCTCAACCCCCTCCTCAACCCCCTCCTCAACACCAACCCCCCTCCTCATCCTCAACCTCCCTCCTCATCTTCAACCTCCCTCCTAAACCCCCTCCTCATCCTCAACCCCCTCCTCATCCTACTCCTCCCTCCTTATCCTCAACTTCCCTCCTCATCCTCCCTCCTCAACCCCCCTCCTCATCCTCAACCCCCCTCCTCATCCTCAACCTCCCTCCTCATCCTCAACCTTCCTCCTCATCCTCCCTCCTCAACCCCCCTCCTCATCCTCAACCTCCCTCCTCATCCTCAACCTTCCTCCTCAACCCCCCTCCTCATCCTCAACCTCCCTTCTCATCCTCAACCTCCCTCCTCAACCCCCCTCCTTATCCTCAACCCCCCTCCTCATCCTCAACCCCCCTCCTCATCCTCAACCTCAACCCCCCCATCCTCAACCTCCTTCCTCATCCTCAACCCCTCCATCCTCAACCCCCCTCCTCATCCTCAACCTCCCTTCTCATCCTCAACCTCCCTCCTTAACCCCCCTCCTCATCCTCAATCTCCCTCCTCATCCTCAACCTCCCTCCTCAACCCCCCTCCTTATCTTCAACCCCCCTCCTCATCCTCAACCCCCTCCCCCTCCTCAACCTCCACCCCCCATCCTCAACCTCCCTCCTCATCCTCAAATCCTCCCTCCTCAACCCCCCTTCTCAACCTCCCTCCTCAACCCCCCTCCTCATCCTCAACCTCACTCCTCATCCTCAACCTCACTCCTCAACCCCCCTCCTTATCCTCAACCCCCCTCCTCTTCCTCAACCCCCTCCTAAACCTCAACTCCCCCATCCTCAACCCCTCCATCCTCAACCCCCTCCTCAACTTCCCTCCTCAACCTCAACCCCCCCATCCTCAACCCCCTCCTCAACCCCAACCTCCCTCCTCATCCTCCCCCCTAAACCCCCTCCTCATCCTCAACCCCCTCCTCATCCTCAACCCCCCTCCTCATCCTCAACCTCCCTCCTCATCCTCAACCCCCCTCCTCATCCTCAACCTCCCTCCTCATCCTCAACCTCCCTCCTCAACCTCCCTCCTCATCCTCAACCTCCCTCCTCATCCTCCCTCCTCAACCCCCCTCCTCATCCTCAACCTCCCTCCTCATACTCAACCCCCTCCCCCTCCTAAACCTCAACCCCCCCCATCCTCAACCTCCCTCCTCATCCTCAACCCCTCCATCCTCAACCCCTCCCTCCTCAATCTCCCTCCTCAACCTCCCTCCTCAACCTCAACCCCCCCATCCTCATCCTCAACCCCCCATCCTCAACCCCCCCATCCTCAACCTCCCTCCTCAACCTCCCTCCTCAACCTCCCTCCCCATCCTCAACCCCCTCCTCAACCCCAACCTCCCTCCTCATCCTCCCTCCTAAACCCCCTCCTCATCCTCAACCCCCTCCTCATCCTCAACCCCCCTCCTCATCCTCAACCTCCCTCCTCATCCTCAACCCCCCTCCTCATCCTCAACCTCCCTCCTCATCCTCAACCTCCCTCCTCATCCTCAACCTCCCTCCTCATCCTCAACCTCCCTCCTCAACCTCCCTCCTCATCCTCAACCTCCCTCCTCATCCTCCCTCCTCAACCCCCCTCCTCATCCTCAACCTCCCTCCTCATACTCAACCCCCTCCCCCTCCTAAACCTCAACCCCCCCCCCCATCCTCAACCTCCCTCCTCATCCTCAACCCCTCCATCCTCAACCCCTCCCTCCTCAATCTCCCTCCTCAACCTCCCTCCTCAACCTCAACCCCCCCATCCTCATCCTCAACCCCCCATCCTCAACCCCCCCATCCTCAACCTCCCTCCTCAACCTCCCTCCTCAACCTCAACCCCCCTCCTCAACCTGCGTCGACACCCGATATATATGCTAATGACGTGATGTCACATGCACGCCACGTCATTAGCATTGGCCGGGTCAAGACGCCAGAAGGAGCGGAGGCCGGAGCAGAAGCTGCAGATGGAGGTAAGTGAGGGGAAAGGGAGAGGGGGAGGTATTTAGAGGGGTAAGGTGAGGAGGGGGGTTTAGAATGAGGAGGGGGGTTTAGAATTAGGGGGGAAAGAGACACAGGGGGTTAGAGAGACAAGGGGGGGTTATAGATACATGGGGGGAGGTAAGAGAGACACGGGGGTAGGTTAGAGAGACACGGGGGGAGGTTAGAGAGACACGGGGGAGAGTGACTCAAGTATAAGCCAAGGGGGCCCTTTTTAGCCTTAAAAAAAGGGCTAAAAAACTGGGCTTATACTCGAGTATATACGGTAAGTCATATTTGCTATTTTTTCAGAATCAAAATAGTTATTAATCTTATAATGTCTACAACTGTTTAGCATTCAAAAAATTCTGCTAGTACTAAAGGCACCATCAAAATCATACTCTGAAACAGGGCTTTACCTTAAACCGAGTAGTGAAAAGATCCATTTTGGAAACAAAATCCTTATTGTCATAAAGGCCCTGCAAAGCGATCAGGCCTTTCATACGCACCTCAGGCATCTGTAAGAAAAGGTCATAAGGTGCTGTTAAGCAGCATTGTGAAAAAATATATTTCGTTAAAGAAAAATAAATAAATATATATATATATATATATATATATATATATACACGCTTTAGTTGTGAAGATTCTTAGTTCAACCACCACCTTAAAGGGACATTGACAGCACTTGTTTTCTTTAATGCATCTGAAAGAAGGTGTGTGTTTTATTTTTTCGAAACAAAAAAAAACTGATCTGGGAGCTTGTCCCTGTCAGCCAATTAATTAATTAGTTGTTAATTAATTATTAATCAATTATTTAATTATTCTTTTTTATTATTATTAATGAATCCAGAGGAAGGCAAACAGAAAAAAAAAAACTATTATGACTTAGCAAATCGTCGCAAAGAAAAAAAAAATGAATTCCTTCCTGATCCCAGACACCGGCGACCAGATTCCTCCCTGGATCAATAATGTCTCTCTAATTATCCATGATAACCCTGAATTCCCTTTTTAATTAGAAATCACCTGAAGGTAACTTGCAGAAGAACATCATCTCATCAATGTCTTCAACTGAACCTTTTCATATTATTAATATCTGTTTATGATAACTGCTGCTGCACCTGTCCAATCAGTGACATCTGCTAATTATCCCTAACCACTCCTTCAAGAACACACAGTGTAACAATGTTTCCTCTCATCATCATCTCCTGTCTGTTTCTCAGGCTCTCATCACTTTCTCCAATTCATGTTTCAAACTGTATCACAATCTCACCCTCCATGCTCTCTTCCCCTCTTCTTTGCTCCCCCGAGCTCCTCTCCTTCCTCCAGTCACTATCTCCTCCCTCCCCTAAGGTCAATAAGCAGAAACATTTCTGTAAGTCCTATTCTCACATCCTCTCTCTTTCATTGCTTATTTTATTGGCTGCTGGAGATATATCTCCTAACCCAGGCCCCTCATCTATTCCTACCTTCTATCAGTCACGCTCAGCCCATAGGGCAACAAATACCCGACACCCTCATAACTTAATACCCATCCTCTGTCACAAATCCTCCACTTTGCCCTTCTCATGTGCCCTCTGGAATGCTAGGTCTGTTTGCAACAAACTCACTTACATTCATGACCTATTCATCTCCAACTCCCTCAACCTTTTAGCTATAACTGAAACCTGGGTCTCTCCATCTGACACTGCCTCCACTGCTGCACTATCATACGGTGGCTTACATTTCAGTCACACACCTAGACCTGGGAATAAGCAAGGTGGGGGTTTGGGCATATTACTTTCCTCCCGTTGCTCATTCAATTGCATTCCCCCAGTTCCCTCTCTCCAGTTCTCTTCCTTCGAAGTTCACACTATCCATCTCTTTTCACCCATCTCTCTGCGAGTGGCTGTCATCTATCGCCCGCCTGGTCCAGCCTCTCAATTTCTGGATCATTTTGCTGCCTGGCTCCCTCCCTTTCTCTCCTCTAACATACCCTCACTCATTCTTGGTGATTTCAACATTGCCACTGACACTCTCACTTCTCCCACAGCCACAAAACTACTTGCACTTACCTCTTCCCTTGGCCTCTCACAGTGGATAGAATCCTCTACCCACCAGGATGGACACTCCCTGAACCTAATTTTCTCTAATCACTGCTCTATCTACAATCTTACAATCTCCCCACTCCCTCTTTCTGACCACCATCTCCTAACCTACAGCCTCATTACCCCTTCCAATCTCTACCCTTTATCACGCCCAACTACCAGAACCCACAGAAACCTGCAGACACTTAACTCACAACACCTTTCCAATTTACTGCAACCCCTTCTCAGTCCTCTCACTACCCTCACTTGCCCTGATATTGCTACCACACAATACAATTTGACTCTAAATTCCACCCTGGACTCTCTAGCCCCCATAACCACAGGCAGACGCCCCCGCTCTCATCTACAACCATGGCACACTACACAAACACGCTATATCCAGAAGTGCTCCTGTAGCGCTGAACGACTATGGAGGAAATCTCGCTCCTCATCAGACTTCCTTCATTACAAGTTTATCCTACGCTCCTATCACTATGCCCTCAATCTTGCCAAACAGAGCTACTTCTCATCATTAATATCAAATTTGGCCTCCAACCCCAAACATTTGTTCTCCACTTTTAACACTCTCCTCTGCCCTCCCCCACCTCCCGCCCCTTCCTCTCTTACAGCTGAAGATTTTGCTAGATACTTTAATAGTAAAATTGAAAATATTCATAATGAACTCTCCTCTAAACGCGGCCATATCACACCTTCTCAAAAAACAAACAGCAGTCTGCCTTCACCCTTTCCCAAACCTATAGCCACTATAAACTCCTTTAACCCTGTAACTGAGGATGAAGTTGCTAACCTTCTATCAACCTCTCGTCTCACAACTTGTCCACATGATCCTATTCCATCACAGCTGATCCCCCCCCTCTCTACCACACTTATCCCAGCTCTCACACATCTATTCAACCTTTCCTTAGACACTGGCAAGTTTCCATCACCTTTGAAACAATCCACAATTACACCCATTCTTAAGAAACCCACATCTGATCCAGCTTCTCCATCTAATTACCGCCCTATCTCTCTACTTCCCTTGGCTTCTAAACTACTTGAGCATGTAGTCTACACTCGCCTTACACAATTCATTTCCTCCAACTCCCTCCTTGATCCCTTCCAGTCTGGCTTCCGGCCCCAACACTACAGAGACAGCTCTCACAAAAGTTACTAATGACCTGCTCAACGCCAAATCAAAGGGTCATTTCTCTGTCCTAATTCTCCTGGATCTCTCTGCTGCCTTTGACACAGTTGATCATCCTCTTCTTATCCAAATTCTCCACTCTCTTGGCATCCGTGACACTGCTCTCTCTTGGTTCACATCTTATCTAGAAAATCGAACATTTAGTGTCTCCTTCTCTGTCACCTCTTCATCTCCTCGCCCTCTAACTGTCGGTGTACCCCAAGGCTCAGTCCTAGGCCCCCTCCTTTTCTCCATCTATACCTTCCTTGGTGCCCTTATACAATCTTTTGGATTTCAGTACCATCTATATGCTGATGACACCCAAATCTACATCTCTGCACCTGAACTATCCCCCTCTCTGCTAGCTCATGTTGCCAATTGCCTCTCGAGCATATCCTCATGGATGTCTGCCCGTCAACTCAAACTCAACATGTCTAAGACAGAGCTCCTTATCTTTCCACCCTCTACTACAGCTTTCACTCCGCAAATATCCCTCACTGTTGACAATGCCATCATCACTCCCACCTCTCAGGCCCGCTGTCTTGGGGTCCTACTGGACCCTTCCCTCTCTTTCATTCCCCACATCCAATCACTCACAAAATCTTGTCACTTTCACCTAAAAAACATATCCAAAATACGCCACTACCTCACACAAGACACAACTAAAATGCTTATTCACGCTCTCACCATATCTCGCCTCGATTACTGCAACACTCTTCTTGCTGGCCTTCCTATCACCCCTCTGTCTCCACTCCAATCCATTTTGAATGCATCCACTAGACTCATCTACCATACTAAACGATCAGTGTCTGCAGCACCTCTCTGTCAGGCACTCCACTGGCTTCCCATAGCGTCTAGAATACAATTCAAAATCATGACCCTAACATATAAAGCCCTCCACAATAGTGCACCCTCCTACATCTCTGCTCTCATCCCAAAATACTCTCCCACTGCCCTCTTCGCTCTGCTAATGACCTTCTTCTCTTCTCCTCTCTCATCACCTCCTCTCACTCCCGTCTTCAAGACTTTTCACGTGCTACCCCTATTCTTTGGAACTCTTTACCTCGCACCACCAGACTATCTTCCTGCCTCAGATCCTTCAAAATCTCTTTAAAAACACATCTATTCAAAAAAGCCTATCATCTTTAGCCTCTTCATTCACTATGCATCTCTCACTCTCCTGTACCTCACCCATACCCTTTAGAATGTAAGTTTGCGAGTTTTAATCTTGTGAGGTGCTTTAGGGAAAGCACGGTGTATATCAGATTGAAAGCTCAATAACAGGGTCTTCCATTATTTTCATTGTGGGGTATTGTTTATACTTGTACCTAACCCCTGTATTGCACTGCGGAAAATGTTGGAGCGTTATAAATAAAGGATAATAATAAAATAATAATAATCCAGTCCCAATCCGCTGTCACCCCCTCCTCTCGTAGAGAATTCCACAGATTAACCACCCTTACTGTGAAGAACCCTTTTCTTTCTTTAAGGTGGAATCTTTTTACTTCTAACCTCAAGGGATGTCCTCTTGTCAGTTGAAAACCTCTTGGCACAAAAAGCTCCCTTGACAAATCTTTATACTGACCCTGGATGTATTTAAATAAGGTAATCATATCTCCTCTTAGACGCCTTTTTTCTAGAGAAAATAAGCATAATTTGGTTAGTCTTTCTTCATAACTTAGCCCCTCCATTCCCCTTATTAGTTTTGTTGCCCTCCTCTGTACCTTTTCCAGCTCTAAAATTTCCTTTTTATGAAGTGCTGCCCAAAATTGTACTCCATATTCCAAATTAGGGCGTACTAGAGATTTGTATAGTGGCAAAATTATATTTGCTTCCCTGGCTTCTATAGCCTTCTTAATACATGCTAATATTTTATTTGCCTTTGCAGCTGCTGCTTAGCTTTGAGCACTGTTACCTAGGTGGTTGTCCACAAAGACTCCCAAATCTCTTTCAATATCTGATACACCTAGATTTGCTCCATTAAGATTATAAATTGCATCGCTATTTTTCCTTCCCAGATGCATAACTTTACATTTATTCGTATTAAATCTCACCTGCCATTTAGATGCCCATTCCTCAATTTTATGTAAATCCCTTTGGAGGGAAAGCACATCATAATCTGATTTAATTACCTTGCACAACTTCGTGTCATCAGCAAAAATGGAGACACCACACTCCAATCCTACCTCTAAGTCATTAATAAATATGTTAAAAAGGAGAGGACCTAATACTGAACCCTGAGGAACCCCATTTACCACATTAGTCCAATAGGAGTATGTTCCATTTACAACAACCCTTTGCTTCCTGTCTTTTAGCCAGCTCTCAATCCATGAGCAGATATTTACTGCAACTCCTGTATCTCGTAGTGTGCACAATAGTCTCCCATGTGACACTGTATCAAAAGCCTTTGCAAAATCAAAAAAGACTACATCCACTGAGATGCCTTGATCCAGGTTCCTACTAACCTCCTCATAGAAACTAATTAGATTTGTTTGACATGACCTATCCCTCATAAATCCATGTTGACTCCTACTTATAATCCTGTTCAAATAGACATATTCTTGTATATTATCCCTTATTAACCATTCTAAAAGCTTCCCCACTACAGAAGTGAGGATCACTGGTCTATAATTCCCCGGATTTGCTCTTGCTCCCTTTTTAAATATAGGTATCACATCAGCTTTTCTCCAGTCATCTGGTAGAGACGCTGTGTTGAGTGAATCTTGAAAAATTAAATTTGGCTATGGTTTGGCTATTACAGAACCCAGTTCCCTCAGTACCCGTGGATGTATTCCATCAGGACCTGGGGCTTTATTAACATTTATTTTTTTCAACCTCTTTTGGATTACTTCCTATGTTAACCAATTATTTGGCAAAGGTAGAGTAGCCCATTATGTTGCAGTGTCCCAACCACTGGTACCTCCCTTGTGTATACCGAAGAAAAGAACCTGTTAAGCTCATCCGCCTTTTCCTGGTCAGTAATTATCAGATGGCCTATGTCACATTGTAATGTTCCTATAGCTTCCTTCCTCGCCTTCTCCCCATTAATATACTTAAAAATCATTTTAGGGTTAGTCTTACTCTCTTTTGCAACTCATTTTTCATTTTCTATTTTAGCCAGTCTAATCGCCCTTTTGCGAGTCTTGATTTCCTTGTACTCCCGTAAAGCAGTCTCTGTCCCCTCTTGTTTGTATAATTTAAATCCCTTTTTTTTACTCCGTATCTTGATCTTTAAATCATTGTTAAGCCACATTGGATGGGATTTACTCCTTTTACTTTTATTCCCACACGGTATATGCCGATGTGTATGTATATTTAGTAAGGATTTAAATGTTGTCCATTTATGTTCAGTGTTTTTACCTGCCAGTTCTCAGTCCCAGTCTATACTTTGTATTGCTTAGACCATTAAAGTCTGCCCTTTTAAAATTAAGAGTTTTTGTTGGCCCCTTAAAATTTAGTTTTTTTAATTCAATTTTAAATGAGACTTTGTTGTGATCACTGTTTCCCAAAGGTTGCCCTATTCCGACATTTGATACTATATCAATATTATTTGTGATGAGTAAATCTAAGATAGCTTCATTTCTAGTAGGCTCCTGTATAACCTGGGCCAGATAATGATCCCTGAGTGTACTCAAGAACCTGCTCCCCTTAGGTGAACTGTAAAGCATGCTCTTTTAAATGCATGAAACAAAGTATTGTGTTCCATTTTAGGGACGAGACAATGTTTTTTTTTTTGTTTTTTTTTTCTTTATAAAGGAATACAGCCTGTATACTTAGACCCTCATTCAACTGAGCCGTTCGTGAGATCTGGGCTTGCAAGTGGAGGTCGCAAGATATTTTGCGATTCAATTGGCTTCCGTTTGTGTGCTCCGATTGAGTTACACGATACGAGCCACGATCCATTGCGATTTGTAAAATCGCAAGTTAATGCCCTCCAAGCCTTTGATGCTTCACGGCCTAAAATCGCAAATCGCTATTACACTGCTCGCTAACCACGCAACAAATGGCAAATATCTAAACACAAGTTACTGGTACCAAGGAGGTGTAGCAAAGGGCTTAATGACAAATCGGAGCACTTTAAAAGCAAATAAAAAAGCAATACTGTACCTTTATTAAGAGTGAAAGTGATGTTAGGGCTTAGAATTAACAGCACAAAATTCTCCAAAACTTTATTTCATGTTCAATTTTTGTGTTATATCGATCACGGCAATCAATGTTCAACCTCCTTTTGCTATTGGCCCCTAACTTGCGGGCCTGGCCAATTGAATAGCATTGCAAAAGTAGAGCAACAGAAGCACACAACTCAATTGCAGGCATTTGGCTGTCTGCGATCAAGTTGTGAGCCCGGAATTGAATGAGGCTCTTAGTTTGTTAAAGAATGGGAACTGGGCATATTATTTTAAAAAAGGTAAACTTTTTTAAATTGTGTTTTTAAAACTTAACCTTCCTTTTTTAGTTTTATTCCATGTGACTTAGAGTTGTGGTTCTGACTAGGCCCACAAGGCCCAGCACTAGGGCAGCACATTTTCAGTGGGCATCAGGCTGCCTGAAGTTGCAGTGCAGTACATTGAAATATATTTGTATATACACAGGAATTCCTATTGGCAGTGATATTTCTGACACTTTCTGACATACCCCATATATATATATATACATAAACACATATAAACTTATGATTTGAAATATAGAAAATGGAAAAGAGGAGCTATAAGTTGGGTATGGGCTGAGCACAACTCTGAATGGCCTAGGGTAGCATAAAACCTAAATATGCCCCTGGTGTCCATTTGCAGATCTGATCAAGCAATATATGTCCTCCATTTGTCAATTCTCACTCCACAGACAGAATGGTCCTTTAAGTAATGCTGGAGTCCAACACTAGAAAATATTGCCACAGTAAACAAATAGAAAATTATTATATATTACCTATAGATGACATGTAAAAGAAGCCAACACTCATCATTCTTATTACTGCACTTTTGCCCACAATTGGAACTGCCTGTCATACTCATAACATAATACTGAAGTAATGAAAACTATTATCACAGTATTTTACTTGCCTTATCATACAGCATCCAGCCGATGTACTTTAGGCAGCTGTCATTCAAATAGATTTGAGGGTACATTTTCATCCATATGCCTATTTCCTCAATACAAAGGGCCCTGATTTCAGGGACCACATCCCTGAAAAGTAGATAAAAAACAACCAATTATGTCACTTCTCCCAGTACAGTAAGACATTAACAGATAAAACTGTAGGGTAAATATGTTTACAGTGCTTATAATACTGGACCACTGGCCATTTAACCACCTGACACAGAACTATTATATCTATAATTGTGTTCTACTAATGTAAATTATACAATAAAGAATATTATCTGTAAAGCTTCTCACCTGTAACGCTGCACAAATGTCCCTTTAAATAGAGCATCCATCATATTCTCTATTTCATGGTGTTTTTGTTGAAGCTGTGAAAGATAAACAATGCAATGCAGCATTTAGTAACAATTATATTTCCTTAGATAAATGAGCAAGATGATGTAGGAAATAGGGTAGTGTAGCAAAGGATTTTGATTAATGCATTACCTTTGCACTGTATTTTTGCAACAAAAAAATTATTATTCTAATATTTTTGTTATAAAGAATGTTAAGATTAAATACAACAGACAAAATAACAAAAGGAGAAAGTTAAAGGGAACCTTACAGATAGGCAAGATACCACATATATAGTTGTGGATCTGCTGGCTGTCCGGAAAGCTTTGATGTTGGCCACACTTTGCGAGCCTCGCAAAGCGAGGCGATCAGTCGACCATGCAGGACTTAGGCTGCCAAAGGCGATCATCGCACTGCGAGCCTCGGCAAGTAAGGTGAGCAGTTGAGGAAAGCAGAACTTAGGCTGCAATGAGCGCCGAAAGAGCTCATTGCAGGGGTTGACAGGCGGGATGTAGTAGCCACTCCTCCCGAGACACGCAAGACTTTGCATAAATTACGGACCGTATGACTTAGGACCCTAAGCTCGTAGATGGACTGCTGGGCTCGCAAAAGTACGACTTTAACGGCCGAACCACCAAACTGGAAAAACATTCAAAAACACGCAAATATGCCTCAAATTTACTTACACACTCACTCACAGCACAGGGGGGAGAGCCAGGGAGCCTGTGAATAAGGTTGCAAGTTAATTTGAGGCATATTTAGTGTTTTTTTACGAATGAAAATCGCCTATGCAAGAAAAAAATGATGATCCCAAAAAATCGTAAACATGGCGAAAACTAGGCTAAAGGACGTAAAAACAAAGCCGAAGACAGTAACAGTTACTGCAACGCAGTAAACACGCTCATTAACCACGTAACACTTACCCGAACAACCGAACAGCCATTTTATACTAACAGCGTGCACAAATCCCTAAAAATTAGCTCTACATTTAACTGAAGGCAGTAACACTTAACCCAAGGCAGTAACAATTAACCCAAGGCCCTAACTCTTAAGCCAAGGTAGTACGCAGGGGAAGAGGCTCGCAATGAGCGCCGAAGGGGCTCAGGGGGCCCATATCCTTGAATTGTGTGGCAAACAGCATTGCCAGCCTTACAATTTTACTCCCATCATTTTTGACAGGTAATTTCCTTGTTTAGTATATAGCAATAAATAAATTATACATAATACTTGGTGTAAATTTTATTTAAAAAAATGGACCAAATAGTGGCACATTGCATGATATTGTCTTTCTTTTCAGCTTTAAAATACAGAATCCAATAGGAAAGTTTCTTAAGGCTTTTTCAATATACTGGAGTACAAAAAGTATCTGATGTAATAAAATCAAACAGTGCTTCAACAAAGTATTTGTTTAAGGGTGTGCATACTTATGCAACCATATTATTTGATTTTTATATTTTTTTCTTCCCTCTACCTAAAATATTTCAGTTTGTGTTTCAATTGAGTTGTACAGTTTATAGGTCACATTAAAGGTGGAGAAAGTTCTAAAATGATTTATCTTAGTCTTTTTTTACAGCACAGAAACCTGACATTTTAACAGGGGTGTGTATATCCACTGTATGTATGTATTCCACATACTGTATTAAGCTCTACCTACATTGCTCTTTTCTGAAATTTCCACTTTCATTTAGAATATGAGGCAGGACATAATAATATGCTATGTTATAAACTTCAAAATTGATAAAACAGCATTTTATATGGAATATTCAAAAATGTGAAAATGATAACACGCTACAAATGAATATACAAATTATTCTCTATACTATCATTTAACCAACCTCATGCCCTGGACATAGTATCTGCTATTTTTGTGTAAGCCTGAGAACTATATCTTCTCATCTTCTCACTGTTATTTAAAACTCTAACATAAATGTATTTGTGTATTCATATACTCTGTTGAAGTATAATTAAGCTCACAGATCAGTATCCCTGCTAATGGTTCTGCAGTCATCTAACTAAAGAAGACATCCGAACCTCTTTGTGTTTCCTTTCAAGTTGTTCAAGTCGACAGTTGGTCCTCCTGGCAGCAAGTCGTTTCCTTTCCACTTTGTACAACCTCTCAGCATTGTCTATGCTGAGGTCAAGATTCAAGGCAACTCTCACTAGGGCAGTCAGCAGTTTCATGGCTACAGAAGAGACAAATACATGAAATTATACAAGGTAACAAACTGCTCTATTTCTGTGTCTCACTCTCGATACATTGGTGTCATTACCTAAGAGAGCCAGAGCATGAGGAATTGAAGTATAATTACTCATTCACTGTAGCAGGGATAAGCAATGTTGTTACTAGAGTGCAAAAAACGGTCCTATATAATTCCCATATACTGTAATTTAGGATACTTGTTCTACAGTGCAGAAATAGGCATTCCAGGACCGAAGTTGTCTAACACGGTCCTGGATTTCAGTATTTTCCTGCTGTGCATAGGTGAGGCAATCACTGCCTTAAATATACTGAAATCCAGGACCATAATAAAAAACTTCAGTCCTGGAGAGCCGACTTTCGCACTATAGAAGGACTAGTGTACTTAATATGTCAAAAGTGCTTTTACGATCCTAATGCTGCCCAACAGAGAAGCCATGTTCAAATATTTCCTCCATTGACCCTTCTTCTTTACATTAAAAAATCCACTGTTTTCTAATCAGTCATTCCCAGGTCATTGTTATTTTGCCTTTTCTTTTTGAGGGCTCGATTTCAAGGCTCCTTTGGAAGACTTGCCAGGGAGGAGTTTATGATCTCACGGGCTATGATCTGTTTCCTGCCATGATCCCGGGTTTACCCTAGGACCCCCTAAACACCAGCTACTCCCTATGAACCCGGGCATCCCCAGGACTCTCAACACCTGGGGGGAGGGGGCATCGGGGTTCCTCACCCCACCCATTGTACTTTGGGGCAACAAGCTTGTTAACCCCATGGGTTATTGTTAGGCACAATAGTTGTCCATAGGCACCCCCATGATATAAAAGGCTTTTGATATAGTGCCAAATGGAAGACTATTGTGCAAACTAAGGGATACAGGAATTGCAGTAAGCAAAGGTTTGTTGTAAATGGAACATACTCCGATTGGACTAATGTGGTAAGTGGGGTTCCTCAGGGTTCTGTATTAGGTCCTCTCCTTTTTAACATATGTATTAATGAAGTAGGATTGGAAAGTATTGTCTCCATTTTTGCTGATGACATGAAGTTGTGAAAGGTAATTAAATCAGATAATGATGTACTTTCCCTCCAGAGGGATTTGCATAAATTAGAGGAATAAGCAACCAAATGTCAGATGAGATTGAACACAAATAATTGTTAGGTTATGAATTTGAAATATAACCATGCGATTTATAATCTTAATGGAGCAAATCTAGGGGTATCAGATATTGAAAGGTATTTGGGAGTGATTGTGGGCAACCACCTCAATGCCAAGCAGCAGCTGCAAAGGTAAATAAAATATTAGCATGTATTAAGAAGGGTATAAAAGCAAGGGAAGCAAATATATTTCTGCTGCTATAAAAATCCCTAGTACGCCCTCATTAGGAATATTGAGTACAATTTTGGGCACCACTTCAAAAAAAAATATTTTAGAGCTGGAAAAGAAAGAAAAAAAAGGCATCTAAGAGGAGATATGATTACCTTATATAAATATATCAAGGGTCAATATGAAGCTTTGTCAAGTGACCTTTTTGTGCCAAGAGGTTTTCAACTGACAAGAGGACATCCCTTGAGGTTAGAAGTAAAAAGATTTCACCTTAAAGAAAGAAAAGGGTTCTTCACAGTAAGGGTGGTTAATCTGTGGAATTCTCTACCAAAGGAAGTTGTCAAGGCGGATTCGATAGATAACTTTAAAAAGGGATTGGATACATTTTGAATAAAAAGGGCATTCAGGGTTGTCCTGGATAACTAGAGAAGGAGTATTGATCCAGGGAGAAATATGATTCCCAGTATCTGGTGTCAGCGATTAATTTTATTTTTTTTCCTTAGGAGACAATTTTTCACTGGGGATTTTTCTGTTTGCCTTCCTCTGGATTGATTAACAATTAATCCATGTTTTACAAGGATCAGCTGAGATCTAAAAAGGTTGAACTTGATGAACTAAGTGTTTTTCTAACCTAAATTACTATGTAACTATGTTAAGTGCAATAGGGGTCCATATGAGTACTATGACTTTAGGGGGTAATAATATATGTGCCACAGGGGTCCATCAAAGCCACAATGGAGTAAATATTAAGTGCCATGGGGTCCATAGGGACACCCGTGGTTATAGCTAGAGACCCCATAGCTGTCCATAGGGCCCCCAATGGGGTTAGTGAGTTGCCCACCCCAAAGAAAAATGATGGAAAAAAGAAACATGCCTCCCACAGGTGTTAAGGGTGGGTCCTGGGTGATACCCAGGCTAATAAGGGGTAGCGTGGAAAAGGTGGAGGTGTCAAATCTCTCACATTAATTTTAATAAATGCAGCAAGGAAGGGTATAACTTTAAATGCAGTGAGAGCTGCTACTTGTACAGTAATAGCTCTCAGTAGTGTATAGCAAGTGCGGCAGGATGTTGAGTTTACATGTAGGGTTTAGCCTCTGGGCTCTCTCCTGGAACAGAATTACGGTAGATCTCTTATGGAAGCCATTTTACTTCAGGTAAAATCTCACTTTGCAGCATAGCCTTCTAAGACCACATAGGATGTTCAGGCGCTCTTATGGGACCCATGTAATAGCACTTTAGGTCAAATCTCCTGTAAAAGCAGGGACCACGTCATACGTAAGGGTTTGCCATGGGTGGGACTTAATAGCTCCATAGCTCTCTTCATTTACAGAAGTTCTTGTAACCTCACATTAATGCTATTGTTTTCATAGAAAATATATATGCAGATGATATATCTCCTGTTTTAAATTGCTACTGATAAACTTGCTCTGTATTGAGTATATATGATTTAGTAAAAAAAAGACATGCTGTGCAAAGTCGGGGTTATATTTAATAACTTCAGTGCTCAAGTTATTTTATATGAAACATACAGCATGTTCTCTTGTTTTATTAAACAATCCAGTAATACCCAGCATGCTCCTGCTGGGACAATTTAATCTGCCACAATGTGATCAATCTATATCTGAGAATAGCTGCATCTTACATTAGAATTGTGAGCATTTCTAGTTTAAGGATGGATGATTGCCTTGCCATTTATATCACTATGTTGCACCATTCCCCCTCTTTCCCCCTTTACATAATACTTGAATTGCCTGGGACGTTACCAAGGAGAGAACTAGAAGGAGGGTGGTCCTCAGTATATCTCATTGTTTATACTGTAGTATGTATATATTCAACACGGTATAATTATTTCTATCAGTGTTAACAGATAAGACAGCATATTGATTTATTGAGAATTTATATTGTTACATTTAAAGGGCCAATGTAAGTGATTTTCATGTTAAGCGGCAGCCTATTGTTAGTTGACTACTAATTAACATAAAAAACACAAGTGCAAACAGCAGCAAATAAAGCATAGTTTGCCAAAAATTATAATTTAAAAAACTGTTTATCTCATTAACGGCCAATGCTGTATCACTGCTTATCTCTCTTATTATCCTAAGCACTACTGAAAGGAAGTGAAAGATTTGAACTGTGATAACATTATTCTAGTCTTGCCAAGACAACCTAACCAATGTTATGGCAGTTGAAATATTTAATCTCCGTTAATTAGTGTTTAGGACAATCAGAGATGTGGAGGGATACATAAGTGGCCATTAATGAGGTAAATTGAATTTTAAATTATATTTTTCTGGCAACAGATTTGCTTTACTTTTGTTTGCACAAGTATTTGTAATGTTATTATTATTATTATTATTTATTTGTAACGGGCCAACATATTCCGTAGAGCTATAACAAAGAATAATTTGAATAAATGGAGAATTTGGGATGATTTCAAAAGAGATAGGTCCCTAAATTAAATATCCGACTACCTGATAACAGTTAACATACCAGGATTTAGAATATCAGGAGCTGTATACTGTGGCACACTGGAGAAAGAACTGGCAACCCACTCTAGTATCTCTGCCATGAAAACCAAGTGGATCAGCATGGTGTGTTGTCTATGAGGTCACGGAGAGTCGGACACAACTGAGTGACGCCATTTATATAGTCTAGTGGAGCGAGGCAAGGATTCCAGAGAATAGGGGCAGCATGAGAAAAGTCCTGAAGATGGGAGTGAGAGGAGGAGATAAGAGAGAAGGAAAGAAGAAAGTCATTAGCAGAGAGAAGAGTGCGGTTGGGAGAGTATTTTGTGACAAGAGCCGAAATATATGAGGGTGCATTATTGTTTGTAGCTTTATACATTAGGGTATTCTGGAGGCAATGGGAAGTTAGTGGAGTGACTGACAGAAAGGAGCTGCGGACACTGAGCATTTAGTATGGAAGATGAGTCTAGCGGAGACGTTCATTATGGATTGGAGTGGGGACAGATAGGCGATGGGGAGGTCAGCAAGGAGAGAGTTGCAGTAGTCAAGACTTGATATGATTAGCGAATAGATTAGAATTTCAGTTGTGTCTTGTGTGAGATAGTGACCTATTTTTAAGTAAATGTTAATTGTCAATTAAAAAAATAAGTTTAACTTGAAAAAGTGCATGCAATGGCTCTTTAAGCACAATTTACACAACATTTAATTTTTATATTTTTAAAGTGTATATATTAAATAAAGAGCAAGGTTATCTGTAGTACTTTAAACCAAGCACCAAATCACCTACCAAGAGTTTTTTCTGAATGTACTGGAACATGTGGGTTTCTATGTGTAATAATAAAGAAAAGCATGGAACTTTATTGAAATAATGTAATAAAATAAAAAGTCTTGCCACAATTTAAAATCTGTCTGTGGGATCAACTGAGGATATTTGATGGTAATCACAATGTGATACAATATAAATTCCAAGTGTATTATTATATTGGGGTATAGTTGCCCAATAGATTGTAGATAAAAATCAAACAGTGCTATAGTATAAATCACAAGTGAGATTTCTATAAAAAAATATCTCATTGGGAGAATTTATTCCTACAATCTATTGGGCAACTATACCCCAATGTAATAATACACTTGGGATTTATATTGTATCACATTGTGATTACCATCAAGGACCAAATTGAGCCCATAGGCAGATATTAGCTTGAGGCTAGATTTGTTTTATTTTATTACATTATTTCCCTACTTTCTTTTATTATTGTAGCTTATACTGTTGTTAAGCCCTGGAATTTTTTCTTATGAGCTTGTGAAAATTTGCACTTTCATGTGTAGCTGTGAAATTGATCTATTTGTGTGTTGAGTGTGTCATTTTTGCACATTTGAGACTGAATATTAGTATTATTTCCAATGCTCTTTGCACTATTTGATTTGTAATGTGATTGTTTCTGTAGTTTCATGAGGTCCTCGGCACAAACTAACCGGACAAAGTGCTGGTGTGTCTGAACGCCCTGACACAGGAGTCTGACAAGCCAAGTAACAGTGAGATAACCGTGTCTAGGAGATATCCATCATAGATCACACTGTACTGACACTGCTGCACCAATACAGCTGTGAATTCACAGAAGTTGGCTTTAAATTTTTTCCAGTACGTTCCAGGTTTGATCACTGGATAGTCTTCATTTTCCTGTTTGGAGACAGTAATTAACACAACAAGTTAATTTTCAACACAATCCCAAATCTGTAGTATTTACATATACAATCTTTAGTGAATATTTTAAATAAATGCAATTTAACACACACACACTTACTGTTTTGGTCGAAATAATGTACATTAATTGTTAATATTAAGGCTCACAATATTCCGTAAGTGATATAAAACAGATGTACTTACCATATTGACTGGCCATGTAATGGTTAGGATCCAAGGATAAGCCATGAACTTTTTGAATTGCAAACCAGTTTCCTAAAGGTATGAAAAAAGTGGATGTGAAACAGCTTGTTACTTACTGACAGCCCTATTTCCTTTTTTATATAAAAAGGATTCAGATTGTAAAGTTCTACAAGATCCCAGATGGAACTGAAAAAGAATGACTACAATAAGGGCAAGACCAGAGGATTGTCAGATTTATGATATCATCGCTCTGACAATCGTGTAGTGAGGAATCAACAAGCTAATCCATGTATTATTTAATCCATAATTATTAACTGTAATGGGTTTCAGTCTATAGTTAATCACAAGGGGCCTCATTCTATTATCGGGCGTAAAACGACCGCAAAGCTGCGATTCCTTGCGGCCGTCTTACGGCCCCGTGTAGAGCTACCTTTACCTTGCAATTCAAATGGACGGCGCCGCAAGGATATCCCCCTTACGGCCGGCCGCATATCATGCAACCGGCCGCAAGGTCCGAAAACTCTAAATGCAAATATAAATTCAAGATGGCACTGTAAAGCTCTGTAAATGATAGGCATCATAATGGGGGACATGAGGATTAATAACAACCCCCTCTCAAGCTTGCACATCGCCCAAATCCGCTATTTCATTAACGGTTTATTTTCTGTCCCGCAGCCTGGGCGGGTCTGAGGTGCTCCAAGCCCTCGGGACTTTGTCCACGGATATTTGACATGAATTAAAATAAAAATGATTTTCAGATTTGAGTGTAGGGGAATGTTGTGCTATGAATGCTAACACCTCCAATCACTTTATCGTCTCATCAGAGTGCAGGATGGCTTTATTTTGGCTTTATTATGTGCTTAATTGTATGCTTGCGGGACCTTTTTTCTGCAAGTAAGCTGCGGCTCGTTTTTAGCCTTGCCGAGAGATTTCCCGTAGCAATTGAATAGCAAACAGGATTTTCTTGCGGCCGGAACTCTTGCGGCCGTTTAAGATCAAAGGCTTTCCTCCGGCGCGTGCGGCCGCAAGGGATAGCAAGGCGCCGGCCGCAAGCCTGCCGGAGTCCCCGGCCGGAGGGGAATAGAATAGGCAAATAGCTTGCGGCCGGTCCTTGCGGCCCCGCATCTCCTACGGCTGATAATAGAATGAGGCCCAAGGTGTCTGGATAATGAAAAATACTTAACAATCTAAAAAAAGACAATGGTACTATTTGTTTTATCTAACCAAAGGGGCTAAATGACATATAAAGTAAAGCATATCTACTACTGTGATTAAATAAAAGTAGAAACACGCCCCAACTTGTAGTAAAATCTTCTTTTGGGAATCTTTCTTGTCATTTTATTTGAGAGCCTATTATTTTATAGCAATTACTTTCACTTGTTAGCTAAACCAAGACCTGTACCTCATCAAAATCCTCCGTTAATTTCTCTATTATTTCATTCTTCTGTGGACTCTGATACAATTCAGCCGTAACCATCCCTAAAGAGAAGAAAATAAACAGGTAAAAAAATCCAACAAAATCTACAGTTTGACAGGTAAATATAAACCTAACTCTTACACAATGCAAAAAAATAATCATATACTGATAAAATATCTAAAAAAGACAATAGTGGTACCAACAGTAGTTTACAATATGGAAGATATTTCTGTAAGGTAACAGGGCGTCCTTATAATAGTATGCCTAGAACCATAACTGTTGCTGAATACAGTTTGCTTATCTCAAACATGTTTGAATTTCCTGTTTAGAGCATCTATTGATTTGCCCTTCGAATGTTTTGTTTTTGCACAGTTTTTTCCTCTGTATTTCATTGAAACCGTTAAAAGTATTACTATAATGCCCAAAAGGAGGTGTGTGTTTTAATTACACATTGTTCATTAATAACACTTATATTGATAATGAAAATAATTTAATATGCAATCTCTTCTATACTGTATTTTTTGTAAACATTTCAGTGAAAAATATGAAATATTTTGGGTTTTCGTGCTTTATTTTGCGGCTCTTACTGCTTAGTATTAGAGCCCCAATTTTGCCTCTCACATTGTCCCTCACTGTTATATTCCTCTATTTTGATTTGGTGGGAGAGAAGTGATCCACAGAACTGGGCAGGCTCTAATTACAGACAATCCTCTGGTCTTGCCCTTATCGAATTACATTAACAGAGGAACCTCTCTACATTCAGCAGTGACATTCACAACCATCTATATTTACTTGAATTATGTAAGTATAGTATAAGTATAATTATATTTTATTCATTTAATAGTTATGTATGCTGTACAGTAATATGTATTACAGTTTTTTTGTATAATAAAGTGTTGCTTTCCTGCTAGGGGAATTAATTATGCTAAAAGTTTTCCCTATCATGCTGTAAGTGGAGTCTGCCTAGCTGTGTAGATAGCTCCTCCACCAGCAGAGGCATAATCTCTTCAGCTAAACAAGATGGAGGACTATAACAGTGAAGGGAAATAGCAGAGGTGAAATGACAACTTTTATACTGAGCAATGAGTGGCTAAATATTGCAAGTAGCAAATATGTCATAAACGGTACTTCCATAGAATAAGAAAATCAGCGGTCATGTTATGTCCCTATGTTAACAAATTCTCTCTTTCAAATTGAAATGCCATTCATTAAAATAAGCACACTGTGTAACATATAGTATAAAGTACTTACCTTGACATCCTGAGCACTGAATATAGAAGTTAATAAGGTCAAGCAATGCAGCATCCCTGTCTTCATGATAGGCTTCAATCCAGTCATCTACCACTGACTGCAAACAAGAAGCACAGCATCACATGAAAAATCACTAGTGCCTAAAATGTAATACTATTTTAACATTTAAACTGAAGTAACAGGAAGGTAAATGCTATGTCTCGCTCAATTGAAGGATAATATACACTGAATGCCCACCTCTCCCTATTTCTCTAGGACCTCTGTGTACTTCCAATTCAACATAAATGTACTCCATGTGTGTATATATGATGTGATCTGAAGCAATTTTGTATAAGGTAGTAGCAAAAAAGCGAGTGAATTGTGTAAGGTAAGTATTTGTGTTCACCTCCATATAACCTTCTCATTGACTTTTGCTACTATAAGTTTACATTGTCAGTGAGGGTGGCAGATGCAAGATAACATTGACCAAGTGGCGGTGTGTGTGTGTTACACTGTAGATTTTGTGTGTGTGAGCAAATTTGTAGAGTATGCAGTAGTGAATGTTAAGGCTGAAGGTGATAAACTTCTTTAAACAGGTTAGTTTTTAGTGAGGTTTCAAAGGATTTTAGGCAAGAGGATAGACTAGTGGAGCGAGGTAAGTAGTTCCAAAGAGATGGGGCAGCACAAAAGTGCTGAAGGCAGGAGTGAGAGGAGGTGACAAGACTAGGAAAGAAGAAGGTCATTAGCAAAGCAGACAAATAAGGTTTTGGGTAGTACTATGAGACTAGAGCAGAAATATCAGGGGGTGCACTGTTGTTAATGGCTTTATATGTTAGGGTCATTATATAAAATGTTATTCTGGAGGCTATGGGAAGCCAGTGGAGTGACTGACAGAGAGGAGCTGCAGACATGGAGTGTTGAGTTTGGTATTCTAGCAGAGGTGTTTATTATGGTTTGAAGCCGAGACAGAAGGGTGATGGGGATGCCAGCATGGAGAGAGTTGCAGTTGTTAACTTGAGTTATGATGAGAGAATGGATTACAATTTTAGTTTTATCTTGTGTAAGATAGTTAGATATTTTGGAGATGTTTTTAGGTGAAAATTATATGATTTTGATATTGATTGTATGCTAGGAATGAAAGAGACTTAAGGGTCCAGTAGAATCCCAAGATGACGGGACTGAGATGTGAGAGTAATGATGGCATTGTCAATAGTGAGGGCTATTTGAGGAGTGGTATGTAGTAAAGGGTGGGAAGATTAAGAGCTCAGTCTTGAGTTGATGGGTGGACGTCCAAGAGGTTATACTTGAGTTGGCAACATGTGCTAGAAGAGAGGAGACAGATCTGGTGCTGAGCGATAGATTTGAGTGTCATCTGCAAATAGGTGATTCTGAAATTTAAAAGGATGCATAAAAAGGAGAAGAGAAGGAGGCCTAGCACCGAACCATTGGTACAACAACAGTCAAAGGTAGCAGGAAGTGATGGGACCAACTGGACCAGCTTGCTTTGGAACCCCCACAGATTAGGTCCTTGTGTTAGATGGAGAAGAGGCTTCTTTATTTCGGTTGTCATTTAAAGCTGTGGAAAAGGATCTTTCCTTACAATAACAAAAAGGGTCTCTGACCCTTGATGAATCACACTACATCCACATCTACATATTAATCTTACAATGAGTGGGAGGAAGGTGGCATACTAATAGGATTCTCGGGGATGGCTGTAGACGACAAAAGAGCAGGGATTAGCAGGCAGTCCTTCTCTCTGCCGGGTGCTAGATGTTGGTGTGTTAAGTTAAATGATTATAGGCACTGCCACCTTTAAGGTCCAGGCCAATCAATGCATTGCCAGCAAACCTGTGTAGTTCAAATGAGCCAATGAGGAAAGGGCCTACTGCCTTTGGGAAAATGCCCAGTATTTTCCATCTGACATCTTCACTAGTCCCAATGACAGCTATGGCATAATCCAAGGCCCCACAGGATCAGCTCTGTTCGGGGAAAAGTCAGGGCCCTGAAGGACCAGTGCGTCACAAGGTCATTAGTGAGTTTTGTGAGAGCTGTCTCTGTAGTGTTGTGGCTGGAAGCAAGACTGGAGGAGTCAAGAAGTGAGCTGGAGGAAAGGAATTGGGTTAAGTTGTTATGGAGAGTCACTCAAGCAGATTTGAAGCTAAAGAAAGTAGAGAGAAAGGATGATAGTTAAATTCGGAAGCAGGGTCAGGTAAGGATTTCTTAAAAAAATGGGTGTAATTAAGGCGTGTTTTAAAGATGATGGAAACTTGCTGATGTTTAAGGTGAGATTTCCTAAATGTGTTAGTGTTGGAATAAGTGTGGTATAGAGGGGAAGGGACAAGCTGTGATGGAATAGGATCAAGTGGGCAACTTGTAATGCGAGAGGTTGATAGAAGGCCAGATAATTTATCCTTGATTACAAGATTAAAGGAGCTGATTGTAGTTGTGGGGTTGTTGAATGGAAAAGCCTGGGTGTTACTGGTCTGTTGAGAGGAGTGTGTGTTTGAGCCATGTTGAGAGGAGCGTTTACAATATCAATTTTATTTTTAAAGTATCTGGCCAAGTCATCAGCTGTGAAACTGGAAAAGGTAGGAGGTGGGGTGGGCAGAGGAGAGTGTTGAATGTAGTGATCAGACTTTTGGTGTGAAGGACAAAGTTGGTATTAACTATGAAAAATAGTGTTTTTGGTAAGAATGAGGGCAGAGAAGTAGGAGTGCATGGAGACAGTCTGCTAAAGTGTGAGATTTCCTCCATAGTCATTCAGCATTGCTAGAGCACTTCTGGAGATGGCATGTTTACATGGTGTGCCATAGCTGTGGATGAGAGCAAAGGGGTCAGTTTGAGACTGTCAAGGGTTAAAGTTGGTATCTGGTTGTACTGTGAGGAGGCAATATCAGGGCCGGTGAGGGTGGTGAAAAGTGGTTGTAGCATGTTCTGGGTCAAGTAATTAGAGGTTTATGTAGGTTCTGGTGGAGGGGATTGAAGAAGGGCAGTAAGTGGAAGGTATGGTGTGATTGCAGGGTAGGAGTTGGTGCTCAGACAGACTGGAGTGGGGACATGACAAGGTTGGAGATTGCGCAGATATTGCTAAAGTATAGTCAAGGGAGTGTCGATCACGATGAATTATTAACTTTATCCATTGTGTGAGGCCAAGGGAGGAGGTAAGTCTAGGTATTTTTGTGTCTGTAGGTGAGGTGGGTGTGTCAGTATAATAGAAATTGTTATATGTTTTATGAAAAAACAAAAGTAAAAGTTATTATTTATTACATTGCACCTGTATAGCTCTCTTTCCAATGCTGACCACCTCAAACAACGTAACGGCTTCCACTATATCCCCATTGCTTATCTGGCTGTCTCGGCTTTGCCTTGTAGAATTTCTCCTAGAGAGATTTTCAGACTGCTTTCGAATCCTTTTTGCTTTCTGCAAAATTAGAAGAAAACACATTACAGATAGTAACTCTAATGGGTAGTTTGCAAGGCATTGTACAAAGGCTTATTAAACTCAATATATGTATATATATGTACTGGGTCGAGTCACATTATTATGACGACAACCTACTTTTGACGCCAGCAGTGCAGAGCCAATAAAATATGGCACGTGTCGTGTGCTGGCTTGGTGGGTATATAAGGTGGCATGTAGGCATTCTGCAAACATGTCAACCATCACTGTCATGGGTAAAATTTAAATTTTAACTGAGTATGAAAAGAGGATGGTCATTGGCTTTCAGACCAAGGACGGCAGTATTTATGAAACAGCGCAGGTTGTGAACTGTTTGCGTGCTGCTGTGGTTAAAGTGTACTGTGACTGGAGAAAAGGCACGTATGTGAATAAACAGCATTGAAACTGAAGAGCACCACGTGCCATTGATGTCAGAGGTGAACGTGGCTGCAAAGTTGTGTGAGGGCAAACTAACACTCTACAGTTTAGCAACTAGCCATCCAAATGAACCAGGGGGCTACCTGAGTCTAGAACGACAGTATAGCCAAACCTACATATGGGGCTCCGAAGCAAACAGTTGGTCCCTGCACCCATGCTGATGAGGGTTCAAATTGCATGACAGTACCAAAATTGGACCTCTTCTGATTGACAAAGGGTTGTCTTCACTGATGAGTCACATTTTCTGCTCCATCGACTGGACAGACCTTGGCATGTCAAGTGGGAAACAAACACTCTGCAACCGTTGTTGTAAGAACACAAGCTGATGGTGGCAACATTATGGCCTGGGGAATGTTTTGGATTTGTCTGGGTCCACTCATACGACTGGAAGGCACGCTAAATGAATTGGATTATCTATCCATCCATTAAAGATCAAGTACACCCATAAATGTTGACTGTCTTCCCTGGAGAGGATGGGATCTTCTAGCAGGACAATACAACATGTCATATGGCCAGAATTGTCCTGGAGTGGTTGGAAGAGCTTCAAGAAGATGTTAGAAGTACTTCCCTGGCCTCCAAATTCCTCAGACTTGAATCCCAGACTTCCCCAGACTTGAATCCCACCAAGCACTGTGGGACCACCTTGATCACCATGTTTGCTTTATGGATCCTCCACCAGGCACTCTTCAGCAGCTGTCGATTGCAGCCTGCATGGCTCCAGATACCCTTGCCAACCTTCCAGCATCTTACTGACTCACTACCCCTTCTAACTGCTGTCCATGCTGCACACATCGGTTATTCGGGATATTAGCGGTTAGCATAATAATGTGACTCAACCATGTGTGTGTATATATATATATATATATATATATATATATATATATATACAACCCCAGTCATCATCATAAAATAAAATAATAAAATATGAAAATTGTGACTTACAGGTGTCATTAAGCTTCCTAAGCTCCCATTCTGTGTGGTGCTGTCTGTAGTAGAATTTTTGTAGGTGTTTTCTCTGCAACATATTAAATATAAAAACTGTTTTTATATGACATTTCACAGTATGTTAAAAAACAATTAGCATTCTTTATCTATAATTTCTTACAATAACTTAAAAGTTATCCACTCATACCACAATTTGCTCCTTCACAACTTATTCCCTCCCTCTCAACCTGAACCGTACTCATATCTTCAACCTCTCTCCACTGGAATATTTCTATCCTCTTTCAAGCAAGCTTTCCTTGAAAGCTTGAATTTCTTATGCCTTTCAAACTACCACACAATTTACCTTCTCCCCCTAGCCTCCAAGCTACTTTAATGGCTAGGCTACAACCACCCTACTAACTTCCTAACCAACAATTCCCCACCCGCCCTCTTCATTCTGTTAAGGACCTTCTTCTTTCCACCACTCTTGTCACCTTCTCTCATTACCGTCTTCAGGACTTTTCATGTGCTGCCCCTATTCTCTGGAACTCCTTGCCTCTCTCCACCAGCCTCAAAACCTCACTAAAAACACATCTGTTTAAAGAAGCTTATCACCTTCCAGCCTTACATGCACAACACTTCTCTCAATGTCCTGTACCACACACAAAACCTTGAGATTGTAAGTCTGTGAGTTTTCAATCTTGCATGGTGCTTTGGGAAAAAGCACTATGGACACCAGATTCTCCATCCTTTGCAATGTGCTAATATTGCTAGTGTTTTTGCCTTGAAGTTACCCATGTATAGCGCAACTGAATATGTTGGTGCTTTACAAATAAACAATAATAATAATAATTTGACCTAATCTGGCTTCCATCGCCAACACTCAACTGAAGCTGTACTCACCAACAAGTGCATTGCTTATTACCAAGGAAAATGACACGTTTTCTAACTTATACCTCTTGACTTTTCTCCTCCTTCTGGCACATTAGACCACCAATTCCTCCTGCAATCTCTCCGCTCACTAGGCTTCTATGACAGCTGTTTCATGGTTTAATTTATACCTCCCTAAGTGGTCCTTCTTTGTCTCCTATTGTGGCATCGTCTCACATCCACTAATCCAGTTTGTTTGGGTATTTCCAGCCTCTGTCATATGTCTCTTGATTTTCTCAATCTATATATCTTATTTTGGCAACCTAATAAACTATGGGTTTTAGTAACATATCTATGATGGCAATACCCATTTCTATTTCCATAAATACTAGAACATGTCACATTCTGACTATTCCTCCTGCATGACTTTTTGGCATTTAAAATGAGCATCTGAAAAACACAGTGATTCTTTATTCCCCCATCCTATTCCACTATTTCACCTGAAATGTGGATTTCTATAGACAACAAAGTTGATTGTTACGTACACTATCACCTTGGCCAGCCATTGGATACAACTGACATAAAAACAGATCACGCACAGTGACAACACACATGCTGCTACATGCAGATAATCTTTACATTACAGTTATCCAATATGGAAGAAATGGATGAGAGAAATTTTGAATTAGTGAGTGTGATTTAGGCGGCAAATTAGTGCAATATGACGTACAAAAGGCATTTTAATTTCAAGTATTATATTTGGAGAGAAGGACATCTAAGGCTGTGGATAATTGTTTAATTTTTTGCTAAACTCTTTCTTTAGTTTTTTCTCGGAAAAGGATAATACCGTATTTATAAATGGACTAGCGACTTGCCCGTCAAAAAATGACGGCAATAAGATTGTAAGGCAGGTAATGTTGTTTGGTTCAGAGATTAATTTTGTTGTTGTTCCGAGATGCTTCTGCGCTCATTGTAAGCCTTGCACTGAGCGCCTTTGGATCTCATTGCGAGGCTGTTGGTTATTTGTGTGGTATGAGCATTGTTTTTTTGTTTTTTTTTGGTATGCTAATTAAATAATTAATATAATAATACATAAATATACTTTACCTATTTTAAAGTAATATATGCAGGAAGCATTGTGCAGAAGAGCTGACAATCTGTTTTCATGTTGCTGCAGCATGCAATGTGTGTTTTGAGGGCTGTGTGGCTGCTGTGTAAGTGTTGGCAATGTGTGCAGTGTGTAGTGTAAATAGTGTGCGTACGCGAGGAAAATCGATTAGGGTAGCTGGGTACTTCCAGATTGTGTAAGTTAGTGTTGTAAAATGGCGCCTAATGTGTGGTACGCGGCTGTGGCTGATTTTGCTTCCCTGTTCTTGGATCGCGTCCATCTTTCGGAAAACCTGTATGTGTTTGGTGGTGTTTTGTGTCTTTAGGGTCGTGTTGCCTTGTTTTCGTTTTTTTCAGCGGCCAAATCGGCGCTCCATGCCAGCAACTGAGTCCCTTGCTTTGCAAGAGCCGCAGGCTCGCTACGCGAGCCTGCAGCGTCAGCAACAACCCGCTTGCTCACAACTATATATGTGATTCGCAGACAATACATAAACTCTGAAAACTCCCATTATGTCTATGATACAACAGGAATCATATTTTCTCGTGTTTTAAGTGGCCCTTTTAAGTGGGTAGTAAGACTTTTTACTTTGGCACACACTTTGGTTTATTATCTGTAGATGGTCTCAGAGACCCCTACAAATTTGTGAGATAATTTTAGTAATTAAATTGACTTCTGGCGAGCTGTCTAACCAATAAACATTAAACGGTAAACACAACCAAGGTTTCAATACAAAGGGCCTCATTCTATTATCGGCCGTAAAACGTCCGCAAAGCTGCGATTCCTTCCGGACGTCTTACGGCCCTGTGTAGAGCTACCTTTACCTTGCAATTCAAATGGACGGCGCCGCAAGGATATCCCCCTTACAGCCGGCCGCATATCATGCAACCGGCCGCAAGGTCAGAAAACTTGAAATGCAAATATAAATTCAAGATGGCACTGTAAAGCTCTGTAAATGATAGGCATCATAATGGGGGACATGAGGATTAATAGCAACCCCCTCTCAAGCTTGCACATCGCCCAAATTCGCTATTTCATTAACGGTTTATTTTCCGTCCCGCAGCGTGGGCGGGTCTGAGGTGCTCCAAGCCCTCGGGACTTTGTCCACGGACCTTTTACATGAATTAAAATAAAAATGATTTTCAGATTTGAGTGTAGGGGAATGTTGTGCTATGAATGCTAACACCTCCAATCACTTTATCGTCTCATCAGAGTGCAGGATGACTTTATTTTGTGCTTAATTGGGTGCTAGTGGGACCTTTTTGGTGCAAGTAAGCTGCGGCTCAGTTTTAGCCTTGCCGAGAGGGTTCCCGGAGCAATTGAATAGCAACCGTGGCTTTCTTGTGGCCGAAACTCTTGCGGCCGTTTAAGATCAAAGGCTTTCCTGCGGCACATGCGTCCGCAAGGGATAACAAGGCGCCGGCCGCAAGCCTGCCGGAGCCCCGCATCTCCTACGGCCGATAATAGAATGAGGCCCAAAGTAAGGAGCATCATAAAAGACAACTGCTTGCAAACCCCATTGAAGATTAAGAGAGGGTAATAACCATTCCTCAGAGCAAAGCAGTGTGGCTGTAAAGTAGTTTGTTGGGTGTTATACTTCCAATAGGTTTCAGATTTCTTTTAGAGGATAATTTAATTAAAATCTTTTGAATTGAAAATAATGGATTTATACTGAAAATGAAGTGATTTTTTTTATGACTGTTTTATAATAGTTTTGGCAGAGCTTATTAATGGAGGGCACGGTGCAAAATAATTGCAGCTTCTATATACACTCCATTGGTGCCAATGAAAAAGCAAAGAATATATTTAGACCCACCTAGGGTAATCAGACACTTTCTGTAAAAAATTATAATTTGTCCCATCCCCAAATAAACTAAGATTTTCCATTTACTGCAGGCCATTGCCAGTGACAAAAGGCCCCCATCCTGACTGTGATTGGCACCTGCTAGGAGTCGCTCCACCACAGAGTTCCAGCTGACGCCAGTGAGGAGCTTCCTATTCTCAGCAGATTCTGCAAGGACCAAAACCCACAAGCATGCTGCAAATGGCAATATACTCTACTCGCTGCAACCAAACTATGGGACTCATTCAACTGAGCCCTCGGGAGATGCGGGCATCCGTAAGGAAGCCCGCAATCTATTTTGCTATTCAATTGGAAGAGTTGTGGCCGCTAAAATCTCAAATCGCTATTCAATTGCTCCAATTCCCCCTCGCTAACCACGCAGCCATGCCGCAAATGGTAAAAGTCGGACCACACGTTACGGGGTTCCAAGGAGGATCCACAAAGGGCTTACAGACATCTCCATAACGCTGTAAATGCAAATATAGATTCAATACTGCACTGTAAATGATGGGGAACACAATGTAAGATAATTTATACATATGTTCTACTTAATTTTCACTGCTCTATGTGATGTTGCAGATCTGGTGCCACAATCTATCTCGGCTCATCTTACATCAGCGCGTCTCGGGTATCCGTGAGATTTACTAAATCAGTGGTATTATAAGTAGGTCTGCTATGAGCCAATGCAGCACCGTATATCCACCCCTATCTACCCATTTATGCTTTACAACCAGGGTTTTTATTTTTTATTCTATTTAATATGGGGTGTTAGGGTCTATAGGAGTCCTTCAGGGTCCCCATGAGTGGAGAGGGGACTTACCTGGCATTTCGGGGCTCTTTGACTCTGTGAATCAGTGTAACATATGAAGACAGATGAAGAGAAAACAATCCCACACTGTCTATAGTTAATGTCATTTTTCTTCATTATAGATCAATTATTTACTATACAAAAAAACCTGATGTTTTAAATGCATGCTACAATTTTTAGGACTACAGTACCTGTCTAAGGTTGCAAACAGACCAGGATTTCGTCTGTCATTTTGATTTAGTCTTCTGTCTGGGGACTGAGATTCATGTGCTAAAGGGAAGTTGAATAAATCTGAAATTGTCCTTTTTTTCTCTGTGGTCTTTAAAAAAAGAAAACTTGATAGTGATCTAAATGTATTTAATAAATATAATATTTAAATATGTAACGTTTATATACAATTACTCTTTACTGCAAGTTCTATTTTCTTTTCTGAGCTGATTCTGAGGCATTTCTAAGTTTCCTGGATTATGTGCATCTGAGGAAAATCAGTAATATATGAAAACATTTTTTTGCATAAAAAAATACCAAATTAAACATTAACAAACTCACCCTGGTGTTTGCTAAATCTCTTTAGTTTTCAAGCAGTTGCTTTTGTGTGTTAACACCCCTTCATATCCCTGCTAAAAGTAGCATAAAATCCATCAATCATTTTGGCCAATCACAGGCAGAGAATACATTTTTATACATTGTACCAATCTGTAAAAGCTGTTTGTACACAAGGCATCATGGTATGTGTAGTCCCCTGCACAAGGAAGCAGAAGGAGTCAGACATGCTCTGTAAGATCTCTGCATTGAGCTGCTGCTGGCTTGAGGGTTAGTAAAGAGTTAAAATCTATAATCAAATGCAGTGTTTCTATTGGTAGGTACACTGTGCCTATGTAAGCAGCACTGGGGGTGTGGAAAACAAGTTTTATTTGTAAATAAAATAAAACTGTGTGTGTATAGAATGACTTAATGTAATGTGTGTTTCTGGTATAAGCAGCATGTGTTACATTAGAAAAGGGTAACAGCGGGGAAACTTAGATATACCTTGAATGCAACTTCCTTAGGAGGATATGTCTTTGTAAGCGAATAGGAATTCCATTTTTTCTGCTGAATGCACTGGTAGCTTTAGCTGTCACTTTCCCATTGTGCAGAGAGAAGCTTCCTCTGCATTCAAAGTTTTCTCCCACCTCAGGAAGTAAATCAGCAGAAAGCAAAATTGCAGTTTACTACAGCAGAACTGCACGTAAAATATTGTAATTAAAAGGCAGTATTATTTTTTTTTTAATTTTCTAAAAATGTTGCCAATTTTCAAATGCAGTTGTTCATATATGTAAAATGTGGAACATAAGCATGACAGGATATGATGATAAAGCACAAGATGTATGGACTTGGCTTCCTTAGATCAGGATCATGTTCCTGCTAGCAAACTCATTAATGTAGTGATTTAACTTGTATATCATGATATATTGTGATAATGTTAGAATGGTAATATAAGAAAGGAGCATGCCTTTTTCTAAAGTTTAAAAATAAATTAATAAAAATGAATAAATAACACAAAGTTTTACAGCTAATATCTCTGCCCCATAAACGGGTTAAGTTTTCTCTTTTTAATTAATTATTATTATTATTTAATTTATTAATGTATCTGGTAACATGTTGAAAAGTGAGAACTCTCTGGAATATAATTGTTACATTCCTCTTATTCAATAAAATAGCTGAAGGCTGCAATGTATATCGGAAAATAGTCATTGTTTATTTTAACGATATTAGAACAAATTAGCAAAACTGGCATTTTAACGTGTATATTACTTTTTGTAGAAGTGAGAAGCTGGATAAGACTCCGCTACTGAGATAATGTGAAATTTAAAAAAAAAGAGGATTTTCCTTACCGTGCAAAACCGAACCAAAATCTACAATAAGAATTAAAAGACCACAATGGTTGTCATATGTGCTCTGCATTATCAGTTAGAGAGTGGAAAAGCATGAGGAAAATGTGCTAAAATTGACTAAGAATTGACTTAGATATTATTTTAGTTTAACCCTTGAAGCTCTCCCACACTGACCTGCATAAGTAATAAGAATTAATGATGATAAGTGCTATGTTTTACATATTTTCTTCATTCGTAAGGAACACGTTTAATTCCCCTGCCTTCCACTTATTTTATTTTTGGGGGGTTTAACTAATATATAAAACAAGTAGACAGGGATGCACAGAGCGCTGCGTGAGCCGCGCATGCGCACAGGGCGGCACGAGCCGCGCATGCGCACAGGGCGGCACGAGCCGCACATGCGCACAGTGTGGCATGAGCCGCGCATGCGCACAGTGCGTCGTGAGCCGTGTATGCTCAATGCGCGGCGTGAGACGCGCATTTCGCATGCGCGGCACATAAGGAGAGAAGAGCGGGAGAGGGAAGAGGCACAGAGGGAGTGGGGGGAAGAGACAGAGGGAGAGGGGGGAAGAGACACAGGGGGGAGAGACACAGAGGGTGAGGGGGAAGAGACACAGAGGGAGAGGGGGAAGAGACACAGAGGGAGGGGGGGAAGAGACACAGAGGGAGGGGGGGAAGAGACACAGAGGGAGGGGGGGGAAGAGACACAGAGGGAGGGGAAGAGACACAGAGGGAGGGGAAGAGACACAGAGGGAGGGAAGAGATACAGAGGGAGAGGTAGGGAAGAGACACAGAGAGAGAGAGAAGAGGCACAGAGGGAGGGGGAAGAGGGACAGAGGGAGGGGAAGAGACATAGAGGGAGGGGGGGGAGACACAGGGGAGGTGGAAAGAGACACAAGGGAGGTAGAGGAGGGGGGAAGAGACACGGGAGAGTGAGAGGAGGGGGAAGAGACACAGAGGAGAGAGTGCAGGGGGGAAGATACACAAGGGAGGGAAATGGAGACACGAGGAAGGGGGGAACAGACACAGGGGGAGGGGGAAAGAGACACAGGCCAGGGGGTAATAGACACAGGGGAGGGGGGGAAGAGATGCATGGGAGGGAGAAGGGGGAAGGAGACACAGGAGGGAAAGGGACACAGGGGAGGGGTTTAGAGACATGGGAGGGAGAGGGAGGTAAAAACCCAGGGGGCAGAAGATACAAGGGAGGTAGACGAGGCGGAAGGAGACACAAGGGAGGGAGAGGAGGGGGGAAATAAGACACGAGGGAGGAAGCAGACAGGGGGAGAGACTCGCAATGAGCTCCAAAGGGGCTCATTGCAAGGCCTGTGATGAGTGCCAAAGGCGCTCATCGCAAGGCCAGTAAAGTAGAGGGGGAGAGGCTCCCATTGTGTGGCAAACAGCATTGCCAGGCTTCACTTTTTATTGCCGGTATTTTTGACGGGCAAGTCGCTAGTATTTTTATATTTGCTATGTCAAAAAATTGTTATGACAAAAGTAAATGTTGTTTCAAAAAACCTTTTGGAGGATTATTTTGTAAATATATCTACAACACGATGGAGTAAGAGATTATAAGTACATAAAATAACGAAAAACACGAGGATATTTACAGGAGACTATTTAATTATCTGAGATCTCAGATGCGTTCGAACTCATTTCGAGTACCCTGAATAATGCAAATCTCTTCTGATAAAGATAAATCAAAGACTTATGGGTTGTCTGGAACTTACTATAAATATTTAAACACTATAACTTAAGCTTGAGGGGGAAAGAAGATGATGTTAAAAATAACTCTTCTTGTCCATATCTTTATCAGGGTATAATATATTATATACACATGTTTTATATAATTCACTGATTTTTGTGAACAAATAAATGAAAAAGGTAAGTAAACAATGCATACACAATTCTTTACAATTCATTTTCAATATATGCCAAATAATATATTTTTCTCTGTCTCTTTGTCCCTCTTTTTATCTAACTTTCGATGTTTTGTTCCTAATTTATATGTCTCATGTCTCACCATTTTTTACCTAGTACTAAATTATGAGATTATATAGGTTATTTGTATATTATATGCCCCATGCCTGAAAGACAAATATCTAGATATATGGGGTGTATGAAAAACCTTCATTTAAGCCGTATGGGCTTTGGGCGTTTAGTAGATAAATCCACTTTGTCTCACATCTAAGGAGATGCCGTCTATTATAGCCCCCTCTTGGGGAGGGTTGAATATTGTCTATGATATGAAAATAGGTGTCTTCTAAATGATTTTGATGGAATAATCGTATGTGGTGAGCCTCTGGAGTGTCCAAACAATTCTCATTGGAGTATCCTATGAAATTATCATTTCTGTGTGCGGCACTCGTAATTTTAGGTATTCCATGTTTAATAAAAATTCCGATTCTCTTTCTGCTTTTATATACATATATATATTGAATAATTATGTGAAACAGTTATTAAAAAAATAATGTATATATATTCTAAATAACTACTTCATATAATTATTAAAATCACTATTTTAAAACCAACATAAAATTGACAGTTACATCATGTTAACATATACTTTATTATATAACATAAAGGACATATTTCTGATTTTTAAGCAGTAAATAAAAGAAATCATATAGGGATTTGAACCCAGGACCTTCACCAGCACAGCCAGCCACCTACCATAGCTACTGTACTATCTGGTCTGTTGCTGTAGGAACTGCGATAGAATATAATCATGTAGTCACACATCACTTAGCCTGAATTGAATTGATATTCATTGGATTCCACACGGTACAGGCCTCATTACTCATTCAGGCAGAAGCAACACACTGAAATTGTCTGACTTCTTTTGATCCTGACTCCATGAAGTCAGCATCATTTTTAAAAAGGAAAACACCTTTTCCACATTTTCAACTTCTACCAAATGGTGCAGTGCACATATGGCAGGTTTTGTGGCCCTTTAAGGCACAAAGCAATGGTATGTAGTACAGTGTGCCTCTATAGGTTTTGTTTTAAGGGACAAGGAAAAAAAAATATTTGTTGCATTCGATAGAGGATATTTGATAATGTGTCACAGTGTGGTATCTTTTTTTAAATATTGATCTCAGAGCACAAAAACTTCAGAAGTTTAACTGCTCCTGGTAGCTTGCCTTCCGCCAGCCAATGAGATTACAGACGAAAGTATGCCTTCTGCATTTCCTGTCAGCTTCAATGAAGTTTAAACAGGTTTTGCTCAATATTTTTCATGTAAAATATGATTTTTGTATTGTTTAAAACATGCTCTTTTAAGAACTGGCAACAAAAAAAAAAACTGTTGTGCTCCACATGCCCTTAAAGGTATACCTCTGTTTCCCTGTTTTTCCCTTTTTCTAACCACCTGCTGCTTATATCAGAAACACACACATTACATTGAGTCATTCTAGACACACACAGATGTTTTTTGTATTTACAAAATTGTATTTTAATGTGATAACACAAATATTATTATTATTATTATTATTATAGGGTCTTACTGTACTCATACAGACCTATTTTATGGACGGAACTGTGACTGATCAGCTTGTCCCATCCAGACCCTGCCTGACATCATGTACTTGTACTAAAGGAGAAGAGCACACTACACTCAGATGTATTATTACTAGGTCCTACTGTACTCATGCAGACCTATATTATGGCTGGCAATGTGATGGACAAGCAATGTCCCATCCAGACCCTGCCTGCCATCATGTACTTGTACTATAGGAGCAGAGCACACTACACTCAGATGTATTATTATTAGGTCCTACTGTACTCATGCAGACCTATATTATGGCTGGCAATGTGATAGACAAGCAATGTCCCATCCAGACCCTGCCTGACATCATGTACTTGTACTAAAGGAGAAGAGCAAACTACACTTAGATGTATTATTACTAGGTCCTACTGTACTCATGCAGACCTATATTATGGCTGGCAATGTGATGGACAAGCAATGTCCCATCCAGACCCTGCCTGACATCATGTACTTGTACTATAGGAGCAGAGCACGCTACACTCAGATGTATTATTACTAGGTCCTACTGTACTCATGCAGACCTATATTATGTCTGGCAATGTGATGGACAAGCAATGTCCCATCCAGACCCTGCCTGACATCATGTACTTGTACTATAGGAGCAGAGCACACTACACTCAGATGTATTATTACTAGGTCCTACTGTACTCATACAGACCTATATTATGTCTGACAATGTGATAGACAAGCAATGTCCCATCCAGACTCTGCCTGACATCATGTACTTGTACTATAGGAGCAGAGCACATTACACTCAGATGTATTATTATTAGGTCCTGCTGTACTCATACAGACCTATATTATGGCTGGCAATGTGATGGACAAGCAATGTCCCATCCAGACCCTGCCTGACATCATGTACTTGTACTATAGGAGCAGAGCACACTACACTCAGATGTATTATTATTAGGTCCTACTGTACTCATGCAGACCTATATTATGTCTGACAATGTGATAGACAAGCAATGTCCCATCCAGACCCTGACTGACATCATGTACTTGTACTATAGGAGCAGAGCACACTACACTCAGATGTATTATTATTAGGTCCTACTGTACTCATGCAGACCTATATTATGGCTGGCAATGTGATGGACAAGCAATGTCCCATCCAGACCCTGCCTGACATCATGTACTTGTACTATAGGAGCAGAGCACACTACACTCAGATGTATTATTATTAGGTCCTACTGTACTAATACAGACCTATATTATGTCTGACAATGTGATAGACAAGCAATGTCCCATCCAGACCCTGCCTGACATCATGTACTTGTACTATAGGAGCAGAGCACACTACACTCAGATGTATTATTACTAGGTCCTACTGTACTCATACAGACCTATATTATGTCTGACAATGTGATAGACAAGCAATGTCCCATCCAGACCCTGCCTGACATCATGTACTTGTACTATAGGAGCAGAGCACACTACACTCAGATATATTATTATTAGGTCCTACTGTACTCATACAGACCTATATTATGGCTGGCAATGTGATGGACAAGCAATGTCCCATCCAGACCCTGCCTGCCATCATGTACTTGTACTATAGGAGCAGAGCACACTACACTCAGATGTATTATTATTAGGTCCTACTGTACTCATACAGACCTATATTATGGCTGGCAATGTGATAGACAAGCAATGTCCCATCCAGACCCTGCCTGACATCATGTACTTGTACTATAGGAGCAGAGCACACTACACTCAGATGTATTATTACTAGGTCCTACTGTACTCATGCAGACCTATATTATGTCTGGCAATGTGATGGACAAGCAATGTCCCATCCAGACCCTGCCTGACATCATGTACTTGTACTATAGGAGCAGAGCACACTACACTCAGATGTATTATTACTAGGTCCTACTGTACTCATGCAGACCTATATTATGACTGGCAATGTGATGGACAAGCAATGTCCCATCCAGACCCTGCCTGACATCATGTACTTGTACTATAGGAGCAGAGCACACTACACTCAGATGTATTATTACTAGGTCCTACTGTACTCATGCAGACCTATATTATGACTGGCAATGTGATGGACAAGCAATGTCCCATCCAGACCCTGCCTGACATCATGTACTTGTACTATAGGAGCAGAGCACACTACACTCAGATGTATTATTATTAGGTCCTACTGTACTCATGCAGACCTATATTATGTCTGGCAATGTGATAGACAAGCAATGTCCCATCCAGACCCTGCCTGACATCATGTACTTGTACTATAGGAGCAGAGCACACTACACTCAGATGTATTATTATTAGGTCCTACTGTACTCATGCAGACCTATATTATGTCTGGCAATGTGATAGACAAGCAATGTCCCATCCAGACCCTGCCTGACATCATGTACTTGTACTATAGGAGCAGTGCACACTACACTCAGATGTATTATTATTAGGTCCTACTGTACTCATACAGACCTATATTATGGCTGGCAATGTGATAGACAAGCAATGTCCCATCCAGACCCTGCCTGACATCATGTACTTGTACTATAGGAGCAGAGCACACTACACTCAGATGTATTATTATTAGGTCCTACTGTATTCATGCAGACCTATATTATGTCTGGCAGTGTGATAGACAAGCAATGTCCCATCCAGACATCATGTACTTGTACTATAGGAGCAGTGCACACTACACTCAGATGTATTATTATTAGGTCCTACTGTACTCATGCAGACCTATATTATGGCTGGCAATGTGATGGACAAGCAGTGTCCCATCCTGACCCTGCCTGACATCATGTACTTGTACTATAGGAGCAGAGCACATTACACTCAGATGTATTATTATTAGGTCCTACTGTACTCATACAGACCTATATTATGGCTGGCAATGTGATAGACAAGCAATGTCCCATCCAGACCCTGCCTGACATCATGTACTTGTACTATAGGAGCAGAGCACACTACACTCAGATGTATTATTACTAGGTCCTACTGTACTCATACAGACCTATATTATGTCTGACAATGTGATAGACAAGCAATGTCCCATCCAGACCCTGCCTGACATCATGTACTTGTACTATAGGAGCAGTGCACACTACACTCAGATGTATTATTATTAGGTCCTACTGTACTCATACAGACCTATATTATGGCTGGCAATGTGATAGACAAGCAATGTCCCATCCAGACCCTGCCTGACATCATGTACTTGTACTATAGGAGCAGAGCACACTACACTCAGATGTATTATTATTAGGTCCTACTGTATTCATGCAGACCTATATTATGTCTGGCAGTGTGATAGACAAGCAATGTCCCATCCAGACATCATGTACTTGTACTATAGGAGCAGTGCACACTACACTCAGATGTATTATTATTAGGTCCTACTGTACTCATGCAGACCTATATTATGGCTGGCAATGTGATGGACAAGCAGTGTCCCATCCTGACCCTGCCTGACATCATGTACTTGTACTATAGGAGCAGAGCACATTACACTCAGATGTATTATTATTAGGTCCTACTGTACTCATACAGACCTATATTATGGCTGGCAATGTGATGGACAAGCAATGTCCCATCCAGACCCTGCCTGACATCATGTACTTGTACTATAGGAGCAGAGCACACTACACTCAGATGTATTATTACTAGGTCCTACTGTACTCATACAGACCTATATTATGTCTGACAATGTGATAGACAAGCAATGTCCCATCCAGACTCTGCCTGACATCATGTACTTGTACTATAGGAGCAGAGCACATTACACTCAGATGTATTATTATTAGGTCCTACTGTACTCATACAGACCTATATTATGGCTGGCAATGTGATGGACAAGCAATGTCCCATCCAGACCCTGCCTGACATCATGTACTTGTACTATAGGAGCAGAGCACACTACACTCAGATGTATTATTATTAGGTCCTACTGTACTCATGCAGACCTATATTATGTCTGACAATGTGATAGACAAGCAATGTCCCATCCAGACCCTGACTGACATCATGTACTTGTACTATAGGAGCAGAGCACACTACAGTCAGATGTATTATTATTAGGTCCTACTGTGCTCATGCAGACCTATATTATGTCTGACAATGTGATAGACAAGCAATGTCCCATCCAGACCCTGCCTGACATCATGTACTTGTACTATAGGAGCAGAGCACACTACTCTCAGATGTATTATTATTAGGTCCTACTGTACTCATACAGACCTATATTATGGCTGGCAATGTGATGGACAAGCAATGTCCCATCCAGACCCTGCCTGACATCATGTACTTGTACTATAGGAGCAGAGCACACTACACTCAGATGTATTATTATTAGGTCCTACTGTACTCATGCAGACCTATATTATGGCTGGCAATGTGATGGACAAGCAATGTCCCATCCAGACCCTGCCTGACATCATGTACTTGTACTATAGGAGCAGAGCACACTACACTCAGATGTATTATTATTAGGTCCTACTGTACTAATACAGACCTATATTATGTCTGACAATGTGATAGACAAGCAATGTCCCATCCAGACCCTGCCTGACATCATGTACTTGTACTATAGGAGCAGAGCACACTACACTCAGATGTATTATTACTAGGTCCTACTGTACTCATACAGACCTATATTATGTCTGACAATGTGATAGACAAGCAATGTCCCATCCAGACCCTGCCTGACATCATGTACTTGTACTATAGGAGCAGAGCACACTACACTCAGATATATTATTATTAGGTCCTACTGTACTCATGCAGACCTATATTATGTCTGGCAATGTGATAGACAAGCAATGTCCCATCCAGACCCTGCCTGACATCATGTACTTGTACTATAGGAGCAGAGCACACTACACTCAGATATATTATTATTAGGTCCTACTGTACTCATACAGACCTATATTATGGCTGGCAATGTGATGGACAAGCAATGTCCCATCCAGACCCTGCCTGCCATCATGTACTTGTACTATAGGAGCAGAGCACACTACACTCAGATGTATTATTATTAGGTCCTACTGTACTCATACAGACCTATATTATGGCTGGCAATGTGATAGACAAGCAATGTCCCATCCAGACCCTGCCTGACATCATGTACTTGTACTATAGGAGCAGAGCACACTACACTCAGATGTATTATTACTAGGTCCTACTGTACTCATGCAGACCTATATTATGTCTGGCAATGTGATGGACAAGCAATGTCCCATCCAGACCCTGCCTGACATCATGTACTTGTACTATAGGAGCAGAGCACACTACACTCAGATGTATTATTACTAGGTCCTACTGTACTCATGCAGACCTATATTATGACTGGCAATGTGATGGACAAGCAATGTCCCATCCAGACCCTGCCTGACATCATGTACTTGTACTATAGGAGCAGAGCACACTACACTCAGATGTATTATTACTAGGTCCTACTGTACTCATGCAGACCTATATTATGACTGGCAATGTGATGGACAAGCAATGTCCCATCCAGACCCTGCCTGACATCATGTACTTGTACTATAGGAGCAGAGCACACTACACTCAGATGTATTATTATTAGGTCCTACTGTACTCATGCAGACCTATATTATGTCTGGCAATGTGATAGACAAGCAATGTCCCATCCAGACCCTGCCTGACATCATGTACTTGTACTATAGGAGCAGAGCACACTACACTCAGATGTATTATTATTAGGTCCTACTGTACTCATGCAGACCTATATTATGTCTGGCAATGTGATAGACAAGCAATGTCCCATCCAGACCCTGCCTGACATCATGTACTTGTACTATAGGAGCAGTGCACACTACACTCAGATGTATTATTATTAGGTCCTACTGTACTCATACAGACCTATATTATGGCTGGCAATGTGATAGACAAGCAATGTCCCATCCAGACCCTGCCTGACATCATGTACTTGTACTATAGGAGCAGAGCACACTACACTCAGATGTATTATTATTAGGTCCTACTGTATTCATGCAGACCTATATTATGTCTGGCAGTGTGATAGACAAGCAATGTCCCATCCAGACATCATGTACTTGTACTATAGGAGCAGTGCACACTACACTCAGATGTATTATTATTAGGTCCTACTGTACTCATGCAGACCTATATTATGGCTGGCAATGTGATGGACAAGCAGTGTCCCATCCTGACCCTGCCTGACATCATGTACTTGTACTATAGGAGCAGAGCACATTACACTCAGATGTATTATTATTAGGTCCTACTGTACTCATACAGACCTATATTATGGCTGGCAATGTGATGGACAAGCAATGTCCCATCCAGACCCTGCCTGACATCATGTACTTGTACTATAGGAGCAGAGCACACTACACTCAGATGTATTATTACTAGGTCCTACTGTACTCATACAGACCTATATTATGTCTGACAATGTGATAGACAAGCAATGTCCCATCCAGACCCTGCCTGACATCATGTACTTGTACTATAGGAGCAGTGCACACTACACTCAGATGTATTATTATTAGGTCCTACTGTACTCATACAGACCTATATTATGGCTGGCAATGTGATAGACAAGCAATGTCCCATCCAGACCCTGCCTGACATCATGTACTTGTACTATAGGAGCAGAGCACACTACACTCAGATGTATTATTATTAGGTCCTACTGTATTCATGCAGACCTATATTATGTCTGGCAGTGTGATAGACAAGCAATGTCCCATCCAGACATCATGTACTTGTACTATAGGAGCAGTGCACACTACACTCAGATGTATTATTATTAGGTCCTACTGTACTCATGCAGACCTATATTATGGCTGGCAATGTGATGGACAAGCAGTGTCCCATCCTGACCCTGCCTGACATCATGTACTTGTACTATAGGAGCAGAGCACATTACACTCAGATGTATTATTATTAGGTCCTACTGTACTCATACAGACCTATATTATGGCTGGCAATGTGATGGACAAGCAATGTCCCATCCAGACCCTGCCTGACATCATGTACTTGTACTATAGGAGCAGAGCACACTACACTCAGATGTATTATTACTAGGTCCTACTGTACTCATACAGACCTATATTATGTCTGACAATGTGATAGACAAGCAATGTCCCATCCAGACTCTGCCTGACATCATGTACTTGTACTATAGGAGCAGAGCACATTACACTCAGATGTATTATTACTAGGTCCTACTGTACTCATACAGACCTATATTATGTCTGACAATGTGATAGACAAGCAATGTCCCATCCAGACCCTGCCTGACATCATGTACTTGTACTATAGGAGCAGAGCACACTACACTCAGATGTATTATTATTAGGTCCTACTGTACTCATACAGACCTATATTATGGCTGGCAATGTGATGGACAAGCAATGTCCCATCCAGACCCTGCCTGACATCATGTACTTGTACTATAGGAGCAGAGCACACTACACTCAGATGTATTATTATTAGGTCCTACTGTACTCATACAGACCTATATTATGGCTGGCAATGTGATGGACAAGCAGTGTCCCATCCAGACCCTGCCTGACATCATGTACTTGTACTATAGGAGCAGAGCACACTACACTCAGATGTATTATTATTAGGTCCTACTGTACTCATACAGACCTATATTATGGCTGGCAATGTGATGGACAAGCAATGTCCCATCCAGACCCTGCCTGCCATCATGTACTTGTACTATAGGAGCAGAGCACACTACACTCAGATGTATTATTATTAGGTCCTACTGTACTCATACAGACCTATATTATGGCTGGCAATGTGATAGACAAGCAATGTCCCATCCAGACCCTGCCTGACATCATGTACTTGTACTATAGGAGCAGAGCACACTACACTCAGATGTATTATTATTAGGTCCTACTGTACTCATGCAGACCTATATTATGTCTGGCAATGTGATGGACAAGCAATGTCCCATCCAGACCCTGCCTGACATCATGTACTTGTACTATAGGAGCAGAGCACACTACACTCAGATGTATTATTACTAGGTCCTACTGTACTCATGCAGACCTATATTATGACTGGCAATGTGATGGACAAGCAATGTCCCATCCAGACCCTGCCTGACATCATGTACTTGTACTATAGGAGCAGAGCACACTACACTCAGATGTATTATTACTAGGTCCTACTGTACTCATGCAGACCTATATTATGACTGGCAATGTGATGGACAAGCAATGTCCCATCCAGACCCTGCCTGACATCATGTACTTGTACTATAGGAGCAGAGCACACTACACTCAGATGTATTATTATTAGGTCCTACTGTACTCATGCAGACCTATATTATGTCTGGCAATGTGATAGACAAGCAATGTCCCATCCAGACCCTGCCTGACATCATGTACTTGTACTATAGGAGCAGTGCACACTACACTCAGATGTATTATTATTAGGTCCTACTGTACTCATGCAGACCTATATTATGGCTGGCAATGTGATAGACAAGCAATGCCCCATCCAGACCCTGCCTGACATCATGTACTTGTACTATAGGAGCAGAGCACACTACACTCAGATGTATTATTATTAGGTCCTACTGTACTCATGCAGACCTATATTATGGCTGGCAATGTGATAGACAAGCAATGTCCCATCCAGACCCTGCCTGACATGTACTTGTACTATAGGAGCAGAGCACACTACACTCAGATGTATTATTATTAGGTCCTACTGTACTCATACAGACCTATATTATGGCTGGCAATGTGATAGACAAGCAATGTCCCATCCAGACCCTGCCTGACATCATGTACTTGTACTATAGGAGCAGAGCACACTACACTCACATGTATTATTATTAGGTCCTACTGTATTCATGCAGACCTATATTATGTCTGGCAGTGTGATAGACAAGCAATGTCCCATCCAGACATCATGTACTTGTACTATAGGAGCAGTGCACACTACACTCAGATGTATTATTATTAGGTCCTACTGTACTCATGCAGACCTATATTATGGCTGGCAATGTGATGGACAAGCAGTGTCCCATCCAGACCCTGCCTGACATCATGTACTTGTACTATAGGAGCAGAGCACACTACACTCAGATGTATTATTACTAGGTCCTACTGTACTCATACAGACCTATATTATGTCTGACAATGTGATAGACAAGCAATGTCCCATCCAGACCCTGCCTGACATCATGTACTTGTACTATAGGAGCAGAGCACACTACACTCAGATGTATTATTATTAGGTCCTACTGTACTCATACAGACCTATATTATGGCTGGCAATGTGATGGACAAGCAATGTCCCATCCAGACCCTGCCTGACATCATGTACTTGTACTATAGGAGCAGAGCACACTACACTCAGATGTATTATTATTAGGTCCTACTGTACTCATACAGACCTATATTATGGCTGGCAATGTGATGGACAAGCAGTGTCCCATCCAGACCCTGCGTGACATCATGTACTTGTACTATAGGAGCAGAGCACACTACACTCAGATGTATTATTATTAGGTCCTACTGTACTCATACAGACCTATATTATGGCTGGCAATGTGATGGACAAGCAATGTCCCATCCAGACCCTGCCTGCCATCATGTACTTGTACTATAGGAGCAGAGCACACTACACTCAGATGTATTATTATTAGGTCCTACTGTACTCATACAGACCTATATTATGGCTGGCAATGTGATAGACAAGCAATGTCCCATCCAGACCCTGCCTGACATCATGTACTTGTACTATAGGAGCAGAGCACACTACACTCAGATGTATTATTACTAGGTCCTACTGTACTCATGCAGACCTATATTATGTCTGGCAATGTGATGGACAAGCAATGTCCCATCCAGACCCTGCCTGACATCATGTACTTGTACTATAGGAGCAGAGCACACTACACTCAGATGTATTATTACTAGGTCCTACTGTACTCATGCAGACCTATATTATGACTGGCAATGTGATGGACAAGCAATGTCCCATCCAGACCCTGCCTGACATCATGTACTTGTACTATAGGAGCAGAGCACACTACACTCAGATGTATTATTACTAGGTCCTACTGTAATCATGCAGACCTATATTATGACTGGCAATGTGATGGACAAGCAATGTCCCATCCAGACCCTGCCTGACATCATGTACTTGTACTATAGGAGCAGAGCACACTACACTCAGATGTATTATTATTAGGTCCTACTGTACTCATGCAGACCTATATTATGTCTGGCAATGTGATAGACAAGCAATGTCCCATCCAGACCCTGCCTGACATCATGTACTTGTACTATAGGAGCAGTGCACACTACACTCAGATGTATTATTATTAGGTCCTACTGTACTCATGCAGACCTATATTATGGCTGGCAATGTGATAGACAAGCAATGCCCCATCCAGACCCTGCCTGACATCATGTACTTGTACTATAGGAGCAGAGCACACTACACTCAGATGTATTATTATTAGGTCCTACTGTACTCATGCAGACCTATATTATGGCTGGCAATGTGATAGACAAGCAATGTCCCATCCAGACCCTGCCTGACATGTACTTGTACTATAGGAGCAGAGCACACTACACTCAGATGTATTATTATTAGGTCCTACTGTACTCATACAGACCTATATTATGGCTGGCAATGTGATAGACAAGCAATGTCCCATCCAGACCCTGCCTGACATCATGTACTTGTACTATAGGAGCAGAGCACACTACACTCAGATGTATTATTATTAGGTCCTACTGTATTCATGCAGACCTATATTATGTCTGGCAGTGTGATAGACAAGCAATGTCCCATCCAGACATCATGTACTTGTACTATAGGAGCAGTGCACACTACACTCAGATGTATTATTATTAGGTCCTACTGTACTCATGCAGACCTATATTATGGCTGGCAATGTGATGGACAAGCAGTGTCCCATCCTGACCCTGCCTGACATCATGTACTTGTACTAAAGGAGCAGAGCACACTACACTCAGATGTATTATTATTAGGTCCTACTGTACTCATACAGACCTATATTATGGCTGGCAATGTGATGGACAAGCAATGTCCCATCCAGACCCTGCCTGACATCATGTACTTGTACTATAGGAGCAGAGCACACTACACTCAGATGTATTATTATTAGGTCCTACTGTATTCATGCAGACCTATATTATGGCTGGCAATGTGATGGACAAGCAATGTCCCATCCAGACCCTGCCTGACATCATGTACTTGTACTATAGGAGCAGAGCACACTACACTCAGATGTATTATTATTAGGTCCTTCTGTACTCATACAGACCTATATTATGGCTGGCAATGTGATGGACAAGCAGTGTCCCATCCTGACCCTGCCAGACATCATGTTCTTGTACTATAGGAGCAGAGCACACTACACTCAGATGTATTATTATTAGGTCCTACTGTACTCATGCAGACCTATATTATGGCTGGCATTGTGATGGACAAGCAGTGTCCCATCCTGACCCTGCCTGACATCATGTACTTGTACTATAGGAGCAGTGCACACTACACTCAGATGTATTATTATTAGGTCCTACTGTACTCATGCAGACCTATATTATGTCTGGCAATGTGATAGACAAGCAATGTCCCATCCAGACATAATGTACTTGTACTATAGGAGCAGTGCACACTACACTCAGATGTATTAGTATTATGTCCTACTGTACTCATGCAGACCTATATTATGGCTGGCAATGTGATGGACAAGCAATGTCCCATCCAGACCCTGCCTGACATCATGTACTTGTACTATAGGAGCAGAGCACACTACACTCAGATGTATTATTACTAGGTCCTACTGTACTCATACAGACCTATATTATGGCTGGCAATGTGATGGACAAGCAATGTCCCATCCAGACCCTGCCTGACATCATGTACTTGTACTATAGGAGCAGAGCACACTACACTCAGATGTATTATTATTAGGTCCTACTGTACTCATACAGACCTATATTATGGCTGGCAATGTGATAGACAAGCAATGTCCCATCCAGACCCTGCCTGACATCATGTACTTGTACTATAGGAGCAGAGCACACTACACTCACATGTATTATTATTAGGTCCTACTGTATTCATGCAGACCTATATTATGTCTGGCAGTGTGATAGACAAGCAATGTCCCATCCAGACATCATGTACTTGTACTATAGGAGCAGTGCACACTACACTCAGATGTATTATTATTAGGTCCTACTGTACTCATGCAGACCTATATTATGTCTGGCAATGTGATGGACAAGCAGTGTCCCATCCAGACCCTGCCTGACATCATGTACTTGTACTATAGGAGCAGAGCACACTACACTCAGATGTATTATTACTAGGTCCTACTGTACTCATACAGACCTATATTATGTCTGACAATGTGATAGACAAGCAATGTCCCATCCAGACCCTGCCTGACATCATGTACTTGTACTATAGGAGCAGAGCACACTACACTCAGATGTATTATTATTAGGTCCTACTGTACTCATACAGACCTATATTATGGCTGGCAATGTGATGGACAAGCAATGTCCCATCCAGACCCTGCCTGACATCATGTACTTGTACTATAGGAGCAGAGCACACTACACTCAGATGTATTATTATTAGGTCCTACTGTACTCATACAGACCTATATTATGGCTGGCAATGTGATGGACAAGCAGTGTCCCATCCAGACCCTGCCTGACATCATGTACTTGTACTATAGGAGCAGAGCACACTACACTCAGATGTATTATTATTAGGTCCTACTGTACTCATACAGACCTATATTATGGCTGGCAATGTGATGGACAAGCAATGTCCCATCCAGACCCTGCCTGCCATCATGTACTTGTACTATAGGAGCAGAGCACACTACACTCAGATGTATTATTATTAGGTCCTACTGTACTCATACAGACCTATATTATGGCTGGCAATGTGATAGACAAGCAATGTCCCATCCAGACCCTGCCTGACATCATGTACTTGTACTATAGGAGCAGAGCACACTACACTCAGATGTATTATTACTAGGTCCTACTGTACTCATGCAGACCTATATTATGTCTGGCAATGTGATGGACAAGCAATGTCCCATCCAGACCCTGCCTGACATCATGTACTTGTACTATAGGAGCAGAGCACACTACACTCAGATGTATTATTACTAGGTCCTACTGTACTCATGCAGACCTATATTATGACTGGCAATGTGATGGACAAGCAATGTCCCATCCAGACCCTGCCTGACATCATGTACTTGTACTATAGGAGCAGAGCACACTACACTCAGATGTATTATTACTAGGTCCTACTGTAATCATGCAGACCTATATTATGACTGGCAATGTGATGGACAAGCAATGTCCCATCCAGACCCTGCCTGACATCATGTACTTGTACTATAGGAGCAGAGCACACTACACTCAGATGTATTATTATTAGGTCCTACTGTACTCATGCAGACCTATATTATGTCTGGCAATGTGATAGACAAGCAATGTCCCATCCAGACCCTGCCTGACATCATGTACTTGTACTATAGGAGCAGTGCACACTACACTCAGATGTATTATTATTAGGTCCTACTGTACTCATGCAGACCTATATTATGGCTGGCAATGTGATAGACAAGCAATGCCCCATCCAGACCCTGCCTGACATCATGTACTTGTACTATAGGAGCAGAGCACACTACACTCAGATGTATTATTATTAGGTCCTACTGTACTCATGCAGACCTATATTATGGCTGGCAATGTGATAGACAAGCAATGTCCCATCCAGACCCTGCCTGACATGTACTTGTACTATAGGAGCAGAGCACACTACACTCAGATGTATTATTATTAGGTCCTACTGTACTCATACAGACCTATATTATGGCTGGCAATGTGATAGACAAGCAATGTCCCATCCAGACCCTGCCTGACATCATGTACTTGTACTATAGGAGCAGAGCACACTACACTCAGATGTATTATTATTAGGTCCTACTGTATTCATGCAGACCTATATTATGTCTGGCAGTGTGATAGACAAGCAATGTCCCATCCAGACATCATGTACTTGTACTATAGGAGCAGTGCACACTACACTCAGATGTATTATTATTAGGTCCTACTGTACTCATGCAGACCTATATTATGGCTGGCAATGTGATGGACAAGCAGTGTCCCATCCTGACCCTGCCTGACATCATGTACTTGTACTAAAGGAGCAGAGCACACTACACTCAGATGTATTATTATTAGGTCCTACTGTACTCATACAGACCTATATTATGGCTGGCAATGTGATGGACAAGCAATGTCCCATCCAGACCCTGCCTGACATCATGTACTTGTACTATAGGAGCAGAGCACACTACACTCAGATGTATTATTATTAGGTCCTACTGTATTCATGCAGACCTATATTATGGCTGGCAATGTGATGGACAAGCAATGTCCCATCCAGACCCTGCCTGACATCATGTACTTGTACTATAGGAGCAGAGCACACTACACTCAGATGTATTATTATTAGGTCCTTCTGTACTCATACAGACCTATATTATGGCTGGCAATGTGATGGACAAGCAGTGTCCCATCCTGACCCTGCCAGACATCATGTTCTTGTACTATAGGAGCAGAGCACACTACACTCAGATGTATTATTATTAGGTCCTACTGTACTCATGCAGACCTATATTATGGCTGGCATTGTGATGGACAAGCAGTGTCCCATCCTGACCCTGCCTGACATCATGTACTTGTACTATAGGAGCAGTGCACACTACACTCAGATGTATTATTATTAGGTCCTACTGTACTCATGCAGACCTATATTATGTCTGGCAATGTGATAGACAAGCAATGTCCCATCCAGACATAATGTACTTGTACTATAGGAGCAGTGCACACTACACTCAGATGTATTAGTATTATGTCCTACTGTACTCATGCAGACCTATATTATGGCTGGCAATGTGATGGACAAGCAATGTCCCATCCAGACCCTGCCTGACATCATGTACTTGTACTATAGGAGCAGAGCACACTACACTCAGATGTATTATTACTAGGTCCTACTGTACTCATACAGACCTATATTATGGCTGGCAATGTGATGGACAAGCAATGTCCCATCCAGACCCTGCCTGACATCATGTACTTGTACTATAGGAGCAGAGCACACTACACTCAGATGTATTATTATTAGGTCCTACTGTACTCATACAGACCTATATTATGGCTGACAATGTGATGGACAAGCAATGTCCCATCCAGACCCTGCCTGACATCATGTACTTGTACTATAGGAGCAGTGCACACTACACTCAGATGTATTATTATTAGGTCCTACTGTACTCATGCAGACCTATATTATGTCTGGCAGTGTGATAGACAAGCAATGTCCCATCCAGACCCTGCCTGACATCATGTACTTGTACTATAGGAGCAGAGCACACTACACTCAGATGTATTATTATTAGGTCCTACTGTACTCATGCAGACCTGTATTATGTCTGGCAATGTGATGGACAAGCAATGTCCCATCCAGACCCTGCCTGACATCATGTACTTGTACTATAGGAGCAGAGCACACTACACTCAGATGTATTATTACTAGGTCCTACTGTACTCATACAGACCTATATTATGTCTGACAATGTGATAGACAAGCAATGTCCCATCCAGACCCTGCCTGACATCATGTACTTGTACTATAGGAGCAGAGCACACTACACTCAGATGTATTATTACTAGGTCCTACTGTACTCATGCAGACCTATATTATGTCTGGCAATGTGATAGACAAGCAATGTCCCATCCAGACCCTGCCTGACATCATGTACTTGTACTATAGGAGCAGAGCACACTACACTCAGATGTATTATTATTAGGTCCTACTGTACTCATGCAGACCTATATTATGGCTGGCAATGTGATGGACAAGCAATGTCCCATCCAGACCCTGCCTGACATCATGTACTTGTACTATAGGAGCAGAGCACACTACACTCAGATGTATTATTATTAGGTCCTACTGTACTCATGCAGACCTATATTATGACTGGCAATGTGATGGACAAGCAATGTCCCATCCAGACCCTGCCTGACATCATGTACTTGTACTATAGGAGCAGAGCACACTACACTCAGATGTATTATTATTAGGTCCTACTGTACTCATGCAGACCTATATTATGGCTGGCAATGTGATGGACAAGCAATGTCCCATCCAGACTCTGCCTGACATCATGTACTTGTACTATAGGAGCAGAGCACACTACACTCAGATGTATTATTATTAGGTCCTACTGTACTCATGCAGACCTATATTATGGCTGGCAATGTGATAGACAAGCAATGTCCCATCCAGACCCTGCCTGACATCATGTACTTGTACTATAGGAGCAGTGCACACTACACTCAGATGTATTATTATTAGGTCCTACTGTACTCATACAGACCTATATTATGTCTGACAATGTGATAGACAAGCAATGTCCCATCCAGACCCTGCCTGACATCATGTACTTGTACTATAGGAGCAGTGCACACTACACTCAGATGTATTATTATTAGGTCCTACTGTACTCATACAGACCTATATTATGGCTGGCAATGTGATGGACAAGCAATGTCCCATCCAGACCCTGCCTGACATCATGTACTTGTACTATAGGAGCAGAGCACACTACACTCAGATGTATTATTACTAGGTCCTACTGTACTCATGCAGACCTATATTATGGCTGGCAATGTGATAGACAAGCAATGTCCCATCCAGACCCTGACTGACATCATGTACTTGTACTATAGGAGCAGAGCACACTACACTCAGATGTATTATTATTAGGTCCTACTGTACTCATGCAGGACTATATTATGGCTGGCAATGTGATGGACAAGCAATGTCCCATCCAGACCCTGCCTGACATCATGTACTTGTACTATAGGAGCAGAGCACACTACACTCAGATGTATTATTATTAGGTCCTACTGTACTCATGCAGACCTATATTATGGCTGGCAATGTGATAGACAAGCAATGTCCCATCCAGACCCTGCCTGACATCATGTACTTATACTATAGGAGCAGAGCACACTACACTTAGATGTATTATTACTAGGTCCTACTGTACTCATACAGACCTATATTATGGCTGGCAATGTGATGGACAAGCAATGTCCCATCCAGACCCTGCCTGACATCATGTACTTGTACTATAGGAGCAGAGCACACTACACTCAGATGTATTATTACTAGGTCCTACTGTACTCATACAGACCTATATTATGGCTGGCAATGTGATGGACAAGCAGTGTCCCATCCTGACCCTGCCAGACATCATGTTCTTGTACTATAGGAGCAGAGCACACTACACTCAGATGTATTATTATTAGGTCCTACTGTACTCATGCAGACCTATATTATGGCTGGCAATGTGATGGACAAGCAGTGTCCCATCCTGACCCTGCCTGACATCATGTACTTGTACTATAGGGGCAGTGCACACTACACTCAGATGTATTATTACTACGTCCTACTGTACTCATGCAGACCTATATTATGGCTGGCAATGTGATGGACAAGCAATGTCCCATCCAGACCCTGCCTGACATCATGTACTTGTACTATAGGAGCAGAGCACACTACACTCAGATGTATTATTATTAGGTCCTACTGTACTCATGCAGACCTATATTATGACTGGCAATGTGATGGACAAGCAATGTCCCATCCAGACCCTGCCTGACATCATGTACTTGTACTATAGGAGCAGAGCACACTACACTCAGATGTATTATTATTAGGTCCTACTGTACTCATGCAGACCTATATTATGGCTGGCAGTGTGATGGACAAGCAATGTCCCATCCAGACCCTGCCTGACATCATGTACTTGTACTATAGGAGCAGAGCACACTACACTCAGATGTATTATTATTAGGTCCTACTGTACTCATGCAGACCTATATTATGTCTGGCAGTGTGATAGACAAGCAATGTCCCATCCAGACCCTGCCTGACATCATGTACTTGTACTATAGGAGCAGAGCACACTACACTCAGATGTATTATTATTAGGTCCTACTGTACTCATGCAGACCTATATTATGTCTGGCAGTGTGATAGACAAGCAATGTCCCATCCAGACCCTGCCTGACATCATGTACTTGTACTATAGGAGCAGAGCACACTACACTCAGATGTATTATTACTAGGTCCTACTGTACTCATGCAGACCTATATTATGGCTGGCAATGTGATGGACAAGCAATGTCCCATCCAGACCCTGCCTGACATCATGTACTTGTACTATAGGAGCAGTGCACACTACACTCAGATGTATTATTATTAGGTCCTACTGTACTCATGCAGACCTATATTATGGCTGGCAATGTGATGGACAAGCAATGTCCCATCCAGACCCTGCCTGACATCATGTACTTGTACTATAGGAGCAGAGCACACTACACTCAGATGTATTATTACTAGGTCCTACTGTACTCATACAGACCTATATTATGGCTGGCAATGTGATGGACAAGCAATGTCCCATCCAGACCCTGCCTGACATCATGTACTTGTACTATAGGAGCAGAGCACACTACACTCAGATGTATTATTACTAGGTCCTACTGTACTCATGCAGACCTATATTATGTCTGGCAATGTGATAGACAAGCAATGTCCCATCCAGACCCTGCCTGACATCATGTACTTGTACTATAGGGGCAGTGCACACTACACTCAGATGTATTATTACTACGTCCTACTGTACTCATGCAGACCTATATTATGGCTGGCAATGTGATGGACAAGCAATGTCCCATCCAGACCCTGCCTGACATCATGTACTTGTACTATAGGAGCAGAGCACACTACACTCAGATGTATTATTATTAGGTCCTACTGTACTCATGCAGACCTATATTATGACTGGCAATGTGATGGACAAGCAATGTCCCATCCAGACCCTGCCTGACATCATGTACTTGTACTATAGGAGCAGAGCACACTACACTCAGATGTATTATTATTAGGTCCTACTGTACTCATGCAGACCTATATTATGGCTGGCAGTGTGATGGACAAGCAATGTCCCATCCAGACCCTGCCTGACATCATGTACTTGTACTATAGGAGCAGAGCACACTACACTCAGATGTATTATTATTAGGTCCTACTGTACTCATGCAGACCTATATTATGTCTGGCAGTGTGATAGACAAGCAATGTCCCATCCAGACCCTGCCTGACATCATGTACTTGTACTATAGGAGCAGAGCACACTACACTCAGATGTATTATTATTAGGTCCTACTGTACTCATGCAGACCTATATTATGTCTGGCAGTGTGATAGACAAGCAATGTCCCATCCAGACCCTGCCTGACATCATGTACTTGTACTATAGGAGCAGAGCACACTACACTCAGATGTATTATTACTAGGTCCTACTGTACTCATGCAGACCTATATTATGACTGGCAATGTGATGGACAAGCAATGTCCCATCCAGACCCTGCCTGACATCATGTACTTGTACTATAGGAGCAGTGCACACTACACTCAGATGTATTATTATTAGGTCCTACTGTACTCATGCAGACCTATATTATGGCTGGCAATGTGATGGACAAGCAATGTCCCATCCAGACCCTGCCTGACATCATGTACTTGTACTATAGGAGCAGAGCACACTACACTCAGATGTATTATTACTAGGTCCTACTGTACTCATACAGACCTATATTATGGCTGGCAATGTGATGGACAAGCAATGTCCCATCCAGACCCTGCCTGACATCATGTACTTGTACTATAGGAGCAGAGCACACTACACTCAGATGTATTATTACTAGGTCCTACTGTACTCATGCAGACCTATATTATGTCTGGCAATGTGATAGACAAGCAATGTCCCATCCAGACCCTGCCTGACATCATGTACTTGTACTATAGGAGCAGAGCACACTACACTCAGATGTATTATTACTAGGTCCTACTGTACTCATACAGACCTATATTATGGCTGGCAATGTGATGGACAAGCAATGTCCCATCCAGACCCTGCCTGACATCATGTACTTGTACTATAGGAGCAGAGCACACTACACTCAGATGTATTATTACTAGGTCCTACTGTACTCATACAGACCTATATTATGGCTGGCAATGTGATGGACAAGCAATGTCCCATCCAGACCCTGCCTGACATCATGTACTTGTACTATAGGAGCAGAGCACACTACACTCAGATGTATTATTATTAGGTCCTACTGTACTCATACAGACCTATATTATGGCTGACAATGTGATGGACAAGCAATGTCCCATCCAGACCCTGCCTGACATCATGTACTTGTACTATAGGAGCAGTGCACACTACACTCAGATGTATTATTATTAGGTCCTACTGTACTCATGCAGACCTATATTATGTCTGGCAGTGTGATAGACAAGCAATGTCCCATCCAGACCCTGCCTGACATCATGTACTTGTACTATAGGAGCAGAGCACACTACACTCAGATGTATTATTATTAGGTCCTACTGTACTCATGCAGACCTGTATTATGTCTGGCAATGTGATGGACAAGCAATGTCCCATCCAGACCCTGCCTGACATCATGTACTTGTACTATAGGAGCAGAGCACACTACACTCAGATGTATTATTACTAGGTCCTACTGTACTCATACAGACCTATATTATGTCTGACAATGTGATAGACAAGCAATGTCCCATCCAGACCCTGCCTGACATCATGTACTTGTACTATAGGAGCAGAGCACACTACACTCAGATGTATTATTATTAGGTCCTACTGTACTCATGCAGACCTATATTATGTCTGGCAATGTGATAGACAAGCAATGTCCCATCCAGACCCTGCCTGACATCATGTACTTGTACTATAGGAGCAGAGCACACTACACTCAGATGTATTATTATTAGGTCCTACTGTACTCATGCAGACCTATATTATGGCTGGCAATGTGATGGACAAGCAATGTCCCATCCAGACCCTGCCTGACATCATGTACTTGTACTATAGGAGCAGAGCACACTACACTCAGATGTATTATTATTAGGTCCTACTGTACTCATGCAGACCTATATTATGACTGGCAATGTGATGGACAAGCAATGTCCCATCCAGACCCTGCCTGACATCATGTACTTGTACTATAGGAGCAGAGCACACTACACTCAGATGTATTATTATTAGGTCCTACTGTACTCATGCAGACCTATATTATGGCTGGCAATGTGATGGACAAGCAATGTCCCATCCAGACTCTGCCTGACATCATGTACTTGTACTATAGGAGCAGAGCACACTACACTCAGATGTATTATTATTAGGTCCTACTGTACTCATGCAGACCTATATTATGGCTGGCAATGTGATAGACAAGCAATGTCCCATCCAGACCCTGCCTGACATCATGTACTTGTACTATAGGAGCAGTGCACACTACACTCAGATGTATTATTATTAGGTCCTACTGTACTCATACAGACCTATATTATGTCTGACAATGTGATAGACAAGCAATGTCCCATCCAGACCCTGCCTGACATCATGTACTTGTACTATAGGAGCAGTGCACACTACACTCAGATGTATTATTATTAGGTCCTACTGTACTCATACAGACCTATATTATGGCTGGCAATGTGATGGACAAGCAATGTCCCATCCAGACCCTGCCTGACATCATGTACTTGTACTATAGGAGCAGAGCACACTACACTCAGATGTATTATTACTAGGTCCTACTGTACTCATGCAGACCTATATTATGGCTGGCAATGTGATAGACAAGCAATGTCCCATCCAGACCCTGACTGACATCATGTACTTGTACTATAGGAGCAGAGCACACTACACTCAGATGTATTATTATTAGGTCCTACTGTACTCATGCAGACCTATATTATGGCTGGCAATGTGATGGACAAGCAATGTCCCATCCAGACCCTGCCTGACATCATGTACTTGTACTATAGGAGCAGAGCACACTACACTCAGATGTATTATTATTAGGTCCTACTGTACTCATGCAGACCTATATTATGGCTGGCAATGTGATAGACAAGCAATGTCCCATCCAGACCCTGCCTGACATCATGTACTTATACTATAGGAGCAGAGCACACTACACTTAGATGTATTATTACTAGGTCCTACTGTACTCATACAGACCTATATTATGGCTGGCAATGTGATGGACAAGCAATGTCCCATCCAGACCCTGCCTGACATCATGTACTTGTACTATAGGAGCAGAGCACACTACACTCAGATGTATTATTACTAGGTCCTACTGTACTCATACAGACCTATATTATGGCTGGCAATGTGATGGACAAGCAGTGTCCCATCCTGACCCTGCCAGACATCATGTTCTTGTACTATAGGAGCAGAGCACACTACACTCAGATGTATTATTATTAGGTCCTACTGTACTCATGCAGACCTATATTATGGCTGGCAATGTGATGGACAAGCAGTGTCCCATCCTGACCCTGCCTGACATCATGTACTTGTACTATAGGGGCAGTGCACACTACACTCAGATGTATTATTACTACGTCCTACTGTACTCATGCAGACCTATATTATGGCTGGCAATGTGATGGACAAGCAATGTCCCATCCAGACCCTGCCTGACATCATGTACTTGTACTATAGGAGCAGAGCACACTACACTCAGATGTATTATTATTAGGTCCTACTGTACTCATGCAGACCTATATTATGTCTGGCAATGTGATGGACAAGCAATGTCCCATCCAGACCCTGCCTGACATCATGTACTTGTACTATAGGAGCAGAGCACACTACACTCAGATGTATTATTATTAGGTCCTACTGTACTCATGCAGACCTATATTATGGCTGGCAGTGTGATGGACAAGCAATGTCCCATCCAGACCCTGCCTGACATCATGTACTTGTACTATAGGAGCAGAGCACACTACACTCAGATGTATTATTATTAGGTCCTACTGTACTCATGCAGACCTATATTATGTCTGGCAGTGTGATAGACAAGCAATGTCCCATCCAGACCCTGCCTGACATCATGTACTTGTACTATAGGAGCAGAGCACACTACACTCAGATGTATTATTATTAGGTCCTACTGTACTCATGCAGACCTATATTATGTCTGGCAGTGTGATAGACAAGCAATGTCCCATCCAGACCCTGCCTGACATCATGTACTTGTACTATAGGAGCAGAGCACACTACACTCAGATGTATTATTACTAGGTCCTACTGTACTCATGCAGACCTATATTATGGCTGGCAATGTGATGGACAAGCAATGTCCCATCCAGACCCTGCCTGACATCATGTACTTGTACTATAGGAGCAGTGCACACTACACTCAGATGTATTATTATTAGGTCCTACTGTACTCATGCAGACCTATATTATGGCTGGCAATGTGATGGACAAGCAATGTCCCATCCAGACCCTGCCTGACATCATGTACTTGTACTATAGGAGCAGAGCACACTACACTCAGATGTATTATTACTAGGTCCTACTGTACTCATACAGACCTATATTATGGCTGGCAATGTGATGGACAAGCAATGTCCCATCCAGACCCTGCCTGACATCATGTACTTGTACTATAGGAGCAGAGCACACTACACTCAGATGTATTATTATTAGGTCCTACTGTACTCATGCAGACCTATATTATGTCTGGCAGTGTGATAGACAAGCAATGTCCCATCCAGACCCTGCCTGACATCATGTACTTGTACTATAGGAGCAGAGCACACTACACTCAGATGTATTATTACTAGGTCCTACTGTACTCATGCAGACCTATATTATGGCTGGCAATGTGATGGACAAGCAATGTCCCATCCAGACCCTGCCTGACATCATGTACTTGTACTATAGGAGCAGAGCACACTACACTCAGATGTATTATTATTAGGTCCTACTGTACTCATGCAGACCTATATTATGTCTGGCAGTGTGATAGACAAGCAATGTCCCATCCAGACCCTGCCTGACATCATGTACTTGTACTATAGGAGCAGAGCACACTACACTCAGATGTATTATTACTAGGTCCTACTGTACTCATGCAGACCTATATTATGGCTGGCAATGTGATGGACAAGCAATGTCCCATCCAGACCCTGCCTGACATCATGTACTTGTACTATAGGAGCAGAGCACACTACACTCAGATGTATTATTATTAGGTCCTACTGTACTCATGCAGACCTATATTATGGCTGGCAATGTGATAGACAAGCAATGTCCCATCCAGACCCTGCCTGACATCATGTACTTGTACTATAGGAGCAGAGCACACTACACTCAGATGTATTATTATTAGGTCCTACTGTACTCATGCAGACCTATATTATGACTGGCAATGTGATGGACAAGCAATGTCCCATCCAGACCCTGCCTGACATCATGTACTTGTACTATAGGAGCAGAGCACACTACACTCAGATGTATTATTATTAGGTCCTACTGTACTCATGCAGACCTATATTATGGCTGGCAATGTGATGGACAAGCAATGTCCCATCCAGACCCTGCCTGACATCATGTACTTGTACTATAGGAGCAGAGCACACTACACTCAGATGTATTATTACTAGCTCCTACTGTACTCATACAGACCTATATTATGGCTGGCAATGTGATGGACAAGCAATGTCCCATCCAGACCCTGCCTGACATCATGTACTTGTACTATAGGAGCAGAGCACACTACACTCAGATGTATTATTACTAGGTCCTACTGTACTCATGCAGACCTATATTATGGCTGGCAATGTGATAGACAAGCAATGTCCCATCCAGACCCTGCCTGACATCATGTACTTGTACTATAGGAGCAGAGCACACTACACTCAGATGTATTATTACTAGGTCCTACTGTACTCATACAGACCTATATTATGGCTGGCAATGTGATGGACAAGCAATGTCCCATCCAGACCCTGCCTGACATCATGTACTTGTACTATAGGAGCAGAGCACACTACACTCAGATGTATTATTACTAGGTCCTACTGTACTCATACAGACCTATATTATGGCTGGCAATGTGATAGACAAGCAATGTCCCATCCAGACCCTGCCTGACATCATGTACTTGTACTATAGGAGCAGAGCAAACTACACTCAGCAGGACTCTGTACAAGCAAAACATGAGTGGAGTGAGGAATCTAAATAGTGAAGGTGCACTGTGCTGTCAGCCACCATAACAATGCATACCTGCCGGATCCTGCTAGTCCAGTGCCAGGTTTTAAGGCTCCCTTCGCAGTGTCCAGCTATAGACTTATTGTTATCCCGGATATTGTTTAGGCCTTTGAAGTTTAACCCCCTCTTTGCCAGAGCCGCGCACAAGTTGGTAGCTGGTAAATCTGAGTACTGTATATAATGTGCTCGGGAGCGAGCACGCATTTAATTTATCCCTCCCTCAACTCTGCAGGTCCTGAAAGGACTATAAATTACAACTTCTGGCCAAATGTCGATACACTCTTTTTATTTGTTCCACCTGTCCAAACAAAGCATCATATTTTCTTTTCCTTTCTCAGTTTGGCAGGTTCTGCAAGGACCATAAATCGAAAACTGTACAAATGCCTGTACACTTCTCTCACTGCAGCTATTTGTTTCAGTTTTTATTCTTTGGTTTCCTGTAATTACATTCCCAGATTTACTAACCCCTCCCTGCTTTACATGTAGTTATACAAATGTGCACACACATAGATTTGTCTCTTGTTCACCATCTGGTCAGTTTCCCAGAGTGTAGTGTACACACAAACAGTGCACTGTGGTCTAATTTGCATGTTCCTGCCCAGTTTCCCAGAGTGCGAGGCCTGCAATGAGCGCCAAAGGGGCCCATTGCAGGCTCAAATTGCTAGCCTCAGACAACCCGCCACTTTCATGCCTCGCAATGAGCACCTTGGCACTCATCGTGAGTCCCGTGATGAACGCCTTTGGGGCTCATTGCGAGCCTCTCCCACCGTCTACTTTACGGGCCTCACGATGAGCGCCTTTGTCTCTTATCGCTAGCCCCGCAATGAGCGGCTTTGCTGCTCAATAATAGCTTGAGCCAACCCGCCACTTTCATGCCTCACAATGAGCACCTTTGTCGCTTATCGCAAGACAAAAGATGCAATTTTTCCATAGGGGAATTATATAGTCTTGGAGTTTTTGATATGCTGTGTGCTAATGTTACCAGTCTGGCAATGCAGTAGAAGTTGACATTACCATTCATATGCATGCAGTGGACATTTGGAAGTTATCTGAGAGATTGAAATAAGGTGTAGAAAGGTCTTCAAATAGCTCTTCTGGTTTCACTGGTAAGAAAGTTTCACCATAAGAAATAAAGAAGACTCTATTTGTCTTGGTGTCATGCCTGAGTTTCGGAGTGAGAAGTTGGTCTGTGAGTATGACTTTTCCACAACAGCGCCTTTGGCGCTTATCGCGAGCCCCGCAATGAGTTGTGTTACTGCCTTCGACCTCGTTTTGAGCCTTTTTTCAAACAGTTACTGGTTTACGGAAGCCATTTTTTTCCTCGCTTAGCCGATTTTCAATCTCCAAAAAACGCCAATTAAACCTCAAATTAGCTTGCACCCTCACTCACAGGCTCCCTGCCTCTCCCCTGCGCTGTGTGTGAGGTTGTAAGTTAATTTTTGATCTAATTGGCGTCTTTTGGTGCATTTCCGACAGTTTCCGAGTTACGGGGTTGAAAAAAAGGCGGCCTTTAAAATTGTATTTTTTTCAAAGTGTTGCGTGCCTCACGCTCATCGTGTGCCTGGCAACGAGCGCCTTTTGCGCTCATTGCCCACCTTTCTCAAAGTATTGCAAGCCTTGTGCTAAGCGCCATTGCAGTAAAGTAGTGTGGGCCTTGCGCTGTGCGCCTATGGCGCTCAGCGCAAGGCCTGCAATGAGCGCCTTTGGCGCTCATTGTGCATGCGCAAGCCCGCAACTTTTAATATAGCATTGCCAACAAACTATATATGTGATTATTATGCTTTATTTGTAACGCACCAACATATTCCATAGCGCTATATCAAATGATCCACAGAAATACCCAGTTATAAAAATTGCTCGATCAGTGCTAGTAAAATGTAAAAAATATATATTACTTTACTAATAATGTAGCATAATTGGGTATTTTGGCTCCTTGATCCAGTAATTAAAGAGTATGAATGATCTAGCACATACAGAACAAACACAACTAATGGTGAAGTATGTATGTACAATCATAATGCATATACAAATGTGGTATGCGCTCACAAATATTTAAACTGTATCCCCAAGAAATAAATGAAAAAATACATATGATAAAAGTGGAACATTTTAATAAATATAAAATGGTTACACTCAAAAAAGTACCAGAAACCAGGGGAATCCAATGAATGACATAAAAGGCCTGGGAGTAATTACAAATGATGCAATTTTTACATGGGGGAATTATATAGTCTTGGAGTTTTTGATATGCTGTGTGCTAATGTTACCAGTCTGGCAATGCAGTAGAAGTGGACGTTACCATTCATATGCATGCAGGGGACATTTGGAAGTGGAGTGGAGTTTTTGATATGCTGTGTGCTAATGTTACCAGTCTGGCAATGCAGTAGAAGTGGACATTACCATTCATATGCATGCAGTGGACATTTGGAAGTGGAGTGGAGTTTTTGATATGCTGTGTGCTAATGTTACCAGTCTGGCAATGCAGTAGAAGTGGACATTACCATTCATATGCATGCAGTGGACATTTGGAAGTTATCTGAGAGATTGAAATAAGGTGTAGAAAGGTCTTCAAATAGCTCTTCTGGTTTCACTGGTAAGACTATGCTTAACAATGTATTATAGAGCATGTGACCAGCCTTGGAGGTATGAGTGGTATGCCCCTGAAACTCCCTAAGCATCATACTGAGAAATCCAGCCCTGAATAGCCCGTGGCCTTCTTATTACAGTGCATTGCAAAAGTATTCACCCCCTTGACTTTTTACCTATCTTGTTACATTGCAGCCTTAAGTTCAATGTTTTGTTAATCTGAATTATATGTGATGGATCAGAACACAATAGTCTAAATTGGTGAAGTGAAATTAGAAAAATATATACATAAACCTATTTTTTAGAGATAGAAAATTTGGCATATGCGTATGTATTCACCCCCTTTGTTATGAAGCCCATAAAAAGCTCTGGTGCAACCAATTACCTTCAGAAGTCACATAATTAGTGAAATGATGTCCACCTGTGTGCAATCTAAGTGTCACATGATCTGTCATTACATATACACACCTTTTTTTAAAGGCCCCAGAGGCTGCAACACCTAAGCAAGAGGCACCACTAACCAAACACAGCCATGAAGACCAAAGAGCAAGTCAGGGTTAGGTTATAAAAACATATCCAAATCTTTGATGATCCCCAGGAGCACCATTAAATCTATCATAACCAAATGGAAAGAACATGGCACAACAGCAAACCTGCCAAGAGACGGCCGCCCACCAAAACTCACAGACCGGGGAAGGAGGGCATTAATCAGAGAGGCAGCACAGAGACCTAAGGTAACCCTAGGGGAGCTGCAGAGTTCCACAGCAGAGACTGGAGTATCTGTACATAGGACGACAATAAGCCGTACGCTCCATAGAGTTGGGCAAAAAACAAAATGGCACGTGGGAGACTCCCAAAATGTATGGACGGAGGTGCTCTGGTCTGATGAGACAAAAATTCAACTTTTCTGCCATCAAAGAAAACGCATCTGGCGCAAACCCAACCCAACACATCACCCAAAGAACACCATCCCCACAGTGAAACATGGTGGTGGCAGCATCATGCTGTGGGATGTTTTTCAGCAGCTGGGATTGGGAAACTGGTCAGAGTTGAGGGAAAGATGGATGGTGCTAAATACAGGGATATTCTTGAGCAAAACCTGTGCCACTCTGTGCGTGATTTGAGGCTAGGACGGAGGTTCACCTTCCAGCAGGACAATGACCCCAAACACACTGCTAAAGCAACACTTGAGTTATTTAAGGGGAAACATGTAAATGAATTGGAATAGCCTAGTCAAAGCCCAGACCTCAATTCAATAGAAAATGTGTGGTCAGACTTAAAGATTGCTGTTCATAAGAGCAAACCATCCAACTTGAAGGAGCTGGAGCAGTTTTGCAAGGAGGAATGGGCAAAAATCCCAGTGGTAAGATATGGCAAGCTCATAGAGACCTATCCAAAGCGACTTGGAGCTGTGATTGCCGCAAAAGGTGGCTCTACAAAGTATTGACTTTAGCGGGGTGAATAGTTATGCACATTGACTTTTTCTGTTATTTTGTCCTATTTTTTGTTTGCTTCACAATAATAAAAAAAAAACATCTTTAAAGTTGTGGGCATGTTCTGTAAATTAAATGATGCAAATCCTCAAACAATCCATGTTGATTCCAGGTTGTGAGGCAACAAAACACGAAAAATGCCAAGGGGGGTGATACTTTTGCAAGGCACTGTACATTATGGAAAAGTAGGATCAGTAGTAGAAAAAACAGAATACATTATCGCAGATATATTTCGGAGCCCAAATTACTATATTTGCATTATTTTCCAGTACCAACTATACTTTGGCATATGATTTGTTTTGATGCAAAAAATACCAACAGAGCTGTGCTGTAATGTATTTGTGTTACAAAGGATGTCTTTTCATAAATATCATTAAAATTATCCTCACATACACACTGATCTTATTGTACTTCTTAATCATTGAATGACTGGATCATGTAGTCCATTCTTTGAGATGGTAGTAGTGAAAATGGCATCATAAACATGCATAACACCGACTGAATCACAAGGACAAAGAAAAGGCCAGAACTGGCATGATCTCTGCAGTAAGTTCTTCTGGGAGTGAGGATACTGTAATGATAATTGTTTGTGTTAGATCCAGTAACCTGTAAAACAAACAAACAAACAAATCAGGCTCTGGCTTTAAATGACACTCCATATGGTCTTTTGAATAATTAAACCTGATAATGGGCAAAAGAGAACTTCACATCTTTACCTAAAATATGTGCCTATTTTGCCATGGTTTAAAAACAACATTAAAGGGACTATAAGATCCTGATTTTCTGTTATGCTTTTGAAAAGATCATGTTTTAAAGGTATATGGAAGTTTCCCTGTTTTACCCTTTTTCTAATCTAACACACGCTGCTTATATCAGAAACACACTTTGCTTGAATTTATTTTATACACATTCAGATTTATTTTATTTAAAAAAAATTGGTTTCTATTCTTCCAGAGTTGCCTACATACAAAAGTGGAGAGAGAGGGAAAAACAGACTACAAATCCCATGATGCCATGCTGCAGGGGCTGGATTCCCATAAACTGATAGAATCCTATAGCTGCCTCTGATTGGCCACAATGAATTATAACTTTTATGCAAATTTAACTAGGATTTTCAAAAACATTCCTTCTCAAAAATCAACTGCTAGAAAACTGAATACATTTTCCAAACTTTAGGGTAAGTTAATTAATGTTTATTTTGGCATTTTATCATGAAAAAAAAAAAGTTTGCATAAACTACAGATTCTCCTCTTTCAGATGCTTTCATAATCCATGAAACTTCTATATGCCTTTAAGTATTCAATAAAGTACTGGCTGCATGAAAAAGGGAATTATCTGAACACTGTGAATTTTACATGTTATGTGTGTACAGTTGAATAGGAAAAGCTCACGCCTTCTCTGTTCACACAAAACAGCTATGTCTTCTTCATTATTGGCTGTAATATATAGAAAATATTATGTGTCCGGCTGTACAAAAGGATGCAAAAATATTTATAATGATATCACCAAATATCCTTACCAGGTTAAAAGGTGTGCAGGTAAGAGAGGCTCTTGTCTTGATCCTTCACTTGTAGCAAGTGCAGACTTTACTGATTTAAAATTTGCCTCAATGTCTCTCTTCATAATGTCTAAAGACAGACATCCATTGAAATAACTGAGAACTTTCTGATGGAAACACAAAAAATGTAAGTTATACCATATTGCAAGTATAAGAATTCTTCAATTTTCTCACAAAATATCAATCTTTTAAATCACAGTAATACTAATCTCTTCTGTCATTAAAGCTTGTCCATCAAAGCGGACCTTTAAACATCTTAACATACAACCTGACCAACTCTACTAATAGCAAGGTCTCCACACCACACTCCTTATTTGTACTGTACTATCCTAGACCCTGACACTCACTGTGACACTTGGATGAATGCTTAATATCTATATATAGTTAAACAATCAACTTTTTAATCTTCCTTCTAAAACAAACCTCTGATTTCTCTGAAAGAAAACTTTGTATTTTTTTCTAATTAATTGTTTTACATTTCGATTTCCTCTCCTAGCATCACTAAAAATATAGAGATATTTTTAATCATTAATTTATTTAATTGGTTATTCATTACATATTTTGCAGAAAAAATAAGCATTTTACAATTCAAACTACATTATACTTCAAGTCAAGTTTTTCTCATTGTTTTTTTATTATTATTTTTTGTTAGTTCTTTACATTCTCCTCTGCCCCCACCCTCCCTCTTTTGTTTCGAAATATTACTCAAGAACCAGAACCATGATTACGCAAGCTCACTTTGTAAGCAAACAACATTACTAAACAAGCAAAATTATCTCTTTACATTTAAATGACAAGCTCAAATTGATGTGAAAGGGAAAAAATAGGGGATAAAGGCTCAATAGCCCACTTATAAAGGCCAAGAGGTTTGGACTCAAATATGTATCCACAATCCTAACTCCATGTGCCCATGATCACAAAACATTTAACTGATGGGAAGAGAGAAGGAAACCTATGATCCCCATGGATCCTTCTAGTTGGAAAGGATCTACTAATTAGATGCCGCAAAGCTTACTAGGTTATCTAAACTATTTAGTAGTACACACACATAGGTCAGGGTTCTTGCCACCATTTCCTTTCCAATTTAGTTTTCTGACTACTATACCTCATTAAGATATTTGAGATTATTTAGCATACTGGATGAAACGCTTACAAGAGCAACAATCAATAATTCACTTACATATAGCACTGACAACTGATGAGCTACATATTTATGGCTTCCTAAGTGCTTCACGTCATCTTCCAACTGCTGGCTCAAAACCAAGAGCTGATTGAGTTTTCCTATGTGAGTGTAGTAATCTACAAAAAGAAAGTATGATGTCAGACATATTAACCAGTGACTCAAGCCTCCTTCTATAATGTTAGTTTGGGAAGGTATTAAATGCTTACTATACTTATATTGTTAATTGTAACACTAAAATTGTTAATCTGCTTTATTGAGACATAAAGGTTTGAGAAACACTTTCTCTATTGCCCTCATAGTTCATGTAAATATGTAAAACTGTGAGTTTGTTAGCTATCAATTAAAACTCAATATAATGACTAATTGAGAATTCAGTAAATAAAAGTTTTATGTAAGGATTGGAGATCAGTATTAAAAAGCATTTCTTAAATTATTGAATTGATTGCTATTTACTATTTTTACTCTGTCAATATATATAAAAAATGACATTGTTATACATTAACTCACTGTTTCATATTCATTTCATCTTAGAATAAAATTGTGTTCTTCACCCAGGAGAAGAAAACTGAACCACATACTGTATAGTGTGGAAATATGGGAGTGAGTTAATATAAGATACGTGGCAATAAGTGAAGAAAGGTCTGAGGATTAAAAATATTTAAGAATGGTAATACTGAGAGTTACATGGGCAAGCTGAGAAAAAGGACAGGGATGAGGGCAAGAGATTTGGAACGTATGGGACACAATAAAGTACAAGATTAGTAATGAGTGACTGGGGGAAGGAGTGACAAAGAGGCTTTGAGAGAGTATCGTAATTACATGGGCCCTCATTCAGTTGCAATTTGGCCAAATGAATAGGGCTCTAAATAAGCACATAACATATTTGTAAAGATGTTTTTAGTTAGTAAGCATCTATCCAAAGGCAAGGTTTTCACTAACCAAAAACTTCTTTAAAAAATATATGCTATGTGCTTATTTTTGGCCAAATCGCAATTGAATGAGGCCCTTGGTCAGTAGTGAAATCACAATAGGGTTTAAAACTCCCCCACTGCTCACTGATTTTACCATTTACCCCAACCTACATGATCTGATTGGCCAAAATTCTAACTTCTTCCAATATTCTACAGATAATCACACTGGAGCAAATGGCTGTGGCTCTCAAGTCTGCTAGACAATTGAATTAAAGCTGAATGCTTATACTATTGGGTAATAATATAGTTTAAACAGAAATATGTAAATTAATAAATTGTGTATTACATAATGTATGTCATTATTATTTCATGTGGTCACCATCAATGCCTTTTACCATCCATTGGAGGAGTTTCCAACATGTCAACGGGTCTTTCATGTATTATGTATATTTCTACTCTTGGAAACAGCACCGAAAGACCTGATGTATCCATGTAATCCTGCACAGTTACACAAAAAAGATGACATACCATAAATTACTGCACAGCGTGAAAAAACTTGAAAAATATAGAAAAAAAAACATATTAATTACAGTAATTTATATTAGAGTATCAGCATTCCTCCAGAGTATACCTCTAAGCGTGGAACAGGCTCTGGTAAATGAGTGAGACATTCTTTCATTCTTTCAACAAGTTCTGCACCTGAATAAAAAAATAAAAATAAATACAAAATATATATAAACAATATCAATAGAACATAATAGCAAAGATTCCATTGTTTGAAATAACATACATTGCTAGCAGCATCCGCTTATGGAAGGTAATTGGGTTTGCTTCTTCCATGTAAACAGCTCTTCGTAATGCTAAGAGAACATCAATATTTTAAGGAGCATAGACAAATATACAGAAAGATAATTTGAGGGATCATTTTTAATGAGCTTGTTAGTAGTCTCACTGCAATATCCTTATCTTTGTATCTGCAGGGAAGAAGGGGTTGTTCTGAATGATTATAAGAACACTAGTTAGATAAACTAGATGAGATATTGGGATTGAAAATGAAAAAAGAAGTTTCATTTTACATGTATTTGTTGAAATCCCAGTAACTTAGTAATTATTCATATATATATATATATATATATATATATATATATATATTAATAATGAGTATTGCAATATAATTTGATACCTTTTGAAATCCCAGATAACATTATAATTGGAATTTAAGATCATCATGTAAATTCACAATGCATGCTATTACGTTTGTCATCACTCCTACTGGAAGTATACAGAGGAATAGAGGAATATCCCAATGTTCTTGATATTCAAGCTTGTATAATTGTATGAACTATAATTAAGAAAAGGAAAAAAACAGTATAGTGGAACAGATAGGAGGAGGGGATTATGATTCCTGCATCTTCTCTGTTCTGTTTGGCAGCTCCAGACAAATTTTAGTAAAACTATATAAATAATGTATCTTATCTTGTCTGTCCTTTTCCTACGTGATTGTCATTGTACTACAGAACAGACATGTTTTTACTGTCTATCAGCAGGCATACAATACTTTGTACAGACCCTGATTGATTGGACTGGATTGTAAACAGTTAATGAAATGTAATTAGGGTAGAGTCTGTGCTGCAAATGAAACTATACAATTTTAGATCACTGTTCTCCTGTGTTTCATGCAGAGAAAGGTGGGGAATTTCTATAATATGCTTCTATACGCACGATAGGAAATGTATTTATTAAATTCCACTTCAATATATTATACTTACAAAACAGACTCACCTAATGTATGAAAGATCTCGGACTCCACGAAACTTATATCTTCTGGAACTTGCTCCTGTAACTGAACATACAAAATGAATACTGTGTTGTTAGATTACTGTAATACACACATAGGACACAGACTGCACACTGCTTTTCTCCAATACTGTTTTTTTCAATCTTTCTCCATTTGCACTGCTCATGAATTTGTGCAATATAAATAAGATGCTAATATATTCACTTAGAGCAGGGCTACTAAATCTTATATTTCAATGAAAAACAAAATTATAGCTGAAACGATATGTGTAATTTTTCACTCTGTTATGTAATTTTTCTAAGAATAAAAATAATGTAAAAATGTTATTGTAAGTTATATTTCTTTTTTTAAAAAGCTATATAATGAAGGCACTTGTTTAATTATATATTGTTTCACATAGGTTCCTTTTTAAATGATATAAAGCAGCAATTTATAGTAAGTAGCCCTGATCACTTGGGGCCTCATTCAATTGCGATTTGACCAATTGAATAGGGCTTTATATAAGCACTAGTGAAGACCTTGCTTTTGGATAGAAGTTCACTAACTAAAAACTTCTGTAAAAAAATATGCTCTGTGCTTATATAGAGCCCTATTCAATTGGACAAATCGTAATTGAATGAGGCCCTTTGTTAGTATTTTAGTTTACAAGAGTGTCATCACCTACTATAATGTTATAGCACCTTTATAACAAGGGCTGCATAGTTCTAACACCATATTTCATTCACTTTGCTTTAATATAGTTTGCAGCCTGTCACATCTAAGCCACCTGTCCTCCCCTGGAAATAAACCTCTTGGACGTTGTTATTTTAGATGATAATTTAGCTTTATATATGTTTTCTCAGATGGTATTTTTATTGCACATTATAAAACGACTATAGGATGGCCTCATTGACAACTTTTGCAATGAAGTTAAAGGAACACTGTTGCAAATATATGATAGTAGTAATGCTGTTTATAACTACCATATCTCAGTTTGGCCTTTTAACCTGCTATGATGCATATAACTTCATGATGCTGGTTTATCTGGTTCACACTCAGTCTAAAAAGTTTATCTGGTTCACACTCAGTCTAAAAATGGACATAAGAGAAGGGTTGCTGGAATGACAGGGCTGGGACCTTTAAAAAACACTGAATGCTATGGAAACTATCAGATAAAACTGGGAGATGGGAGATGCCACTAGAAAATGGTATATAGAAGAAATATGGTAGTTTATATAAATGTGTAAAATCATTTGTTGCAATGTGACATATCCTGTATATGTACTCACTTGGTGTACTTCCCCTTTTATGAGGATATCTAGCTGAGAACACAGTGAGAACATCTCCAGGGCCACCTGCTTGCTGCTCATTTGAATCGGTTGCAAAGGCTTCTTCAGATTGACGATTACTGAAAGACATAGAAACACTGATTTAGCAGCAAACAACCACTATCCCCTTCTGGATCACGGCCCTGTTGTGGTGAAGAGGCTTGTGTACCTCAATGAAGCTGTGAGCTATACCATGTAGGGTCATCCAAGATGGGCTAGTCATAGCAGAGAGGCCAGAAAAATTGTGGTCCACTGGAGAAGGAACTGGCAACCCACACCAGAATGTTTACCAAGAAAACCATATGGATAAGCACAACCAGAAACACAGACAGATGTGCCTGGCGTGCTGCATCCATATGGTTACTGAGAGTCAGACACGACTTAAGGGCTAAACAACAGTGCTACTTGTAGTCATGAGAACCATATAAAGAAGGTTTATTGTGCAGGATCATGTAAAACATTAGCAGCCTTATTAAATTGAAATTCATCCAATTGAATAGGGCTCTATATAAGCACAGAGCATATTTTTTTACAAATGTTTTTAGTTAGTGAAGATCTTGCTTTTGGATAGAAGTTCACTAAGTAAAAACTTCTGTAAAAAAATATGCTCTGTGCTTGTATAGAGCCCTATTCAATTGGCCGAATCACAATTTAATAAGGCTATAGGTCTGTATGAAGACATTAGAGCTTTATATTACTAGTATATATAGTGTATATCTACACATAGTTCTTTAATTTCAAGGGTATGTTAACCTATTGTTCAATAACACTTCAATCAATAATGATCTGTTCTATGTATTGATATCTTGCTCTAACTTTTGACAATAATTGACCTTTTATACAAAGATTTCAGTCAATTAAACATTCAGAAATAGAGCGAAGCAATTTAATAACATTTACATAATGCACTCATACTCTCTATACTGCACTGACATGGGCATTACTATATTAATACAACATGCAATACATACAGCAAATGCACCACTTTGTTAGACATTATATGTTATGCTCTGCATTTTAAATCGACTATATGCATCGAATCTAAAATGCAGATTTTCATATTGCATAAATAAATGACATGAAATGTGCTCAATTTTCAGAGTGCAGACCACTTTACGTGTCCAAAACATAAATGGAAGATGATCCAATTATCACAAACATTAGAGATTTGAGGGATATAATGTCCTGGTTGTTACGTATGTCTCATATTAAATCTATCACTAAAAACACAATGCTGTACATGTACCATGCAATCTTGATTGTACTGCACACAGACAAGACACATATATAAGATAAAATCCAAGATGCTGCTTCTTGCACTGCATCCACTACCTTTATAACATGAGTGGTAGAGGCAGGGCTGGCGCAGGGGCTGAGACTGGCTCACAGCAGCCATCATTATACCTCCACAGACCAGAGACAGAGGGGGAGGATTATTCCAAGAGCTCCAGAGAAGAGGTGGATTAGAAGCATCACACAAGAAGGGAATATTGTGTTACAGGGTGCAGAGCCAGCAGTGTGATGATGCAGAGCTGGATGCTGTGCAGCCAATGGCAGAGACGCACTGCAAGTGTATGCACAGGACATGCTCTATTACAGCATGCACTGATGGAGAAGTAGCGGTGGTCAAAGGACAATTAGTGCAAAGAATTATTATCCACATGTGATATATATATATATATATATTAACTCTTTCAGTACCATGGTTTGGTAATCTTTTCAGACCCAGGACTTCAGAATTTTTTTACATATTATATCTCTCTAATTTCTTGATTCTTTCTAGGCATCAAATCACATTATTATGACCACCGCCTACCTTTGATGTCAGCAGCAGGTAGCCAATGAGATACGGCACATGAGCTCTGCTTGGGGGATATATTAGGTGACATGTAGGCATTCTGCAAACATATCAACCATTGCTGTCATGTGTAAAACATACAATTTATCTGACTTTGAAAAGGGGATAATCATTGGCTTTCAGGCTAAGGGTAGAGGTATTTCTGAAACAGCGCAGTTTGTGAAGTGTTCGTGTACTGCTGTGGTTAAAGTGTACAGTGACTGGACAAAAACGGCGTGGAAACTGCAGAGCACTACGTGCCATTGATGTCAGAGGAGAACGTCGGCTCCAAAAGGTGTGTGAGGGCCAGCGGCATGCTATAGTTTAACAACTCACTGTCCAAACGAACCAAGGGGCTACCAGAAAGTTGTCTAAAACCATGTTGCATATAGGGCTCCATAGCAAATGGCTGATCACTGCACCAATGCTGATGAGGGTTCATCATAAGAAACAGATTCAATTCACACCACAGTACCAAAATTGGACCTCTTCTGATTGGCAAAGGGTTGCCTTCTCTGATGAGTCAGGTTTTCTATTCCATCGACTGGACGGACGTTGCTGTGTCAGATGTGAAACCACTGAGAACAAACACTCTGCAACTATTATTGGAAGAACACAAGCTGGTGGTGGCAGCGTTATGGTCTGAGGAATGTTTTCTTGGTATTGTCTGAGTCCACTCTCAACTGAGTGGGTTATCTATCCTTGCAAGTACACCCATACATTTTGACTGTATTTAGCAGAAGTTTAGTTTTGTGTTAATTGTATTAATTAAACAACCAATTTATGCCTGTAAGTTTGCGGGTTTTCAATCTTGCAAGGAGCTTTATGAAAAGCACCATGCACAATAGATTCTAAGATCAAAGATAGGGCCCTCAATTCTTTATGATGTGTTGAAATTGTTTTTGCTTTGAACTTAACCCATGTACAGCGCTACAGAATATGTTGGCGCGTTACAAATAAACAATAATATTACCTATAATGTCCTAGCACAATAGAAAAGTGTAACTTTTGCAGTGCAGCTTCCTCTTTAAACCGCCTTCTCTAACTTATATGTGAAACAGAAGTATGGTACCTTTGTGACTACTGCTATGGAACCTGCCTGTTTTCTCCCAAAATATAAACTTTTTATCACAATAAAATGTAAAAATATTTATACATAAGGAAGAAAAACAAAAGTGTACCAAATATCTCACTTAAGTAAAATTGAGCAACCTCTAATAGCCAACAACATAATGTGATATAGTGGATTTCAGATTCCACCAGCAGTGAAGCAGTTAAGTCAGATTAAATATGGAACCAAAACGCAAATCTAGTCTGCCCATTCTATCTACTTAGAAATCTTGGGTTTATTAAACCTCAGGATAGAACTGTTTATCCCATATTATTATAAATAATTAAAGTATAATAAATAAATAATTGCCATTTAAAAGCTACTGTAATATATCATATATAGAGTTGTTGTAATTACGATTTGTCCGTCGCGCTATGTTAAAAGTTACAGACTTGCGCATGCGCAATGATCACCAAAGGTGCTTATCACGAGGCCCGAAAGTTATGGGTTTTATGGGGGCTGCAATGAGCGTCAAAGGTGCTCATTGTGGGCCTCGTGGTGAGCTCTGAAGGCGCTCATCACGAGGCCCATACGTGACTATATATATATAGATGTCATAATCAAGATTTGTCCGTCACGCTATGTTAAAAGTTACGGGCTTGCGCATGCACAATGAATGCCAAAGGCGCTCATCGCGAGGCCTGAAAGTTATGGGTTTCATGGGGGCTGCAGTGACCTGGCGCTCATCGCGAGGTTTTTATGTACATATATATAGTTGTCGTAATTACGATTTGTCCGTCACGCTACATTAAAAGTTACGGACTTGTGCATGTGCAATGATCGCCAAAGGTGCTCATTGCGAGGCCCTTACAGGACTGGATTGAGGGGGGGAGAGGCTCAAAATGGCTTACGAGTTACAGGCTTTAAAAATAATATGGATTTAACAGGCGCCATTTTTTTCAAGCCTGTAACTCGGAAGCCGTCGGAAAACCGCCAAAAGACGCAAATTAATTATAAAATTATAATTATATTATATAGTATTAAAATATTACAACCTCACACACAGCACAGGGGGAGAGGCATAGAACCTATAAGTGAGGTTGCAAGATAATTTGATATTTCATTGGTGTTTTTGGAAGGTCTGAAAAAAAGCGAGGAAAAAAATGGCAGCCGTAAAGACGTAATTTTTTTTTAAAGCCCGTAAGTCTGAAACACATTTTGACATTAGGAAACATTAACAATTTCCAAAGCCTGCACATGGTTTCACACCTGTAAATGCAAATAGGAGGTTTTCTTGGCAAAGATACTGGAGTGGGTTTCCAATCCCTTCTCCAGTCGACTAAGATTTGTCTGACCTTTCTGCTATGATCTGCCCCTCCTGGGTGACCCCAAGCTTCACTGAGGTACACAAGCCCGTTCACCACCACAAAATAGTGATCCAGAAGGGGGCATGTACATATATACTGTGTTTATATATAACTGTGTGCTGTACATTGCTGCAATAATATCATTGTCTTCATAAGCGTCCCTGAATGTGAACTAACCCCTGACATACCAAGGACAGCAGGTCATGTAATCTATGTGATATATCAGCAGCAGGCTTGGTGCTGCCCTGTCTGTGGGGTGTGAAGTAACCCCTGACATACCAAGGACAGCAGGTCATGTAATCTATGTGATATATCAGCAGCAGGCTTGGTGCTGCCCTGTCTGTGGGGTGTGAAGTAACCCCTGACATACCAAGGACAGCAGGCCATGTAATCTATGTTATATATCAGCAGCAGGCTTGGTGCTGCCCTGTCTGTGGGGTGTGAAGTAACCCCTGACATACCAAGGACAGCAGGTCATGTAATCTATGTGATATATCAGCAGCAGGCTTGGTGCTGCCCTGTCTGTGGGGTGTGAAGTAACCCCTGACATACCAAGGACAGCAGGCCATGTAATCTATGTGATATATCAGCAGCAGGCTTGGTGCTGCCCTGTCTGTGGGGTGTGAAGTAACCCCTGACATACCAAGGACAGCAGGTCATGTAATGTATGTGATATATCAGCAGCAGGCTTGGTGCTGCCCTGTCTGTGGGGTGTGAACTAACCCCTGACATACCAAGGACAGCAGGTCATGTAATGTATGTGATATATCAGCAGCAGGCTTGGTGCTGCCCTGTCTGTGGGGTGTGAAGTAACCCCTGACATACCAAGGACAGCAGGTCATGTAATCTATGTGATATATCAGCAGCAGGCTTGGTGCTGCCCTGTCTGTGGGGTGTGAAGTAACCCCTGACATACCAAGGACAGCAGGCCATGTAATCTATGTGATATATCAGCAGCAGGCTTGGTGCTGCCCTGTCTGTGGGGTGTGTTATCACAGTGTTTCATCCTCCTCTGTTACATATCAGCTATTCGCTGTGTAATCACATATAATACTGTGACCTACATGCAGTGTGAGCCAGTGCTGTGATGTAGTAGTGGGAGTGTCCGTCCACCCCGCACATACTGACGTCATGACGTGTTGGCGGAGGGTGCCGGTGATGCTGAGGACGGCTCGGGCCTATGCTGTGTGTACAGTTACTGTCCATGGCACAGTGAGGGGGCTCCTGGGCGCCTATACACCCCCAGCTGTCCGTGTCTCCACTCCGAGCTCTAAATACCTTATTAGCCCGCTGTACACGGGGCTCCGCACTATATGCACGAGCTCTGCTTGTCACAAAGCTAAAAAGCACAGCGGGAACCGAAGGACAGAGCCCGAGAGCAGCCCCCCCGAGGAGGAGCATGACCAGGACCCGGAGGAGTCTGATGGGGAGAGGGAGGAGGACATGGAGGAGCTGCTGGGCCCGGCCTCACTGCTGGAGGGGGCCCACAGGATATTTATTGTGCACCCAGACGTGAAGTGGGGGGCTAAGAAAGTGCACAGCACCACTGGTAATACAGCACATACATATTAACACAGAGCTCCCTATGTACTGCATAGTGTTATCATCCTATAAAGTGCACAGCACCACTGGTAATACAGCACATATACACCAACACTGAGCTCCCTATGTACTGCATAATGTTATTGTCATCCTATAAAGTGCACAGCACCACTGGTAATACAGCACATACATACTAACACAGAGCTCCCTATGTACTGCATAATGTTATTATCCTATAAAGTGCACAGCACCACTGGTAATACAGCACATACATACCAGCACTGAGCTCCCTATGTACTGCATAATGTTATCATCCTATAAAGTGCACAGCACCACTGGTAATACAGCACATATACACTAACACTGAGCTCCCTATGTACTGCATAATGTTATCATCCTATAAAGTGCACAGCACCACTGGTAATACAGCACATACTAACACTGAGCTCCCTATGTACTACATACTGTTATTATCATCCTATAAAGTGCACAGCACCACTGGTAATACAGCACATACATACCAGCACTGAGCTCCATATGTACTGCATAATGTTATTATCATCCTATAAAGTGCACAGCACCACTGGTAATACAGCACATAAATACCAACACAGAGCTCCCTATGTACTGCATAATGTTATTATCATCCTATAAAGTGCACAGCACCACTGGTAATACAGCACATAAATACCAACACAGAGCTCCCTATGTACTGCATAGTGTTATTATCATCCTATAAAGTGCACAGCACCACTGATAATACAGCACATATACACTAACACTGAGCTCCCTATGTACTGCATAATGTTATTATCATCCTATAAAGTGCACAGCACCACTGATAATACAGCACATACCAGCACTGAGCTCCCTATGTACTGCATAATGTTGTTATCATCCTATAAAGTGCACAGCACCACTGGTAATGCAGCACATACTAACACTGAGCTTCCTATGTACTGCATAATGTTATTATCATCCTATAAAGTGCACAGCACCACTGGTAATACAGCACATACTAACACTGAGCTCCCTATGTACTGCATAATGTTATTATCATCCTATAAAGTGCTCAGCACCACTGGTAATACAGCACATACTAACACTGAGCTCCCTATGTACCGCTTAATGTTATTATCATCCTATAAAGTGCACAGCACCACTGGTAATACAGCACATATACACTAACACTGAGCTCCCTATGTACTGCTTAATGTTATCATCCTATAAAGTGCACAGCACCACTGGTAATACAGCACATACATACTAACACAGAGCTCCCTATGTACTGCATAATGTTATTATCATCCTATAAAGTGCACAGCACCACTGGTAATACAGCACATATACACTAACACTGAGCTCCCTATGTACTGCTTAATGTTATTATCATCCTATAAAGTGCACAGCACCACTGGTAATACAGCACATATACACTAACACTGAGCTCCCTATGTACTGCTTAATGTTATTATCATCCTATAAAGTGCACAGCACCACTGGTAATACAGCACATATACACTAACACTGAGCTCCCTATGTACCGCTTAATGTTATTATCATCCTATAAAGTGCACAGCACCACTGGTAATACAGCACATACTAACACTGAGCTCCCTATGTACTGCATAATGTTATTATCATCCTATAAAGTGCACAGCACCACTGGTAATACAGCACATACTAACACTGAGCTCCCTATGTACTGCATAATGTTATTATCATCCTATAAAGTGCTCAGCACCACTGGTAATACAGCACATACTAACACTGAGCTCCCTATGTACTGCTTAATGTTATTATCATCCTATAAAGTGCACAGCACCACTGGTAATACAGCACATATACACTAACACTGAGCTCCCTATGTACTGCTTAATGTTATCATCCTATAAAGTGCACAGCACCACTGGTAATACAGCACATACATACTAACACAGAGCTCCCTATGTACTGCATAATGTTATTATCATCCTATAAAGTGCACAGCACCACTGGTAATACAGCACATACATACCAGCACTGAGCTCCCTATGTACTACATAATGTTATTATCATCCTATAAAGTGCACAGCACCACTGGTAATACAGCACATATACACTAACACTGAGCTCCCTATGTACTGCATAATGTTATCATCCTATAAAGTGCACAGCACCACTGGTAATACAGCACATATACACTAACACTGAGCTCCCTATGTACTGCTTAATGTTATTATCATCCTATAAAGTGCACAGCACCACTGGTAATACAGCACATATACACTAACACTGAGCTCCCTATGTACCGCTTAATGTTATTATCATCCTATAAAGTGCACAGCACCACTGGTAATACAGCACATACATACTAACACAGAGCTCCCTATGTACTGCATAATGTTATTATCATCCTATAAAGTGCACAGCACCACTGGTAATACAGCACATATACACTAACACTGAGCTCCCTATGTACTGCTTAATGTTATTATCATCCTATAAAGTGCACAGCACCACTGGTAATACAGCACATATACACTAACACTGAGCTCCCTATGTACCGCTTAATGTTATTATCATCCTATAAAGTGCACAGCACCACTGGTAATACAGCACATACTAACACTGAGCTCCCTATGTACCGCTTAATGTTATTATCATCCTATAAAGTGCACAGCACCACTGGTAATACAGCACATATACACTAACACTGAGCTCCCTATGTACTGCTTAATGTTATCATCCTATAAAGTGCACAGCACCACTGGTAATACAGCACATACATACTAACACAGAGCTCCCTATGTACTGCATAATGTTATTATCATCCTATAAAGTGCACAGCACCACTGGTAATACAGCACATACATACCAGCACTGAGCTCCCTATGTACTACATAATGTTATTATCATCCTATAAAGTGCACAGCACCACTGGTAATACAGCACATATACACTAACACTGAGCTCCCTATGTACTGCATAATGTTATCATCCTATAAAGTGCACAGCACCACTGGTAATACAGCACATATACACTAACACTGAGCTCCCTGTGTACTGCTTAATGTTATTATCATCCTATAAAGTGCACAGCACCACTGGTAATACAGCACATATACACTAACACTGAGCTCCCTATGTACTGCTTAATGTTATTATCATCCTATAAAGTGCACAGCACCACTGGTAATACAGCACATACATACCAGCACTGAGCTCTCTATGTACTGCATAATGTTATTATCATCCTATAAAGTGCACAGCACCACTGGTAATACAGCACATAAATACCAACACTGAGCTCCCTATGTATTGCATAATGTTATTATCATCCTATAAAGTGCACAGCACCACTGGTAATACAGCACATACATACTAACACAGAGCTCCCTATGTACTGCATAATGTTATTATCATCCTATAAAGTGCACAGCACCACTGGTAATACAGCACATATACACTAACACTGAGCTCCCTATGTACTGCTTAATGTTATCATCCTATAAAGTGCACAGCACCACTGGTAATACAGCACATACATACTAACACAGAGCTCCCTATGTACTGCATAATGTTATCATCCTATAAAGTGCACAGCACCACTGGTAATACAGCACATATACACTAACACTGAGCTCCCTATGTACTGCTTAATGTTATTATCATCCTATAAAGTGCACAGCACCACTGGTAATACAGCACATATACACTAACACTGAGCTCCCTATGTACCGCTTAATGTTATTATCATCCTATAAAGTGCACAGCACCACTGGTAATACAGCACATACATACCAGCACTGAGCTCCCTATGTACTGCATAATGTTATTATCATCCTATAAAGTGCACAGCACCACTGGTAATACAGCACATATACACTAACACTGAGCTCCCTATGTACTGCTTAATGTTATTATCATCCTATAAAGTGCACAGCACCACTGGTAATACAGCACATATACACTAACACTGAGCTCCCTATGTACCGCTTAATGTTATTATCATCCTATAAAGTGCACAGCACCACTGGTAATACAGCACATACATACCAGCACTGAGCTCCCTATGTACTGCATAATGTTATTATCATCCTATAAAGTGCACAGCACCACTGGTAATACAGCACATATACACTAACACTGAGCTCCCTATGTACTGCTTAATGTTATCATCCTATAAAAGTGCACAGCACCACTGGTAATACAGCACATACATACTAACACAGAGCTCCCTATGTACTGCATAATGTTATCATCCTATAAAGTGCACAGCACCACTGGTAATACAGCACATATACACTAACACTGAGCTCCCTATGTACTGCTTAATGTTATTATCATCCTATAAAGTGCACAGCACCACTGGTAATACAGCACATATACACTAACACTGAGCTCCCTATGTACCGCTTAATGTTATTATCATCCTATAAAGTGCACAGCACCACTGGTAATACAGCACATACATACCAGCACTGAGCTCCCTATGTACTGCATAATGTTATTATCATCCTATAAAGTGCACAGCACCACTGGTAATACAGCACATATACACTAACACTGAGCTCCCTATGTACTGCTTAATGTTATTATCATCCTATAAAGTGCACAGCACCACTGGTAATACAGCACATATACACTAACACTGAGCTCCCTATGTACTGCTTAATGTTATTATCATCCTATAAAGTGCACAGCACCACTGGTAATACAGCACATACATACCAGCACTGAGCTCCCTATGTACTGCATAATGTTATTATCATCCTATAAAGTGCACAGCACCACTGGTAATACAGCACATATACACTAACACTGAGCTCCCTATGTACTGCATAATGTTATTATCATCCTATAAAGTGCACAGCACCACTGGTAATACAGCACATATACACTAACACTGAGCTCCCTATGTACCGCTTAATGTTATTATCATCCTATAAAGTGCACAGCACCACTGGTAATACAGCACATACATACCAGCACTGAGCTCCCTATGTACTGCATAATGTTATCATCCTATAAAGTGCACAGCACCACTGGTAATACAGCACATATACACTAACACTGAGCTCCCTATGTACTGCTTAATGTTATCATCCTATAAAGTGCACAGCACCACTGGTAATACAGCACATACATACTAACACAGAGCTCCCTATGTACTGCATAATGTTATTATCATCCTATAAAGTGCACAGCACCACTGGTAATACAGCACATATACACTACCACTGAGCTCCCTATGTACTGCTTTATTTTATCATCCTATAAAGTGCACAGCACCACTGGTAATACAGCACATACACACTAACACTGAGCTCCCTATGTACTGCTTAATGTTATTATCATCCTATAAAGTGCACAGCACCACTGGTAATACAGCACATATACACTAACACTGAGCTCCCTATGTACTGCTTAATGTTATTATCCTATAAAGTGCACAGCACCACTGGTAATACAGCACATACATACCAGCACTGAGCTCTCTATGTACTGCATAATGTTATTATCATCCTATAAAGTGCACAGCACCACTGGTAATACAGCACATACATACATATTAACACAGAGATCCCTATGTACTGCATAATGCTATTATCATCCTATAAAGTGCACAACACCACTGGTAATACAGCACATACATACCAGCACTGAGCTCCCTATGTACTGCATAATGTTATTATCATCCTATAAAGTGCACAGCACCACTGGTAATACAGCACATACTAACACTGAGCTCTATGTACCGCTTAATGTTATTATCATCCTATAAAGTGCACAGCACCACTAGTAATACAGCACATAAACACTAACACTGAGCTCCCTATGTACTGCTTAATGTTATTATCATCCTATAAAGTGCACAGCACCACTGGTAATACAGCACATACATACTAACACAGACCTCCCTATGTACTGCATAATGTTATCATCCTATAAAGTGCACAGCACCACTGGTAATACAGCACATATACACTAACACTGAGCTCCCTATGTACTGCTTAATGTTATTATCATCCTATAAAGTGCACAGCACCACTGGTAATACAGCACATATACACTAACACTAAACTCCCTATGTACTGCTTAATGTTATTATCATCCTATAAAGTGCACAGCACCACTGGTAATACAGCACATATACACTAACACTGAGCTCCCTATGTACCGCTTAATGTTATTATCATCCTATAAAGTGCACAGCACCACTGGTAATACAGCACATACTAACACTGAGCTCCCTATGTACTGCATAATGTTATTATCATCCTATAAAGTGCTCAGCACCACTGGTAATACAGCACATACTAACACTGAGCTCCCTATGTACCGCTTAATGTTATTATCATCCTATAAAGTGCACAGCACCACTGGTAATACAGTACATACATACCAGCACTGAGCTCCCTATGTACTGCATAATGTTATCATCCTATAAAGTGCACAGCACCACTGGTAATACAGCACATATACACTAACACTGAGCTCCCTATGTACTGCTTAATGTTATCATCCTATAAAGTGCACAGCACCACTGGTAATACAGCACATACATACTAACACAGAGCTCCCTATGTACTGCATAATGTTATTATCATCCTATAAAGTGCACAGCACCACTGGTAATACAGCACATATACACTAACACTGAGCTCCCTATGTACTGCTTAATGTTATCATCCTATAAAGTGCACAGCACCACTGGTAATACAGCACATATACACTAACACTGAGCTCCCTATGTACTGCTTAATGTTATTATCATCCTATAAAGTGCACAGCACCACTGGTAATACAGCACATATACACTAACACTGAGCTCCCTATGTACTGATTAATGTTATTATCCTATAAAGTGCACAGCACCACTGGTAATACAGCACATACATACCAGCACTGAGCTCTCTATGTACTGCATAATGTTATTATCATCCTATAAAGTGCACAGCACCACTGGTAATACAGCACATACATACATATTAACACAGAGATCCCTATGTACTGCATAATGCTATTATCATCCTATAAAGTGCACAACACCACTGGTAATACAGCACATACATACCAGCACTGAGCTCCCTATGTACTGCATAATGTTATTATCATCCTATAAAGTGCACAGCACCACTGGTAATACAGCACATACTAACACTGAGCTCTATGTACCGCTTAATGTTATTATCATCCTATAAAGTGCACAGCACCACTAGTAATACAGCACATATACACTAACACTGAGCTCCCTATGTACTGCTTAATGTTATTATCATCCTATAAAGTGCACAGCACCACTGGTAATACAGCACATACATACCAGCACTGAGCTCTCTATGTACTGCATAATATTATTATCATCCTATAAAGTGCACAGCACCACTGGTAATACAGCACATACTAGCACAGAGCTCCCTATGTACTGCATAATGTTATCATCCTATAAAGTGCACAGCACCACTGGTAATACAGCACATATACACTAACACTGAGCTCCCTATGTACTGCTTAATGTTATTATCATCCTATAAAGTGCACAGCACCACTGGTAATACAGCACATATACACTAACACTGAGCTCCCTATGTACTGCTTAATGTTATTATCATCCTATAAAGTGCACAGCACCACTGGTAATACAGCACATATACACTAACACTGAGCTCCCTATGTACCGCTTAATGTTATTATCATCCTATAAAGTGCACAGCACCACTGGTAATACAGCACATACTAACACTGAGCTCCCTATGTACTGCATAATGTTATTATCATCCTATAAAGTGCTCAGCACCACTGGTAATACAGCACATACTAACACTGAGCTCCCTATGTACCGCTTAATGTTATTATCATCCTATAAAGTGCACAGCACCACTGGTAATACAGCACATATACACTAACACTGAGCTCCCTATGTACTGCTTAATGTTATCATCCTATAAAGTGCACAGCACCACTGGTAATACAGCACATACATACTAACACAGAGCTCCCTATGTACTGCATAATGTTATTATCATCCTATAAAGTGCACAGCACCACTGGTAATACAGCACATATACACTAACACTGAGCTCCCTATGTACTGCTTAATGTTATTATCATCCTATAAAGTGCACAGCACCACTGGTAATACAGCACATATACACTAACACTGAGCTCCCTATGTACTGCTTAATGTTATTATCATCCTATAAAGTGCACAGCACCACTGGTAATACAGCACATATACACAAACACTGAGCTCCCTATGTACCGCTTAATGTTATTATCATCCTATAAAGTGCACAGCACCACTGGTAATACAGCACATACTAACACTGAGCTCCCTATGTACTGCATAATGTTATTATCATCCTATAAAGTGCACAGCACCACTGGTAATACAGCACATACTAACACTGAGCTCCCTATGTACTGCATAATGTTATTATCATCCTATAAAGTGCTCAGCACCACTGGTAATACAGCACATACTAACACTGAGCTCCCTATGTACCGCTTAATGTTATTATCATCCTATAAAGTGCACAGCACCACTGGTAATACAGCACATATACACTAACACTGAGCTCCCTATGTACTGCTTAATGTTATCATCCTATAAAGTGCACAGCACCACTGGTAATACAGCACATACATACTAACACAGAGCTCCCTATGTACTGCATAATGTTATTATCATCCTATAAAGTGCACAGCACCACTGGTAATACAGCACATACATACCAGCACTGAGCTCCCTATGTACTACATAATGTTATTATCATCCTATAAAGTGCACAGCACCACTGGTAATACAGCACATATACACTAACACTGAGCTCCCTATGTACTGCATAATGTTATCATCCTATAAAGTGCACAGCACCACTGGTAATACAGCACATATACACTAACACTGAGCTCCCTGTGTACTGCTTAATGTTATTATCATCCTATAAAGTGCACAGCACCACTGGTAATACAGCACATATACACTAACACTGAGCTCCCTATGTACTGCTTAATGTTATTATCATCCTATAAAGTGCACAGCACCACTGGTAATACAGCACATATACACTAACACTGAGCTCCCTATGTACCGCTTAATGTTATTATCATCCTATAAAGTGCACAGCACCACTGGTAATACAGCACATACATACCAGCACTGAGCTCCCTATGTACTGCATAATGTTATTATCATCCTATAAAGTGCACAGCACCACTGGTAATACAGCACATATACACTAACACTGAGCTCCCTATGTACTGCATAATGTTATTATCATCCTATAAAGTGCACAGCACCACTGGTAATACAGCACATATACACTAACACTGAGCTCCCTATGTACTGCTTAATGTTATCATCCTATAAAGTGCACAGCACCACTGGTAATACAGCACATACACACTAACACTGAGCTCCCTATGTACTGCTTAATGTTATTATCATCCTATAAAGTGCACAGCACCACTGGTAATACAGCACATATACACTAACACTGAGCTCCCTATGTACTGCTTAATGTTATTATCCTATAAAGTGCACAGCACCACTGGTAATACAGCACATACATACCAGCACTGAGCTCTCTATGTACTGCATAATGTTATTATCATCCTATAAAGTGCACAGCACCACTGGTAATACAGCACATACATACATATTAACACAGAGATCCCTATGTACTGCATAATGATATTATCATCCTATAAAGTGCACAACACCACTGGTAATACAGCACATACATACCAGCACTGAGCTCCCTATGTACTGCATAATGTTATTATCATCCTATAAAGTGCACAGCACCACTGGTAATACAGCACATACTAACACTGAGCTCTATGTACCGCTTAATGTTATTATCATCCTATAAAGTGCACAGCACCACTAGTAATACAGCACATATACACTAACACTGAGCTCCCTATGTACTGCTTAATGTTATTATCATCCTATAAAGTGCACAGCACCACTGGTAATACAGCACATACATACTAACACAGAGCTCCCTATGTACTGCATAATGTTATCATCCTATAAAGTGCACAGCACCACTGGTAATACAGCACATATACACTAACACTGAGCTCCCTATGTACTGCTTAATGTTATTATCATCCTATAAAGTGCACAGCACCACTGGTAATACAGCACATATACACTAACACTAAACTCCCTATGTACTGCTTAATGTTATTATCATCCTATAAAGTGCACAGCACCACTGGTAATACAGCACATATACACTAACACTGAGCTCCCTATGTACTGCTTAATGTTATTATCATCCTATAAAGTGCACAGCACCACTGGTAATACAGCACATACTAACACTGAGCTCCCTATGTACTGCATAATGTTATTATCATCCTATAAAGTGCTCAGCACCACTGGTAATACAGCACATACTAACACTGAGCTCCCTATGTACCGCTTAATGTTATTATCATCCTATAAAGTGCACAGCACCACTGGTAATACAGCACATACATACCAGCACTGAGCTCCCTATGTACTGCATAATGTTATCATCCTATAAAGTGCACAGCACCACTGGTAATACAGCACATATACACTAACACTGAGCTCCCTATGTACTGCTTAATGTTATCATCCTATAAAGTGCACAGCACCACTGGTAATACAGCACATACATACTAACACAGAGCTCCCTATGTACTGCATAATGTTATTATCATCCTATAAAGTGCACAGCACCACTGGTAATACAGCACATATACACTAACACTGAGCTCCCTATGTACTGCTTAATGTTATCATCCTATAAAGTGCACAGCACCACTGGTAATACAGCACATACACACTAACACTAAACTCCCTATGTACTGCTTAATGTTATTATCATCCTATAAAGTGCACAGCACCACTGGTAATACAGCACATATACACTAACACTGAGCTCCCTATGTACTGCTTAATGTTATTATCCTATAAAGTGCACAGCACCACTGGTAATACAGCACATACATACCAGCACTGAGCTCTCTATGTACTGCATAATGTTATTATCATCCTATAAAGTGCACAGCACCACTGGTAATACAGCACATACATACATATTAACACAGAGATCCCTATGTACTGCATAATGCTATTATCATCCTATAAAGTGCACAACACCACTGGTAATACAGCACATACATACCAACACTGAGCTCCCTATGTACTGCATAATGTTATTATCATCCTATAAAGTGCACAGCACCACTGGTAATACAGCACATACTAACACTGAGCTCTATGTACCGCTTAATGTTATTATCATCCTATAAAGTGCACAGCACCACTAGTAATACAGCACATATACACTAACACTGAGCTCCCTATGTACTGCTTAATGTTATTATCATCCTATAAAGTGCACAGCACCACTGGTAATACAGCACATACATACTAACACAGAGCTCCCTATGTACTGCATAATGTTATCATCCTATAAAGTGCACAGCACCACTGGTAATACAGCACATATACACTAACACTGAGCTCCCTATGTACTGCTTAATGTTATTATCATCCTATAAAGTGCACAGCACCACTGGTAATACAGCACATATACACTAACACTAAACTCCCTATGTACTGCTTAATGTTATTATCATCCTATAAAGTGCACAGCACCACTGGTAATACAGCACATATACACTAACACTGAGCTCCCTATGTACCGCTTAATGTTATTATCATCCTATAAAGTGCACAGCACCACTGGTAATACAGCACATACTAACACTGAGCTCCCTATGTACTGCATAATGTTATTATCATCCTATAAAGTGCTCAGCACCACTGGTAATACAGCACATACTAACACTGAGCTCCCTATGTACCGCTTAATGTTATTATCATCCTATAAAGTGCACAGCACCACTGGTAATACAGCACATACATACCAGCACTGAGCTCCCTATGTACTGCATAATGTTATCATCCTATAAAGTGCACAGCACCACTGGTAATACAGCACATATACACTAACACTGAGCTCCCTATGTACTGCTTAATGTTATCATCCTATAAAGTGCACAGCACCACTGGTAATACAGCACATACATACTAACACAGAGCTCCCTATGTACTGCATAATGTTATTATCATCCTATAAAGTGCACAGCACCACTGGTAATACAGCACATATACACTAACACTGAGCTCCCTATGTACTGCTTAATGTTATCATCCTATAAAGTGCACAGCACCACTGGTAATACAGCACATACACACTAACACTGAGCTCCCTATGTACTGCTTAATGTTATTATCATCCTATAAAGTGCACAGCACCACTGGTAATACAGCACATATACACTAACACTGAGCTCCCTATGTACTGCTTAATGTTATTATCCTATAAAGTGCACAGCACCACTGGTAATACAGCACATACATACCAGCACTGAGCTCTCTATGTACTGCATAATGTTATTATCATCCTATAAAGTGCACAGCACCACTGGTAATACAGCACATACATACATATTAACACAGAGATCCCTATGTACTGCATAATGCTATTATCATCCTATAAAGTGCACAACACCACTGGTAATACAGCACATACATACCAGCACTGAGCTCCCTATGTACTGCATAATGTTATTATCATCCTATAAAGTGCACAGCACCACTGGTAATACAGCACATACTAACACTGAGCTCTATGTACCGCTTAATGTTATTATCATCCTATAAAGTGCACAGCACCACTAGTAATACAGCACATATACACTAACACTGAGCTCCCTATGTACTGCTTAATGTTATTATCATCCTATAAAGTGCACAGCACCACTGGTAATACAGCACATACATACCAGCACTGAGCTCTCTATGTACTGCATAATATTATTATCATCCTATAAAGTGCACAGCACCACTGGTAATACAGCACATACTAGCACAGAGCTCCCTATGTACTGCATAATGTTATCATCCTATAAAGTGCACAGCACCACTGGTAATACAGCACATATACACTAACACTGAGCTCCCTATGTACTGCTTAATGTTATTATCATCCTATAAAGTGCACAGCACCACTGGTAATACAGCACATATACACTAACACTGAGCTCCCTATGTACTGCTTAATGTTATTATCATCCTATAAAGTGCACAGCACCACTGGTAATACAGCACATATACACTAACACTGAGCTCCCTATGTACCGCTTAATGTTATTATCATCCTATAAAGTGCACAGCACCACTGGTAATACAGCACATATACACTAACACTGAGCTCCCTATGTACTGCATAATGTTATTATCATCCTATAAAGTGCTCAGCACCACTGGTAATACAGCACATACTAACACTGAGCTCCCTATGTACCGCTTAATGTTATTATCATCCTATAAAGTGCACAGCACCACTGGTAATACAGCACATATACACTAACACTGAGCTCCCTATGTACTGCTTAATGTTATCATCCTATAAAGTGCACAGCACCACTGGTAATACAGCACATACATACTAACACAGAGCTCCCTATGTACTGCATAATGTTATTATCATCCTATAAAGTGCACAGCACCACTGGTAATACAGCACATAAACACTAACACTGAGCTCCCTATGTACTGCTTAATGTTATTATCATCCTATAAAGTGCACAGCACCACTGGTAATACAGCACATAAACACTAACACTGAGCTCCCTATGTACTGCTTAATGTTATTATCATCCTATAAAGTGCACAGCACCACTGGTAATACAGCACATATACACTAACACTGAGCTCCCTATGTACTGCTTAATGTTATTATCATCCTATAAAGTGCACAGCACCACTGGTAATACAGCACATACTAACACTGAGCTCCCTATGTACTGCATAATGTTATTATCATCCTATAAAGTGCACAGCACCACTGGTAATACAGCACATACTAACACTGAGCTCCCTATGTACTGCATAATGTTATTATCATCCTATAAAGTGCTCAGCACCACTGGTAATACAGCACATATACACTAACACTGAGCTCCCTATGTACTGCTTAATGTTATCATCCTATAAAGTGCACAGCACCACTGGTAATACAGCACATACACACTAACACTGAGCTCCCTATGTACTGCTTAATGTTATTATCATCCTATAAAGTGCACAGCACCACTGGTAATACAGCACATATACACTAACACTGAGCTCCCTATGTACTGCTTAATGTTATTATCCTATAAAGTGCACAGCACCACTGGTAATACAGCACATACATACCAGCACTGAGCTCTCTATGTACTGCATAATGTTATTATCATCCTATAAAGTGCACAGCACCACTGGTAATACAGCACATACATACATATTAACACAGAGATCCCTATGTACTGCATAATGCTATTATCATCCTATAAAGTGCACAACACCACTGGTAATACAGCACATACATACCAGCACTGAGCTCCCTATGTACTGCATAATGTTATTATCATCCTATAAAGTGCACAGCACCACTGGTAATACAGCACATACTAACACTGAGCTCTATGTACCGCTTAATGTTATTATCATCCTATAAAGTGCACAGCACCACTAGTAATACAGCACATATACACTAACACTGAGCTCCCTATGTACTGCTTAATGTTATTATCATCCTATAAAGTGCACAGCACCACTGGTAATACAGCACATACATACTAACACAGAGCTCCCTATGTACTGCATAATGTTATCATCCTATAAAGTGCACAGCACCACTGGTAATACAGCACATATACACTAACACTGAGCTCCCTATGTACTGCTTAATGTTATTATCATCCTATAAAGTGCACAGCACCACTGGTAATACAGCACATATACACTAACACTAAACTCCCTATGTACTGCTTAATGTTATTATCATCCTATAAAGTGCACAGCACCACTGGTAATACAGCACATATACACTAACACTGAGCTCCCTATGTACCGCTTAATGTTATTATCATCCTATAAAGTGCACAGCACCACTGGTAATACAGCACATACTAACACTGAGCTCCCTATGTACTGCATAATGTTATTATCATCCTATAAAGTGCTCAGCACCACTGGTAATACAGCACATACTAACACTGAGCTCCCTATGTACCGCTTAATGTTATTATCATCCTATAAAGTGCACAGCACCACTGGTAATACAGCACATACATACCAGCACTGAGCTCCCTATGTACTGCATAATGTTATCATCCTATAAAGTGCACAGCACCACTGGTAATACAGCACATATACACTAACACTGAGCTCCCTATGTACTGCTTAATGTTATCATCCTATAAAGTGCACAGCACCACTGGTAATACAGCACATACATACTAACACAGAGCTCCCTATGTACTGCATAATGTTATTATCATCCTATAAAGTGCACAGCACCACTGGTAATACAGCACATATACACTAACACTGAGCTCCCTATGTACTGCTTAATGTTATCATCCTATAAAGTGCACAGCACCACTGGTAATACAGCACATACACACTAACACTGAGCTCCCTATGTACTGCATAATGTTATTATCATCCTATAAAGTGCACAGCACCACTGGTAATACAGCACATATACACTAACACTGAGCTCCCTATGTACTGCTTAATGTTATTATCCTATAAAGTGCACAGCACCACTGGTAATACAGCACATACATACCAGCACTGAGCTCCCTATGTACTGCATAATGTTATTATCATCCTATAAAGTGCACAGCACCACTGGTAATACAGCACATACATACATATTAACACAGAGATCCCTATGTACTGCATAATGCTATTATCATCCTATAAAGTGCACAACACCACTGGTAATACAGCACATACATACCAGCACTGAGCTCCCTATGTACTGCATAATGTTATTATCATCCTATAAAGTGCACAGCACCACTGGTAATACAGCACATACTAACACTGAGCTCTATGTACCGCTTAATGTTATTATCATCCTATAAAGTGCACAGCACCACTAGTAATACAGCACATATACACTAACACTGAGCTCCCTATGTACTGCTTAATGTTATTATCATCCTATAAAGTGCACAGCACCACTGGTAATACAGCACATACATACCAGCACTGAGCTCTCTATGTACTGCATAATATTATTATCATCCTATAAAGTGCACAGCACCACTGGTAATACAGCACATACTAGCACAGAGCTCCCTATGTACTGCATAATGTTATCATCCTATAAAGTGCACAGCACCACTGGTAATACAGCACATATACACTAACACTGAGCTCCCTATGTACTGCTTAATGTTATTATCATCCTATAAAGTGCACAGCACCACTGGTAATACAGCACATATACACTAACACTGAGCTCCCTATGTACTGCTTAATGTTATTATCATCCTATAAAGTGCACAGCACCACTGGTAATACAGCACATATACACTAACACTGAGCTCCCTATGTACCGCTTAATGTTATTATCATCCTATAAAGTGCACAGCACCACTGGTAATACAGCACATACTAACACTGAGCTCCCTATGTACTGCATAATGTTATTATCATCCTATAAAGTGCTCAGCACCACTGGTAATACAGCACATACTAACACTGAGCTCCCTATGTACCGCTTAATGTTATTATCATCCTATAAAGTGCACAGCACCACTGGTAATACAGCACATATACACTAACACTGAGCTCCCTATGTACTGCTTAATGTTATCATCCTATAAAGTGCACAGCACCACTGGTAATACAGCACATACATACTAACACAGAGCTCCCTATGTACTGCATAATGTTATTATCATCCTATAAAGTGCACAGCACCACTGGTAATACAGCACATAGACACTAACACTGAGCTCCCTATGTACTGCTTAATGTTATTATCATCCTATAAAGTGCACAGCACCACTGGTAATACAGCACATATACACTAACACTGAGCTCCCTATGTACTGCTTAATGTTATTATCATCCTATAAAGTGCACAGCACCACTGGTAATACAGCACATATACACTAACACTGAGCTCCCTATGTACCGCTTAATGTTATTATCATCCTATAAAGTGCACAGCACCACTGGTAATACAGCACATACTAACACTGAGCTCCCTATGTACTGCATAATGTTATTATCATCCTATAAAGTGCACAGCACCACTGGTAATACAGCACATACTAACACTGAGCTCCCTATGTACTGCATAATGTTATTATCATCCTATAAAGTGCTCAGCACCACTGGTAATACAGCACATACTAACACTGAGCTCCCTATGTACCGCTTAATGTTATTATCATCCTATAAAGTGCACAGCACCACTGGTAATACAGCACATATACACTAACACTGAGCTCCCTATGTACTGCTTAATGTTATCATCCTATAAAGTGCACAGCACCACTGGTAATACAGCACATACATACTAACACAGAGCTCCCTATGTACTGCATAATGTTATTATCATCCTATAAAGTGCACAGCACCACTGGTAATACAGCACATACATACCAGCACTGAGCTCCCTATGTACTACATAATGTTATTATCATCCTATAAAGTGCACAGCACCACTGGTAATACAGCACATATACACTAACACTGAGCTCCCTATGTACTGCATAATGTTATCATCCTATAAAGTGCACAGCACCACTGGTAATACAGCACATATACACTAACACTGAGCTCCCTATGTACTGCTTAATGTTATTATCATCCTATAAAGTGCACAGCACCACTGGTAATACAGCACATATACACTAACACTGAGCTCCCTATGTACTGCTTAATGTTATTATCATCCTATAAAGTGCACAGCACCACTGGTAATACAGCACATAAATACTAACACTGAACTCCCTATGTACTACATACTGTTATTATCATCCTATAAAGTGCACAGCACCACTGGTAATACAGCACATACATACCAGCACTGAGCTCTCTATGTACTGCATAATGTTATTATCATCCTATAAAGTGCACAGCACCACTGGTAATACAGCACATAAATACCAACACTGAGCTCCCTATGTATTGCATAATGTTATTATCATCCTATAAAGTGCACAGCACCACTGGTAATACAGCACATACATACATATTAACACAGAGATCCCTATGTACTGCATAATGCTATTATCATCCTATAAAGTGCACAACACCACTGGTAATACAGCACATACATACCAGCACTGAGCTCCCTATGTACTGCATAATGTTATTATCATCCTATAAAGTGCACAGCACCACTGGTAATACAGCACATATACACTAACACTGAGCTCTATGTACCGCTTAATGTTATTATCATCCTATAAAGTGCACAGCACCACTAGTAATACAGCACATATACATACCAGCACTGAGCTCCCTATGTACTGCATAATGTTATCATCCTATAAAGTGCACAGCACCACTGGTAATACAGCACATATACACTAACACTGAGCTCCCTATGTACTGCTTAATGTTATCATCCTATAAAGTGCACAGCACCACTGGTAATACAGCACATACATACTAACACAGAGCTCCCTATGTACTGCATAATGTTATCATCCTATAAAGTGCACAGCACCACTGGTAATACAGCACATACACACTAACACTGAGCTCCCTATGTACCGCTTAATGTTATTATCATCCTATAAAGTGCACAGCACCACTGGTAATACAGCACATACATACCAGCACTGAGCTCCCTATGTACTGCATAATGTTATTATCATCCTATAAAGTGCACAGCACCACTGGTAATACAGCACATATACACTAACACTGAGCTCCCTATGTACTGCTTAATGTTATTATCATCCTATAAAGTGCACAGCACCACTGGTAATACAGCACATATACACTAACACTGAGCTCCCTATGTACTGCATAATGTTATTATCATCCTATAAAGTGCACAGCACCACTGGTAATACAGCACATATACACTAACACTGAGCTCCCTATGTACCGCTTAATGTTATTATCATCCTATAAAGTGCACAGCACCACTGGTAATACAGCACATACATACCAGCACTGAGCTCCCTATGTACTGCATAATGTTATCATCCTATAAAGTGCACAGCACCACTGGTAATACAGCACATATACACTAACACTGAGCTCCCTATGTACTGCTTAATGTTATCATCCTATAAAGTGCACAGCACCACTGGTAATACAGCACATACATACTAACACAGAGCTCCCTATGTACTGCATAATGTTATTATCATCCTATAAAGTGCACAGCACCACTGGTAATACAGCACATATACACTAACACTGAGCTCCCTATGTACTGCTTAATGTTATTATCATCCTATAAAGTGCACAGCACCACTGGTAATACAGCACATATACACTAACACTGAGCTCCCTATGTACTGCTTAATGTTATTATCCTATAAAGTGCACAGCACCACTGGTAATACAGCACATACATACCAGCACTGAGCTCTCTATGTACTGCATAATGTTATTATCATCCTATAAAGTGCACAGCACCACTGGTAATACAGCACATACATACATATTAACACAGAGATCCCTATGTACTGCATAATGCTATTATCATCCTATAAAGTGCACAACACCACTGGTAATACAGCACATACATACCAGCACTGAGCTCCCTATGTACTGCATAATGTTATTATCATCCTATTAAGTGCACAGCACCACTGGTAATACAGCACATATACACTAACACTGAGCTCTATGTACCGCTTAATGTTATTATCATCCTATAAAGTGCACAGCACCACTAGTAATACAGCACATATACACTAACACTGAGCTCCCTATGTACTGCTTAATGTTATTATCATCCTATAAAGTGCACAGCACCACTGGTAATACAGCACATACATACTAACACAGAGCTCCCTATGTACTGCATAATGTTATCATCCTATAAAGTGCACAGCACCACTGGTAATACAGCACATATACACTAACACTGAGCTCCCTATGTACTGCTTAATGTTATTATCATCCTATAAAGTGCACAGCACCACTGGTAATACAGCACATATACACTAACACTGAGCTCCCTATGTACTGCTTAATGTTATTATCATCCTATAAAGTGCACAGCACCACTGGTAATACAGCACATATACACTAACACTGAGCTCCCTATGTACCGCTTAATGTTATTATCATCCTATAAAGTGCACAGCACCACTGGTAATACAGCACATACATACCAGCACTGAGCTCCCTATGTACTGCATAATGTTATTATCATCCTATAAAGTGCACAGCACCACTGGTAATACAGCACATATACACTAACACTGAGCTCCCTATGTACTGCATAATGTTATTATCATCCTATAAAGTGCACAGCACCACTGGTAATACAGCACATATACACTAACACTGAGCTCCCTATGTACCGCTTAATGTTATTATCATCCTATAAAGTGCACAGCACCACTGGTAATACAGCACATACATACCAGCACTGAGCTCCCTATGTACTGCATAATGTTATTATCATCCTATAAAGTGCACAGCACCACTGGTAATACAGCACATATACACTAACACTGAGCTCCCTATGTACTGCTTAATGTTATTATCATCCTATAAAGTGCACAGCACCACTGGTAATACAGCACATATACACTAACACTGAGCTCCCTATGTACCGCTTAATGTTATTATCATCCTATAAAGTGCACAGCACCACTGGTAATACAGCACATACATACCAGCACTGAGCTCCCTATGTACTGCATAATGTTATTATCATCCTATAAAGTGCACAGCACCACTGGTAATACAGCACATATACACTAACACTGAGCTCCCTATGTACTGCATAATGTTATTATCATCCTATAAAGTGCACAGCACCACTGGTAATACAGCACATATACACTAACACTGAGCTCCCTATGTACCGCTTAATGTTATTATCATCCTATAAAGTGCACAGCACCACTGGTAATACAGCACATACATACCAGCACTGAGCTCTCTATGTACTGCATAATGTTATTATCATCCTATAAAGTGCACAGCACCACCGGTAATACAGCACATAAATACTAACACTGAACTCCCTATGTACTACATACTGTTATTATCCTATAAAGTCCACAGCACCACTGGTAATACAGCACATAAATACTAACACCGAACTCCCTATGTACTACATACTGTTGTTATCATCCTATAACGTGCACAGCACCACTGGTAATACAGCACATACAGTGCCTTGCAAAAGTATTCACCCTTTTTACTTTTTACCTATTTTGTTACATTACAGCCTTAAATTCAATGTTTTGTTAATCTGAATTTCATGTGATGGATTAGAACCCAATAGTCTTAAATTGGTGAAGTGAAATGAGAAAAATCTATACATAAACCTATTTTTTAGAAATAGAAAATTGGCATGTGTGTATGTATTCACCCCCTTTGTTATTAAACCCATAAAAAGCTCTGGTGCAACCAATTACCGTCAGAAGTCACATAATTAGTGAAATGATGTCCACCTGTGTGCAATCTGTCACATGATCTGTCATTACATATACACACCTTTTTTGAAAGACCCCAGAGGCTGCAACAACTAAGCAAGAGGCACCACTAACCAAACACTGCCATGAAGACCAAGGAACTCTCCAAACAAGTAAGGGACAATGTTGTTGAGAAGTACAAGTCAGGGTTAGGTTATAAAAAATATCCAAATATTTGATGATCCCCAGGAGCACCATCAAATCTATCATAACCAAATGGAAAGAACATGGCACAACAGCAAACCTGCCAAAAGACGGCAACCCACCAAAACTCACGGACCGGGCAAGGAGGGCATTAATCAGAGAGGCAGCACAGAGACCTAAGGTAACCCTGGAGGAGCTGCAGAGTTCCACAGCAGAGACTGGAGTATCTGTACATAGGACGACAATAAGCCGTACGCTCCATAGAGTTGGGCTTTATGGCAGAGTGGCCAGAAAAAAGCCATTACTTTCAGCAAAAAAACAAAATGGCATGTTTTGAGTTTGCAAAAAGGCATGTGGGAGACTCCCAAAATGTATGGAGGAAGGTGCTCTGGTCTGATGAAACTGAAATTAAACTTTTCTGCCATCAAAGAAAACGCATCTGGCGCAAACCCAACACATCTCATCACCCAATGTACACCATGCCCACAGTGAAACATGGTGTGGGGATATTTTTCAGCAGCCGTGACTGGGAAACTGGTCAGAGTTGAGGGAAAGATGGATGGTGCTAAATACAGGGATATTCTTGAGCAAAACCTGTACCACTCTGTGCGTGATTTGGTCCTAGGACGGAGGTTCATCTTCCAGCAGGACAATGACCCCAAACACACTGCTAAAGCAACACTTGAGTAATTTAAGGGGAAACATGTAAATGTGTTGGAATGGCCTAGTCAAAGCCCAGACCTCAATCCAATAGAAAATCTGTGGTCAGACTTGAAGATTGCTGTTCACAAGCGCAAACCATCCAACTTGAAGGAGCTGGAGCAGTTTTGCAAGGAGGAATGGGCAAAAATCCCAGTCTTAAGAGGTGGTAAGCTCATAGAGACTTATCCAAAGCGACTTGGAGCTGTGATTACTGCAAAAGGTGGCTCTACAAAGTATTGACATTAGGGGGGTGAATAGTTATGCACATTGACTTTTTATGTTATTTGTTGTTTGCTTCACATAATAGAAAATAAAACATCTTCAAAGTTGTGGGCATGTTCTGTAAACTAAATGATGCAAATCCTCAAACAATCCATGTTAATTCCAGGTTGTGAGGCAACAAAACACGAAAAATGCCAAGGGGGGTGAATACTTTTGCAAGGCACTGTAAACCCTAACACAGGGCTCCCTATATACTACATAATGTTATTATCATCCTATAAAGTGCTCAGCACCACCAACACAGACATCTGTACTGCATACTGTATCATCTTACAAAAGTGCCAATATCTTACCCAACAATATATACAGTGATGGAGCTACATGGTACGGACACAATGCCACCAAACACTATTGGCTGGCAGAGGGCAAACACCATAGCACTTAAACTTCTGAATAGGTTTTTGTGATCTGAGGCCTTTATTTGGAGAAAAAAGAGAACACAATGTGACACATTGTCAAATACCCTCATTCTTTCATAAACCTTTAATTTATTAGGAGAGGGGCAGCTATTTATTTTTTACTAGCGACTTGCCCGTCAAAAAATGACGGCAATAGAATTGTAAGGCAGCTAATGCTGTTTGGTACACAAAGTAAGTATTTTGGTTGTGCGAGTACCTTCGGCGCTCATTGCGAGCCTCTTGGTTGGTTATGAGAGCTCCTTTGGCAGTCTGTGTAAGGTTTGCGCTAATGGCCTTTTGGTTCGCATTGTGAGCCTCTCCCCTGGTGGTGTTGTGATCCTGTAAACACTGTTAGCGCTCCTTGTGAGGCGTGCACTGATCGCCTTTAGCGTTTTTTGTGATTCTGTAATTTTTTAATTTTCTTTTCTCTGTGTATGTATTTTTTTATGTTAATTAGTAAAGTTATAAATTAATATACTTTACCTATTTGTAATTAATATATGCAGGAAGCAATATGCTGAAGAGCTAACAATCTGTTTTGATGTTCCTGCAGCATACAATGTAGGTTTGCAGTGTTGTTGAGCTGAGGTCTAAGTGTCAGCAATGTGTGCAGTGTGTAGTGTAAATAGGCTGCGTGCGCTCAGGGAAACCGTTTATTTAGCTGTGTATTTCCGCATTTTGTAATGTTAATGTTATTAGTTTGCAATTAGGGTTGTAAAATGGCTGCAATTGTGTATGTGTTAGGTGGGTGTAGAGCATTTAGCGTGCTTCCTAATAGTGTATTTAGTCAGTCGTAGGGGTCTGTGTAAAAGGCGTATGTGCTTGGCGGTGTTTTGCGTGCTTAAGGGTCGTGTAGCCTCGTTTTCATTTTTTCCAGCGCCCATTTTTTCTCTTGCTTAGGGGATTTTTGAGTGGCAAAAATCTTTAAATTCTATTTAAATTGGTGTGTAACTTTATTCCCAGACGTACTGGCTGTCTGTCCCCCCTCTCTGTGTGTTTTTTTAAAATGTTTAAAATTTTACTTTGTATTTAGTGTGTTCTTCAAGTTTTTCGCTGTGCGTTTTGCGGCCGTTAAGTTCGTATTTTTTGCGATTCGTATTGGTGTTGACCATTTAGCGTGCTTCATAATAGTGTATTTAGTAGGTTGTACGGGTCTGTGTAAAAGGCGTATGTGTTTTGCGTGCTTAGGGGTCGTGTAGCCTCGTTTTTTGTTTTTTTCGGCGGCCATTTTTTCTCTCACTTAGGGGATTTTCAAGGGTCAAAAGTCTTTAAATTCTATTTAAATTGGCGTGTAACCTCATTTCCAGACATCCTGGCTGTCCCCCCTATTTATTTTTGTTTTGTATTTAGTGTGGTTTTCGATGTGCGTGTTGCGGCCGTTAAGTTCGTATTTTTTGCGGCTTGTATTTTCTTTTTCCTCAGTGGCAATTTTATTTTCTAAGTGTTACGGGCCGTAATTTTTATAGCCGATTTTTTTTTCAAAGTGCTACGGGTCTCGCACTTTGATTTGTGTTTTGTGTTGATGTGTAGTTGTTGATGCGGGTTGTAGGTATGATGCGCAAGGTGTGCGGGGTCGTAGGGATGAGCGCCTAGGGTGCTCATCACCAGCGCAGTGAGCGCCTTTGGCGCTCCCTCCCTAAGTCATATGGGGTTTTAGGGATGAGTGCCTATGGCGCTCATCTCCACCAGCGCAAGGAGTGCCTTTGGCGAGCTGGCAATTTTAAAGTTGCGTTACCAACGGTTTTTGGCAAGCCCGCGCTGCTGAGAACTATATATGATAGAAATGTCATCTGATTACCCTGGGTATACAACCTTGAGAAAGGTGGTCTGAAATATTTCCCCTGGGACCCTCCAATCACTAGCTCTGCCACTGGCTGTATAGTGTGGTGATAGCAGGGAATTTATAATTAATTGATGTAAGAATAATATACAAACAAATTGTAATCCTGTTTGATTGCAAACTGATAAAACACATGTAATTGCTGATTTCTTAATACATTTAGGACTAACTTCTGCCTCTTCCCACTAGCTATTCATTTTTCTGTAGTATATGTCTAACAGCCCCGTTAAATCAATAGATAGACCAATAACCACACACCAGTCACACTTTCACTTTCCCCTGAAGACTACCCATGTAAGGTGTAGAAAATCATGCCCTGAATCACTCCAGGTAATTATAATTTCACATGATGGCCAAAAACTGCAGTCATTTAATTGTAATGTAACTTTTCCACTGTAAAGGATTACTGAATGCTGCATTTCCGGTATACTGTGTTGAAAAGCCAAACTTGATTTAGCAAAATTGTTTATAAAGTAAAAAATACAGCCTTTAATTTATGAATTAATTATGCTTACAGCAGAAGGAACTGGCAACCCACTCCAGTACCTTTGCCAATAAAACCTTCTAGATTAGCACAACCAGACACAAGATGTTCCTGGCATGCTGAGGACCATAGGGTCATGGAGAGTCGGACACGACTGAATGACTAAAGAACAACAAGATAGCAGCAGCTACCTAGTTTGAAATGCCTTAATGATTAAATTCCAGCTTTATTAAAAACACAAGCATATAAAGGATTGGTACGATTCAGCTGAAAAGGACAACTTTCACTTGTAGTAGTAGAGAAATAGAAACAGACATGGTCGTACTGTAAATCAATTGCCTGGGCCTTGTTGCCCTGGCAGATATAGACCACCAGCTAGTAATAATAATAATGGCTTGTACATTGTAAGTATTGCAAGCAGGGCCTCTCATACATATCCATTGTGTCAGGCAGGAATTTTGTAATCTCTGCTCCAGTTATAATGTAGTGTATTAAAAAGATCAGACTATTATTAACTATGTGATTCTTATGTTATTACTCTTTGTAATTGTTTGTTGTGTGTTGTTGCAGCGGATTTGCAGCTTGCCGAGGCCGTAGCCCTGGTAAACAGCCTTCCTAATTGGAGTGTGGTAGACAAGAAAATCATGTCAACAAAATCTCCTGACAGCAAATACATATTTGGCAAAGGAAATTTCCAGTTTCTCACAGGTATACCTCACAACAAAGCAGGAAGAACCTGCAAAGAAGTTACTGAAAAATGTAAAGAAAAGAAACTTGTAATGGATTTTTAAATAACCAAAGCATAATGTCTGGCTCCAAGCATAATTAACCAGGGAAAATCTCATACATTCTGGAGAGCTGTTGTTGCAGTGAATGATGCAAGGGTCTGTTTCTGGACCAGTGAGAGGAAAGGGTTCAAACTTAGACATTTTACAGGACTGTAATGAAGTAAAACTTTACATTATTCCGAATATTTAGTCAGCCTTTCATTCCTAGTTTTGCTGGGTTTAATTAAATTAATTATTACTTAATTATGGAAGGTTTGATAATGGGATAATGGTTTTAGAAAGTAATAATGCATAATAAATATAAATCATGTATTAAATGTTATAGGTAATTATGCTGTGTATAGGAGCCACCATTACATTGTATATTTTGGTTTGGACTGCAGAATACAAGCTATCTCAGTGACACACATTTTACATAACTTTATATATTGCCCTCTACCCACTGCCAAAGTAGAAAACAAAAACACTGTAATGGTGATTCTTAATACTCATAATTGGATTTTATAGTTAATTAACTGTATGCTTTAATATTTACATAAACATCCTCTTGTAGATTTATATAGATAACATTACAGTATGTAGTATCCAATATATTGTGATAGACATGGAGAAAGACATCTATTTTGTGATTTTCATCTGTACTGTTTTTCTGCTTTTACAGACACAATAAAAGGACTGTCTCAGATAACTGCAGTTTTTATGAATATAGAGAGAATTTCTTCTGTGACTAAGGTAATAACGGAGATAAAGCAGAATCATACAGTGTGATTGATAGTAGAGACCACAGTATATGATGTTCTGCACTTATACTATATACTATTATATATACTACTATACTATATACTATAAACTTATACTATTTGTGTGTGATAAGGTCACGTTGATGTAGGATTGCATTTAGGGTATATGGAAGGTCTCTGGGTTTTACTAGGTATATAATATACATGTACACTATTTACTTTTATGTTATTTATTTATTTATTTATTTAGGAAAGTACTTAAAAGCTGTTTACTGCCTAAAATCAAACAAATATTACCTACTTGGGTATGCCCAGACTGTGTTGTCACTGGTTTCCAGCATTTTCTCTGATTCTCTTTTGTGTCATAGAAAGAACTAGAAGCCGCATGGGGTGTGAAGGTGTTTGACAGGTACACAGTGGTCCTCAATATTTTCCGGTATAATGCCCGCACAAGGGAGGCCAAGCTACAGATTGCACTGGCGGAGCTTCCACTTATAAGGTAGGTAGATGCTTTAAATACGTGAATTTCAATCTTGGGCCATGTCTATCTCAAGTTATATTATATAAATTATTTTAAAGGATCCATGTAAACTTACTATTATATAAAATTAGAATGTTTTATACATTATGCAAGTTTATTTGCAAAATATTATACTAGATTTAATAAAGCTGACACTAAGAAGTACTGACATGAATATTTTTTTATTTGTTGTATTTAATAACCTTAGCTTCACTAATGTAGTGTAGTCTAGGACTTGGTGATCCTCATATGTGTTTGCATTACTAGCTTTATATTGAAAGTGTGGTATTAAAACACACTTGGAGATGTCCAAAGAATCCCAAGACGTTGTCACTCTAAATGATTACATTTCACATTAAAGACCACTGATTTACATAATAAAAAATTGTCATCATTCATTCATCACTTATATCGGCCATTCCACAATTATCAAGCACTCTGAGCTACTAATGGGCATTGGGAGTCATAAAAACAATGGTGGGATCTTGTGGATTATCTTTACGCCACTGGTGCGCGCCCCCGACGACGATTATGCTCACGCGCGTCACAGTGGCATCTAGTGGTAGAAGTGCATAGCAGACCCTGCAATGCAATATTCACGCAGTGACAGTCATCAGGTGTCACTATGGTAAGAGAGACAGAAAGGGGAGAGAGGTAAGGGGGGCACAGAAAGGGGAAAGCAATATTCTCCTTTCGCACTCCCCCCCCCCCCCTCCCCAGCTGTCTCTCTGCCCCGCTTATCTCTCTACCCTTTCTGTCTCTTTTACCATAGTGACACCCAATGACTGTCACTGTGTGAATATTGCATTGCAGTGCTGGTCTGTGCAGGGTTTGTCCCCCTCCCCAGCTGTCTCTCTGCCCCCCTTACCTCTCTCCCCTTTCTGTCTCTTTTACCATAGTGACACCCAATGACTGTCACTGTGTGAATATTGCATTGCTGGTCTGTGCAGGGTCTATCCCCCTCCCCAGCTGTCTCTCTGCCCCCCTTACCTCTCTCCCCTTTCTGTGCCCCTGTTACCTCTCTCCCCTTTCTGTGCCCCCCTTACCTCTCTCCCCTTTCTGTCTCTTTTACCATAGTGACACCCAATGACTGCCACTGTGTGAATATTGCATTGCAGTGCTGGTCTGTGCAGGGTCTGTCCCCCTCCCCAGCTGTCTCTCTGCCCCCCTTACCTCTCTCCCCCTTCTGTGCCCCCCTTACCTCTCTCCCCTTTCTGTCTCTTTTACCATAGTGACACCCAATGACTGTCACTGTGTGAATATTGCATTGCTGGTCTGTGCAGGGTCTGTCCCCCTCCCCAGCTGTCTCTCTGCCCCCCCTTACCTCTATCCCCTTTCTGTGCCCCCCTTACCTCTCTCCCATTTCTGTCTCTTTTACCATAGTGACCCTGATGACTGTCACTGTGTGAATATTGCATTGCAGTGCTGGTCTGTGCAGGGTCTGTCCCCCTCCCCAGCTGTCTCTCTGCCCCCCTTACCTCTCTCCCCTTTCTGTGCCCCTCTTACCTCTCTCCCCTTTCTGTCTCTTGTTTACCATAGTCACCCCGATGACTGTCACTGTGTGAATATTGCATTGCAGTGCTGGTCTGTGCAGGGTCTGTCCCCCTCCCCAGCTGTCTCTCTGCCCCCCGTACCTCTCTCCCCTTCTGTGCCCCCCTTACCTCTCTCCCCTTTCTGTCTCTTTTACCATAGTGACACCCAATGACTGTCACTGTGTGAATATTGCATTGCAATGCTGGTCTGTGCAGGGTCTGTCCCCCTCCCCAGCTGTCTCTCTGCCCCCCCTTACCTCTCTCCCCTTTCTGTGCCCCCCTTACCTCTCTCCCCTTTATGTCTCTTGTTTACCATAGTCACCCCCCGATGACTGTCACTGTGTGAATATTGCATTGCAGTGCTGGTCTGTGCAGGGTCTGTCCCCCTCCCCAGCTGTCTCTCTGCCCCCCTTACCTCTCTCCCCTTCTGTGCCCCCCTTACCTCTCTCCCCTTTCTGTCTCTTTTACCATAGTGACACCCAATGACTGTCACTGTGTGAATATTGCATTGCAGTGCTGGTCTGTGCAGGGTCTGTCCCCCTCCCCAGCTGTCTCTCTGCCCCCCCTTACCTCTATCCCCTTTCTGTGCCCCCCTTACCTCTCTCCCCTTTCTGTCTCTCTTACCATAGTGACCCTGATGACTGCCACTGTGTGAATATTGCATTGCTGGTCTGTGCAGGGTCTATACCCTCCCCAGCTGTCTCTCTGCCCCCCTTACCTCTCTCCCCTTTCTGTGCCCCCCTTACCTCTCTCCCCTTTCTGTCTCTCTTACCATAGTGACCCTGATGACTGCCACTGTGTGAATATTGCATTGCTGGTCTGTGCAGGGTCTATACCCTCCCCAGCTGTCTCTCTGCCCCCCTTACCTCTCTCCCCTTTCTGTGCCCCCCTTACCTCTCTCCCCTTTCTGTCTCTCTTACCATAGTGACCCTGATGACTGTCACTGTGTGAATATTGCATTGCAATGCGGATGTATGCAGGGTCTATCCCCTCTCCCCAGCTGTCTCTCTGCCCCCCTTACCTCTCTCCCCTTTCTGTGCCCCCCTTATCTCTCTACCCTTTCTGTCTCTCTTACCATAGTGACCCCGATGACTGCCACTGTGTGAATATTGCATTGCTGGTCTGTGCAGGGTCTATCCCCCTCCCCAGCTGTCTCTCTGCCCCCCCTTACCTCTATCCCCTTTCTGTGCCCCCCTTACCTCTCTCCCCTTTCTGTCTCTTTTACCATAGTGACACCCAATGACTGCCACTGTGTGAATATTGCATTGCAGTGCTGGTCTGTGCAGGGTCTGTCCCCCTCCCCAGCTGTCTCTCTGCCCCCCCCTTACCTCTCTCCCCTCTCTGTGCCCCCCTTACCTCTCTCCCCTTTCTGTGCCCCCCTTACCTCTCTCCCCTTTCTGTCTCTCTTACCATAGTGACCCCGATGACTGCCACTGTGTGAATATTGCATTGCAGTGCTGGTCTGTGCAGGGTCTGTCCCCCTCCCCAGCTGTCTCTCTGCCCCCCCTTACCTCTCTCCCCTTTCTGTGCCCCCCTTACCTCTCTCCCCTTTCTGTCTCTTTTACCATAGTGACACCCAATGACTGTCACTGTGTGAATATTGCATTGCAATGCTGGTCTGTGCAGGGTCTGTCCCCCTCCCCAGCTGTCTCTCTGCCCCCCCTTACCTCTCTCCCCTTTCTGTGCCCCCCTTACCTCTCTCCCCTTTATGTCTCTTGTTTACCATAGTCACCCCCCGATGACTGTCACTGTGTGAATATTGCATTGCAGTGCTGGTCTGTGCAGGGTCTGTCCCCCTCCCCAGCTGTCTCTCTGCCCCCCTTACCTCTCTCCCCTTCTGTGCCCCCCTTACCTCTCTCCCCTTTCTGTCTCTTTTACCATAGTGACACCCAATGACTGTCACTGTGTGAATATTGCATTGCAGTGCTGGTCTGTGCAGGGTCTGTCCCCCTCCCCAGCTGTCTCTCTGCCCCCCCTTACCTCTATCCCCTTTCTGTGCCCCCCTTACCTCTCTCCCCTTTCTGTCTCTCTTACCATAGTGACCCTGATGACTGCCACTGTGTGAATATTGCATTGCTGGTCTGTGCAGGGTCTATACCCTCCCCAGCTGTCTCTCTGCCCCCCTTACCTCTCTCCCCTTTCTGTGCCCCCCTTACCTCTCTCCCCTTTCTGTCTCTCTTACCATAGTGACCCTGATGACTGCCACTGTGTGAATATTGCATTGCTGGTCTGTGCAGGGTCTATACCCTCCCCAGCTGTCTCTCTGCCCCCCTTACCTCTCTCCCCTTTCTGTGCCCCCCTTACCTCTCTCCCCTTTCTGTCTCTCTTACCATAGTGACCCTGATGACTGTCACTGTGTGAATATTGCATTGCAATGCGGATGTATGCAGGGTCTATCCCCTCTCCCCAGCTGTCTCTCTGCCCCCCTTACCTCTCTCCCCTTTCTGTGCCCCCCTTATCTCTCTACCCTTTCTGTCTCTCTTACCATAGTGACCCCGATGACTGCCACTGTGTGAATATTGCATTGCTGGTCTGTGCAGGGTCTATCCCCCTCCCCAGCTGTCTCTCTGCCCCCCCTTACCTCTATCCCCTTTCTGTGCCCCCCTTACCTCTCTCCCCTTTCTGTCTCTTTTACCATAGTGACACCCAATGACTGCCACTGTGTGAATATTGCATTGCAGTGCTGGTCTGTGCAGGGTCTGTCCCCCTCCCCAGCTGTCTCTCTGCCCCCCCCCTTACCTCTCTCCCCTCTCTGTGCCCCCCTTACCTCTCTCCCCTTTCTGTGCCCCCCTTACCTCTCTCCCCTTTCTGTCTCTCTTACCATAGTGACCCCGATGACTGCCACTGTGTGAATATTGCATTGCAATGCTGGTCTGTGCAGGGTCTATCCCCCTCCCCAGCTGTCTCTCTGCCCCCCCTTACCTCTCTCCCCTTTCTGTGCCCCCCTTACCTCTCTCCCCTTTCTGTCTCTTTTACCATAGTGACACCCAATGACTGCCACTGTGTGAATATTGCATTGCAATGCTGGTCTGTGCAGGGTCTATCCCCCTCCCCAGCTGTCTCTCTGCCCCCCCTTACCTCTCTCCCCTTTCTGTGCCCCCCTTACCTCTCTCCCCTTTCTGTCTCTTTTACCATAGTGACCCTGATGACTGTCACTGTGTGAATATTGCATTGCAATGCTGGTCTGTGCAGGGTCTGTCCCCCTCCCCAGCTGTCTCTCTGCCCCCCCTTACCTCTCTCCCCTCTCTGTGCCCCCCTTACCTCTCTCCCCTTTCTGTCTCTCTTACCATAGTGACCCCGATGACTGTCACTGTGTGAATATTGCATTGCAATGCTGGTCTGTGCAGGGTCTGTCCCCCTCCCCAGCTGTCTCTCTGCCCCCCCTTACCTCTCTCCCCTTTCTGTCCCCCTCCCCAGCTGTCTCTCTGCCCCCCTTACCTCTCTCCCCTTTCTGTGCCCCCCTTACCTCTCTCCCCTTTCTGTCTCTCTTACCATAGTGACCCCGATGACTGTCACTGTGTGAATATTGCATTGCTGGTCTGTGCAGGGTCTGTCCCCCTCCCCAGCTGTCTCTCTGCCCCCCTTACCTCTATCCCCTTTCTGTGCCCCCCTTACCTCTCTCCCCTTTCTGTCTCTCTTACCATAGTGACACCCAATGACTGTCACTGTGTGAATATTGCATTGCAATGCTGGTCTGTGCAGGGTCTGTCCCCCTCCCCAGCTGTCTCTCTGCCCCCCTTACCTCTATCCCCTTTCTATGCCCCCCTTACCTCTCTTCCCTTTCTGTCTCTCTTACCATAGTCACCCCGATGACTGTCACTGTGTGAATATTGCATTGCTGGTCTGTGCAGGGTCTGTCCCCCTCCCCAGCTGTCTCTCTGCCCCCCTTACCTCTATCCCCTTTCTGTGCCCCCCTTACCTCTCTCCCCTTTCTGTCTCTCTTACCATAGTGACCCCGATGACTGTCACTGTGTGAATATTGCATTGCTGGTCTGTGCAGGGTCTGTCCCCCTCCCCAGCTGTCTCTCTGCCCCCCTTACCTCTATCCCCTTTCTGTGCCCCCCTTACCTCTCTCCCCTTTCTGTCTCTCTTACCATAGTGACACCCAATGACTGTCACTCCGTGAATATTGCATTGCAGTGCTGGTCTGTGCAGGGTCTTCTCTGCACTCCTACCACTAGATGCCGCTCTGATGCGCGCATGCATAATCGGGTCGGCTGCGCGATATCAGGGCGCACGCATCAGTGGTGTAAGGATAATCCACAAGATCCCAATGGTGAACATATAAGGAATGATTTACTCTAGATACAAAAGGCTAGTACAATGTAGAATACATTTTGTGATGGAACCAATGATCTAGTAGCAATAATTGAGGTTTCTTGTTTTATATCATCAGTTGATCTTTACAGTCATTGTTTTTTGTTGTGTTTCTATTCAAATAGTACACATCATTTACACACTTACATTGCAAAAGCAATCCGTGGTAGGGACTGTGCAGCTCTTAAAGTATTTTGCAGTGCTGTGACTGTATTGGTCAGGGCAAGAATGTCTCATAAACACACATACTCTGTTCTACTTTATATTAGCTTTTATCCACTATAAACAGTAGAAAAAGCTTATTAAACAGTAAATCATACGCTAAGTGGACTTACTGTTAAGAGTAAGTGTTGACAAAGATGTTAAAATGTTCACTATAGTTTTCTTAAGTACTACTGAAAACATTAACATTTGTGATTGAACTTTGCATTGTACAAGTGTAATTAACTTAGACAAGATTACAAAATGTTAAATGTGGCATGCACTTAATGTAAAATGTACCTGTGTCACAAACCTCTAACAGACCCATTCACCTTGTTTATTTTTTCATTAGCACAGTTGTTTTGTAAGCAATAACACTTTGACACCTCAAAACGTCTTTACTTAATATTGAAGCCAAAGGGTCAGTTAATCCCCTATATGGTTCTGAATTGGGAGCGGGATCATTTCGAGTTTATTTATCTAGGCCAGAGCTCATCGTAAGGAGATTTGGGTTTAAGTCCCAACTCTATAGCTCAATGAAAGTGCTTAAAAAAAAATTCTATTGGTACGAGATTTAATGCAGCCCTAATAAATTCCCTCTACATGTAAAACCATAGCCCGTAATGTAGCCAGTAAGACTTACTTTAAATTGACCCCGTAAAGCAAGCCGCTGCTGATCTGTTGTTTTGGAGCGAAAAAAGCCTGTGGGACGTGAAGCTTCGTGGCCGCAAATCCTTTGTTCTCTCAAGCCCGTAACTGCTACAATGCCAATCATGCTATTAAATTGCAACAATTTCACTTACCCTAAACCCCGTAAGAAGCCAATGGGTGCTGGAGAGGACCCGCAAGGGGGGTGAAGTCCAATCCGTAGCACTGTAAATGCATATATACACACACTACTGTACTTTTATTAACAGGGAAAGTGATGTTAGGTTTTAGAATTAATAGCACAACATTCTCAAGCTCGCAAATCAGCCCCAAAAATACTTTATTTCATGTTTATTTTCCATGTTATAATGATCCCGGCAATGAATGTGTTAATACAAATACTGTAACATATGTCATGTGATAGAATATCATATTCACAGCTTTATCAGTATTGCATCATATCTGCAATGTGGGTCTGATCATAACTCGTAATGGAACCCAGTAAGACTTTGAAATCCAACCTCCATTTTTCAGTGACGTAATTCTGACTATCTCATTTGCCATTGGCTCCATCTAAACCTGTAACTACGGGTTTGACTAATTGATCACTCGCATCCAACATTCAACAAATGGTTTATGGGTTTGCGTCTCAAGCCCGTAGCTCGCAGCATGTTCTAATTTAATAGCTAGGAAACTTGGCCAAATTTCAAGCCTGCAGCCGTTTCGGGTCTCTACTGGCTTCGAATTTAATGTGGCTGCTAGCCATTTACAAACTGTTTCTCAACCACATTTTTGAAATGCTTCTGAGAGACAGTCTGTAAGTGGCTAGTACATCTAGTACCAATATAAACATTGTATGCATGAGTTAGAGGGCAGACATTTGCAGGGACGTTTTGGAAGGTTTGAGTGAGTTAAAACTTTTAAGCACTTGTTAATAAAATGTATGTGTAAATATGCAAACAAGCATTTAGGTAGTTGTATGTTAATGTTAAAACAGGAGAAACGTCTGTATACCTTTAACCACTGTCTCTCCCACACTGAATGTTACAGATCCAGCAAAAGCATTGTGTATTATATGACTTTAAGAGTTCTCAGGACCACATTTGCAGGCCCCCGAAATATGTTGCCTTTCAGTGTTTTAGTATTTGCTTTTTTTATGTGGAACATTTTAACAATGCATTTTACAAATGTTTTTTTTTTTCTTCATACAGATCAAACCTAAAAAATGAGTTGGCTCACATGGACCAGCAGGGAGGCGGATCAAGATATATCATGGGTTCAGGTAAAGACCTAGATTAGAACATCATTCTGTAAGCAGGCTATGTATTTGGCCAAAACATATTTAATTTAACATCTTAAAATGATACACACAAAATGATTTGTAGCTTGTATCAATCATATATCAAGCTTACAGGTGACACACTTCAGCAGAGGAGCTTTAAGTTGATTTTAAAATCCAGGTAATATCCCCACAATAATGCTTGTTAATGTCTATAGTTATCCTGGGTCCTGAAAAGGGCAAATAATATGATTAACCAATTTAGTGTGAAAATATGTACAACAAATTATATAAAAAGTGCATTGATTGCCACACTGCTTGTAATAACATAACTTATTTTGTTAACCCTCTCTTAACCAACACGTTTTGTTAACAATATTCATCAATCTGCTGAGACCTGTAGTGATACCCCATTAATATATCCATCCATTTTATTGAATTCACCTATATACTTAACCATCCATCCTTTTGTTTCCATTGTCAGAGAATGGGATAGGGCTCTATCTATCTATCTATCTATCTATCTATCTATCTATCTATCTATCTATTTAGTCATGATATAGGGTCAACTCTCCGTCCATGCACAGGGTTCCTTCTCATACCTGGACAGCTGGAGCAGACAGCCTTTTATCAGATCAGATAGTCACACACAGTGCATGAAAGTCCAGCAGAACATAATTCTACCACCTATGTTTTAACAGATAATCTCTTTATTGAACAGGGCATAGCATGTTTATAGAAAAAATATGATAACTAAACACATTAACACAAAATAATTACACAGTAGTGTCATTAAAAGCAATTAATTGGTAATATTTTTTTTAATACAATTAATTATTTAATAGTTAATCCGCATATTGCAGATCAGAGGAGATCTTAAAAGGTTGAACTTGATGGACTGAAGGTCTTTTTTCAACCTTAAATACTATGGGCCTCATTCTATTATCGGCCGTAAAACGGCTGCAAGGCTGCGATTCCTTGCGGGGGTTCCGTTATCTTGGAATTCAATTATACGGCCCCGTGTATCTTGCAACCGGCCGTAAGCTCAGAAAACTTAAAACCCAAAAATAAATTTAAGCCTGCACTGTACAGCTCTGTAAATGCTAGGGATCATATTGGGGGACATGAGGATTAATAGCAACCCCCTCTCAAGCTTGCACATCAGCCCAAACCCGATTTTACATTAACTGTTTATTTTCCGGCCGCAGTGTGGCCAGGTCTGAGGTGCTCCAAGCACTCTGGACTTTTTACATGGATATTTGACATATATAAAAAATAAATGTATTTACTGATTTGAGTATAGGGGAATGTTGTGCTATTTTTGCTAACACCTACAATCACTTTATAGTCTCCTCAGAGTGCAGGATGGCTTTATTTTGGCTTTATAATGTGCTTAATTGTGTGCCTGCGAGACCTTTTTCCTGCAAGTAAGCTGCGGCTCGGTTTTAGCCTTGCAGAGAGGGTTCCCGGAGCAATAGAATAGCAACCAGGCTTTTCTTGCGGCCGAAACTCTTGCGGCCGTTTTAAATGAAAGGCTTTCCTGCAGCGCGTGTGGCCTCAAGGGATAGCAAGGAGCCGGCCGCAAGCCTGCCGGAATCCCCGGCCATAAGGGAATAGAATAGCAGAATAGCTTGCGGCCGGTCCTTGCGGCCCCGCATCTCCTACGGCCGATAATAGAATGAGGCCCTATGTAACTATGTAATATAATTAAGATCACTAGATCAGAAGACCAAGTTAACCTAATTACTCAGAGCTGTTGCAAAATATATGACTAGTTAATAAGCTGGTTGTTTGCATCTCTCCACAGGAGGCATTCAATGACAAAGGATTGCCTCAGCTCCACAAAGCACCTCTTAGATCTGCCTTTGCAAACAATAATTTGATTACATCTCCATAGACCAGGTCACACAGGATACCGTGAATTACCACAAAACTATTCATAAGACAATACATACAAATATCAGGCTAGTAAAGATTGTAAGCAGGTTCACATAAATATATTACACCCAGTATTATAGCAATCTAAAACATCCACCTCTATTGTACAATGAATATACGCAGAGCTGAATATGGTTCCACCAGTAAATTCCTTAGCCTAGAGGCTTAGTGCAAAGGGAATACATCACATAGCTCCCATTTCCACTTAAAAATAAGCATAAGATATAAAATACTTTTCAAAATAGTTCTGGAAATTAGCAGATTACATATTACATGCCAGTACATTATATGATGTAGAACTGCATAGGGTGTTAAGACAATTCCATGCAATTCAACCATGTTATAGCAACACATTATGGTAAATCTAAGCCCACATCTTGGCAGATCATTGCTCTCTGGTTGCAAGACAATTCAATCCCTTGCAGTATATAATCCTAGCCCACCGTGGTGTAATAAAGCTTGACATTGCCTACCATAGGACTCTTGAAGTTTTGTTTTTACAAGTTTGCAAAGAAAGTTTGTAAAGTTTTATTTCTTGTGTGTGTTTACATGTTTTTTAAACTCATGATGGTTTTCATTGATTATAAGTAAACTGTCTTAAAGAACTGACAACAAATCAAACTTTGTGTCTAACAAGCCATCCCTACATCAGTGCATTCCTATGTCAACACTGTTTCGATGGGCCATCTTTAGGTGAGACATTCCTTGAGGTACAACAGAGACTGCTTAAAGAAAGAGAACTAAAGATTAGAAATGCCTTGGAAAAGCTGAAAAAAAAGAGGAACCTTCTCAGGACTCAGCGCCGACGCAGAGAGTTCCCCATCATTTCTGTAATGGGCTATACTAACTGTGGTGAGTAGAAAAACATGTGTGGGCTCCTACACTTCATACAGTGAAATTCTTCCATAGATTAAGGGTAGTTGTATCTTTGTAGCTGTATTATTCCACAAAACACTGCTATAATGTTGCAAATCAAAGTTGAGCATAGGGAGACAATGCTTTCATACTCTAGAAACATGAATTTGAATTACATGCCTGTGGTTAAGAAAAAAGTCAATATTCCCTCTTATTAACTAAAAGAAAAATACCTGTGTATTTGAATGCAATCTTGCATTTACTGTATGAGATTTTGTGTAAAACTTTGTCTGTGTGGTATTCAGTTGTACAGTATAAGCATTGATAGTTGTTGATGTAATTTCATTATTGTGGTTGATTGGAGGCTCTTGTAGTTAATCATTGTAATATTTAATCCACAGGTAAAACTACTTTGATTAAGGCCCTGACAGGAGACGCAGCTCTCCAGCCACGTGACCAGCTCTTTGCCACTCTTGATGTCACGGCCCACGCTGGCTTACTGCCCTGTCGTATGCCTGTGATTTATGTTGACACCATTGGGTTTCTTTCTCAACTCCCACATAATCTGATTGAGTCCTTCTCTGCCACTCTTGAAGATGTGGTGTATTCAGTAAGTGAACAACCAGATAGTTTGCATGTCTCTACTTTACTTTAATTTTATTTATTTTTTGCAAATGGGCTTTAAATTTTCTGTTAAAAGACTAAATTAACTGCATTCTATTTTCAAACTTTGTTGTTTTTTTTTAAATACACCTGAAAAAATAGGCATTATGTAGAATGTAAAAAAAAAAATGCCACTTTTATTACATTTCTTTTAGCAATTAAGCAGCTGTGTTTTCTGCTGATCAAGTCCCTGTGATTGTAGGATACTTTGAATTCACAAGTAGTTCCTGCCTGCACAATGGGAATATGACACATACAACTACTTGTTCACTAATCAGGTCTAAAGGGAATCTCATTAGTTTACTAAGTGCCACACTTTGTAAACAGCAGGCAAGAAAACAAAATGGAACCCTGCAATTATGAATATTTGTATGTAAAAGTTCCATATTGTAAGGGTTGTGTTTAATATTTTGCTTTCTAAAATGATTTCTTCATGTTTAGTATTTTATGATTGGGATCTCTTGCAAAAGCTCTGCATGCGGGCTTGTCACTTTTGTTTTTTAATCCTCCAGGATTTACTTGTCCATGTAAGAGATATCAGTCACCCAGAGACTGAGAATCAGAAGTCCAGTGTCCTGTCAGTGCTGAGGAACCTGAATGTACCACAGCAGCTGCTGGACAACATGGTCGAGGTTCATAACAAAATTGATTTAGTTGAAAAGTAAGTAAGTTTGTTATATATTATATCATATTTGTAGAGCTCCATCATATTCTGTAGTGAGTAATAAAGTATTTCTAAAACCCATCTACTTATAAATGTTTGCTCTGAGTTCATGAGAATATGTCTGTCTCATTTTTCTTGTTGCTGTATTAACAGATTTGATACATGTATGAATGAATTTTTTTTTTTAGGTAGATAATTCTATACAATGTATAATTAGAAAAGCTAAATAATGGGCTTCAACTCAGAGTCAATGCTACAGATTATAATAAAACCAGTTATATGGAAAATAATTACGCTTAAAAAAGCTATTTTAAAAATATAAATTTTAAAGGATCTTTAAGATATATATTATGCTGTTATGAGTAACTTGACTTTGATAATGGGCAAAATGGTTTTACACAGTTTAAAATAAATAAAGCCTTTGATTTGACTCCTTTAAAGCAGAACTGAATAGTTATTTTTATTGTCTATTATTCATTATTTTCAATGCTTCAGCATATTCCGTAGAGCTATACATGGGGTTAAGAACAAAGAAAAATACAATATTAACACATAATAAAAAATGGAGGGCCCTGTATTTGAGTTTAAAATATTTTAAAAATAAAATGCATGTAATTGCATACCAGTGTTTCAGTCAATGTGGCAAAAAAAGTCTAAAAGCCTCAAGTTCTCATAAATATTAATATTAATTAATTGCCAATCACTTGATCGATGTGGACCTAGTGGCCTTGATGAAAATCTTGAGCACAATTACTGGGTAAATCTGTTGTACCCCCTAGTTCAGTCAAGTACCTGCCATTATGAATATGTTGTTGTTTAGTCGTTCAGTCGCGTCCAACTCTCAGTGACTCTATGGACCACAGCACACCTGGTGCTTCTCTCAGTCATTGCTCCTCTGAGCTCCATCAAGTTCATGTTCATTGCTCCAGTGACCTCATCTTTCCATCTCCACTTCTGCCTTCCCCTTCTTCTTGTGCCATCAATCTAGCATAACGTCTCATGATATGACCAAAATATTTGAGCTTCAGCCTCATGATCATACTTTGTGACATAGATAGGACCTTGTATTCCAATACTCCACGGGCTCAATTAAAAGCTAGCAGTAACATATGACAACTTTCAGAGCAGTGTCCAAAATCATCTCACTTCACAGAGCAGTGTAAAAAACTTACAATTTTTTTTTTGCCCCTTATCAAGTTTAGTCTTTAGTCTCTGTATTGTACTTAATAGGATGAGCTTTATTGTATACTAGCGACTTGCCCGTCAAAAAATGACGGCAATAAAATTTGAAGCCATGGTAATGCTGTTTGCCACCGAATGTGAGGTTATGGCCTCCCTGAGCAGCTTCGGCGCTCATCGCGAGCCACAACTTGCTAACCTATGGTGCTCATTGCAAGCCTCTCTCCCTGTGTTACTACCTTGGGTTAAGTGTCCGTGGCTTTGATTAAGTATTACTGCTTTTGATTAAATGTTACTGGCTTGTATTAAGTGTTACTGTTTAGCGTTAATTGTTAGTGCTTAGGGCTTGTATTTACGTCCTTCGGCTGTGTTTTATGTCTTTTGGCCTCGTTTTCGGTTTGTTTAATTTTTTACGTCCGCCATTTTCTATTGAAAAAAAAATCTAAAATATCCCTGAAATTAACTTGCAACCTCACTCACAGGCTCCCTGGCACTCCCCCTGATCTGTGTGTGAAAGTAAATTTGAGGCATATTTGTGTGTTTTTGCAGTTTGACGTTTCAGCCATTAAATGTGTATTTTTGCAGACTGGAATTTATTGTCCGTCGCTAAGTCCCATTTCATGGGCGTCGCTAACTTGCAGTGAGCGCCTTGGGCGATCTTTTTGTCTAAGTCCCAATGTCTCGGGATGAGCGGCTGTGGCGTGCATCGCCACCAGCGCAATGAGCAACTTCTGCTCCATTGCCCAGGTCCCACTGGTCGCAGGGATGAGCGCCTGTGGAGCTCATCTCCACCAGAGCATTTAGCGCCTTTAATGCTCATTGCCTAAATCCTGCGGGTTGCGGGGATTAGCGCCTGTAGTGCACATCTCCACCAGCGCAATGAGCGCCTTCCACGCTCATTGCCTGGCCGAAACCATGGCCCTTGCTTCATGAGGGCCGCAGTTGCACAAGCCCACATTTTTACCATGGTGTTACCAACAACTTTTGGCAAGCCGCTCTGCTCACAACTATATGTCATTATAAAATACAAACCCTTTTTGCTAATTGCTATATATATATATATATATACATATATATGTATGTATGTACTTAGTATAAAGATATTGATATTCTGATAACGTAGAAAGTATATTTTAAAGAAATGCTTTATATTAGTTTGTAAAAATAAATAGTAGGTGTGTGAAGGACTATTATTTGTCCCATGTTAACCCTTGTTTTGCCCCCTCTAGACGTGAGGACTCTGCCTCTGCTCTTCCAGTGTCTGCTCTTCATGGGTACGGGCTGGATGAACTGAAAGAACAAGTAGAAGCTGCAGTGATGAGAAGCACTGGAAGAAACATGAAGATCATCACTGTGAACCTGCAGAGTCCTCAATTAAGGTAAATCACATCATTACTTGACTGAAGTGTATTATGGAGCAGGCTGACATGCAGAATACAGTACAGTTTATAGGTTCCTCTGTCCAGCCACCAATCTACACTTGATAACACTCCTGAGGAAATGTAAGACATTTTTGTAGGTTTAGTATTTCACTTGGTATTTCATCATTTTACTTGAAGATTTAAACAAGAAGTTTCATAGCTGCATTTTAACATGTTATTGCTGAAAGTCCTGTGGGTAGGGCTTCATGTCCAAATACTTATATCTGCCAGGAAATGTGTGTGTATATATGTATATATATGTATATATATATATATATATATATATATATATATATATATATATATATATATAAAAATAAATAAATTATAGGCCATGTATAAAAGCATCATTGTGGCTCTCTGGCTATTAAACTAGCTCTATGTGTGGTCCCTGAGTTTACTGAAATGAGTGTATTTAGATATTGATATACCTTGTTGTTTCACTCAATATCCTCCATGTGCGGCTAAAATACCAGCTGCAAAGTCACGTCCTAATGCGGAGATGTATTGGCATCCAAATAAACCAGACTAAAATGTTATTGGCATTAGCAAGCACATTTATATGATAAATAGAGGTAACGATAATTTAGATTATTCATTTCCCAGAAGACTGTTGAATGAAGGCCAGACTGTTGAGTGAAGGGATGAGAAGCACTGAAGCCAGATCATAGTTTGCCTTTAAATCATATGTTGTAGGTTTAATGCAGCACATTATTCTTAAGCTAAATTCAGACTTTCAAGCAGTAGAAAATCCCGATTTGTGCTGGCAATTATACATCCCAAAGTTCGCTGAGGAAGATGTCAGAAGCTATAAGTATGATTAGGTCAGTTGCAAATAGAGGGAGCTCAATAATGTTTTCTGAAGACACACCAAGCAGGTGCTGACTTGGATAAAAGCTGTATTCTATACCGTATATACTCGAGTATAAGCCTATAGACACCTATTTTACCACAAAATACTGGGAAAACTTAGTCACTCGAGTATAAGCCGAGGGTAGGAAATGTGCTGCCCCCATGACCCTCTTGTGTGCCCTCTCTCTCCTGTGTCTCTCCCCCCCCTTCCCTTCCCTGTGTCGCTTTCCCTCCCCCTCCCTTCCCTGTGTCGCTTTCCCTCCCCCTACCTTCCCTGTGTCGCTTTCCCTCTCTTCCCTGTGTCGCTTTCCCTCCCCCTCCCTTCTGTGTCGCTTTCCCTCCCCCTCCCTTCTGTGTCGCTTTCCCTCCCCCTCCCTTCTGTGTCGCTTTCCCTCCCCCTCCCTTCTGTGTCGCTTTCCCTCCCCCTCCCTTCTGTGTCGCTTTCCCTCTCTTCCCTGTGTCGCTTTCCCTCTCTTCCCTGTGTCGCTTTCCCTCTCTTCCCTGTGTCGCTTTCCCTCTCTTCCCTGTGTCGCTTTCCCTCTCTTCCCTGTGTCGCTTTCCCTCTCTTCCCTGTGTCGCATTCCCTCTCTTCCCTGTGTCGCATTCCCTCTCTTCCCTGTGTCGCTTTCCCTCCCCCTCCCTTCTGTGTCGCATTCCCTCTCTTCCCTGTGTCGCATTCCCTCTCTTCCCTGTGTCGCTTTCCCTCTCTTCCCTGTCGCTTTCCCTCTCTTCCCTGTCGCTTTCCCTCTCTTCCCTGTGTCGCATTCCCTCTCTTCCCTGTGTCGCATTCCCTCTCTTCCCTGTGTCGCATTCCCTCTCTTCCCTGTGTCGCATTCCCTCTCTTCCCTGTGTCGCTTTCCCTCTCTTCCCTGTGTCGCTTTCCCTCCCCCTCCCTTCCCTCTCTTCCCTGTGTCGCTTTCCCTCCTCCTCTCTTCCCTGTCGCTTTCCCTCTCTTCCCTGTGTCGCTTTCCCTCTCTTCCCTGTGTCGCATTCCCTCTCTTCCCTGTGTCGCTTTCCCTCCCCCTCCCTTCCCTCTCTTCCCTGTGTCGCTTTCCCTCCCCCTCCCTTCCCTCTCTTCCCTGTGTCGCTTTCCCTCCCCCTCCCTTCCCTCTCTTCCCTGTGTCGCTTTCCCTCTCTTCCCTGTGTCGCTTTCCCTCTCTTCCCTGTGTCGCTTTCCCTCTCTTCCCTGTGTCGCTTTCCCTCTCTTCCCTGTGTCGCATTCCCTCTCTTCCCTGTGTCGCTTTCCCTCCCCCTCCCTTCCGTGTCGCTTTCCCTCTCTTCCCTGTGTCGCTTTCCCTCTCTTCCCTGTGTCGCTTTCCCTCTCTTCCCTGTCGCTTTCCCTCTCTTCCGTGTCGCTTTCCCTCTTTTCCCTGTGTCGCATTCCCTCTTTTCCCTGTGTCGCATTCCCTCTCTTCCCTGTGTCGCTTTCCCTCCCTTCCGTGTCTCTTTCCCTCTTTTCCCTGTGTCGCATTCCCTCTCTTCCCTGTGTCGCTTTCCCTCTCTTCCCTGTGTCGCTTTCCCTCCCTTCCCTGTGTCGCTTTTCCTCCCCCTCCTCAATCCTCAACCGCCCTCCTCAATCCTCATCCTCAATCCCCTCCTCATCCTCATTCCCATCCTCAATCCCCCCCCCACACACTTTAGCCCTCTAATTACCTCCCCCTTTCCCCTCACTTACCTTACATCTGCAGCAGCCACTCCTCCACGGTCCTTCCAGCTGCGTCTTGACCCAGCCAATGACCGGACGCGCATGTGATGTCACGTCATTAGCGACCCGGCAAGACGCAGCCGGAAGAAGCGCAGAGGAGCGGCTGCTGCAGATGTAAGGTAAGTGAGGGGAGAGGGAGAGGTAATTAGGGCTAAAGTGAGGGGGGATTTAGGATGAGGATGGGGGGTTGAGGATGAGGGGGGGGGGGGGGGAGAGACACTGGGTGGGCCCTTTTCAGTCTTAAAAAAAGAGCTGAAAAACTCAGCTTATACTCTAGTATATACAGGTTTTTTTTTGTTTTTTTTTTAACATTTGCTGCACCTGTTTTAATGCAAAATATAAAATGTTGTAATGCATCATATCTGCAGTCCTAATTTGATGGCAGCAAATGTATGCTTACTTTATCCCTTAAAGTAATCAGAGTATTGCCTGTTTAATTGGACAAACTTTTTAGTTTATTAAGTGTGGGTATTTAAGGCTGTAACTGCTTTCCAAGGCAATTGACACCTAGAAAGAGAACCTTTTTTCCCCTCTTGTCTCTGACCTTGTCTATACATCCGCACACCTCACACACTTGATTGACCAAGTACTTTATTTATGATGCCTCACTTCCGTCCCATGTGGGTTTGTTATTGCTCAGTCCCTGCTCATAGTAAACCATACTCAGTCTTTTTTCTGACTTGACAAAGAGAAGTGCAATTGTGTAATTTTAACAAATATGTTTGTCCTATAAAGATATCACCATATACAGCCATACTGATTATTCATCTAGATTAGTGGACATTAATGACCGCTCCACTCTTCATCCCTTATAGTAAGAAACAGACTTGTTGTATGTAAATCTAATAAGCTTCCTTTTTATGCTGTAGCACACTTATTTTTCATTTCCCTTTTCACCATTTGTTTAGAAAGATGCTTGATGTGGGCATACTCCAATTTAAAACTATGGATACAGAATGTTTTGTTTTTAAATTCATGTTTCTGACACCCATTTATCAAGAGGCATACGTTTAACTGGCTGTGCACATTTTTGGTAACATGTCCAGTGGTATCAAAGCAAGTTGTCATGCCTGTTTACACCTATAGTGCACAATACCCCCCAGATATATATAGGAGTGAAAGAAAAGAGTGTCAGGGCATGTGTGAATTAGATAGATCGGGTATAAAGAGCAGAAAGAGACAAATATACAATAACATATTTTAGCCAAGCCTATTTATTGCTAGAAGTTTATATGCTCTTGTAGAAGTACATGCATTCATACAAAGCACACTGTTGGCCATTAATGTGTGCATTTGAACAAAAGAATTGGAAATACAAAAATAAATAAATGGTCATTACCTATCTTTTACAGGCTTGAGTAAATAGCTGTAGCTCTTTTTCGCTTTTGGAAATATGTTGGCACAAATGCAGTTGTAGCTATTATTGCTATACAATTATTGCTGTGTGTGTTTCCTTATAGCATCATACCTTCTATAAGTAACACAGTTCTTCCTTAGCTTTGCTAAGAAGTGGAATACATCATTTGGTAATTTAAAGGTCATATCACTGTTGGTTTTGCAGCTGGTTGTATAAGGAGGCCTCTGTACAAGAAGTGAATGTCCTGCCAGATGATAGCACGGCCAATGTCCGAGTGATAATATCCAGCTCTGCTTATGGAAAATACAAGAAGCTGTTTCTTGACTGAAAGCACCGCTGCTACTGCTTTACAAATAATTGCTACAGCATGGCAGCAGCTGAAGATGTATCGCAGGGACCTCGCTGAAGTGACTCAGCCGGGAAGTGCCTTCGGCCTTGTGAATTCATATGTGCCGGCCAAGACCAGCTGCTCCCAGGAGAAAGACTTTGTGGAACAGTAGGCATTTGTCACACTTTGCATAAAGAGCATAAATATATTTTCAAAGAAACAAAATAAATTATGTTATTTTTGTACATGGTTGTATACTGCCACTGTCTTTGATTCTTGCAGACACTATTTAGTTTTATGGGAGAACAAACATCCCTGAAAACTGCAAATAGCATTCACTTTCTGAGTATTTCATTTAACAAAATGTATCAGTACAAAAAGTTAATAGGAGTGTAAAACCAAACCTTATAGCATATTAAAAACCACCAAATTAATTTAGAAGAGCTTGAACACTAAGAAATGAAATAAGAAGTGTAACAGCATTACCTATAATCACCATTTTATAAACTATAGTGCCAAGTAAACCATAACTTGCATTTTTACAGATGCCCCATGAACTAAAAGGTGATGAATCCAGTTTGATATAAGATTGTATATGCTGACTGTACAGTTTTCCTGAGTGTGTGGGGGGGTAACACAGTCTCCATCTTTAAGTGGAATAAAAAGGCACAAATTATGTAAATGGTTTGAAAGAAACTACAACTCTCAATTTGTCATACTGTGAGAGGCTTGACGTGCAAATCCAATGATATGTCACAGTGTAGTGCTAAATCAGTGAGAATGTAACAGAACAGCCACAATCAATGCCAACTTGTTCATGCATATAACCAGTAAGGTTTCTTATTGAATTGATGTTTTTTTGTGTTCTATTTCTACTCGTCTACCACTAGAAGTTTAATGCATAGAAGCCGTATTCAAGACTTGTGGTCAGGTAGCAGTGTTCTGTTAAGATTAATAACCGCAGATACAAAGTCAGATGATCCAATTAAATCTTCAGCAATGATGTTGACTGCATCCTTCTGCGGTCCTGGATTTTGCTTTTCTACCCATTGGCATAAAAATGGAAGTTTGGGCATGGTCAGTTTTTTCATGGAACCAAACGGATGTTTGAGGATGTAAGACCAGTTCTCTGTCAAGTTGAGACCAGCCACAAAGAATCCAGCTGGGGGGGGAAAAAAACACGCTTTACACATACAAGTTAGTCATCCATTTAAACAGAGGAATTAAATTCCTGATTTAAGAGATAGAAAATACATAGGTTTGTTTGGCTAGTGCCTTTTGTAATAAGCTAAAAGCTTGCACTGGGTGGAAGGGCAGTTGTGCTGAAAAGATTGTTCCATTGGAGATATCAGAGAACTGACCCTGTCATTAAGGAGCAAAGGTGTGTTCATTTGGTTCCCTGCTGAGCAAATCTGGTTAGCAGCTCCATTAAACAGTCTTTCCAGTCTAAGGGGTACTCCTTGCAACAAGGTTTGAGTTACAAAAAAGTATTTCCATACAGAGTGGTTATTAGTGATCCAGTCTGTGTAGAGGCAGCCAAGTAGAGTGGTAATAATACTGCCTCAAAGGTTGCAGACCTTCAATTACAATGTGTATTAGTCAGGTGAATTGTGACATCTGCCAGGAGAAGGCTCTCCTACTCCGCTTGAGTCTGTTGCGGGTAGGAAACTTCCTTAGGAGCAGCTCTTGTGCCTCAATACTGCAACTGTAGTGGTATTGTGCTCAAGAGAGAAATTATCCAATTTGTCTTCTTTTGCTAGACTTGTTATAAGGCATCATCTGCAAAAACTGGGTATATGCCACACTGCGGCAATAACTGAAGAACTTAGGTCTTAAGCAGCGATGAGGGGTGAAGTAATATGGCATAGTATTAAAATTGGCCCAGGGTTCATGTTGCAAAGATTGTAACCCTCAGTTATAAGGGCCATAGCCTGGATGGGGCTGCGATGGTTAATTTGACAATGCAGCAAATGTGCCCAGATCCAGCATACACTATCCTGTTAGTTTCCAAAGAAAGCCGACAAATGCAATCTTTAGTGAAAAGCCCCAAGGTGGGTGACCACGTGGGTGTTGAGTCCTTGCCAGGACTGAGCACTGTATGTGTACTTGCAGGCAGGGTGGCTTTCAGTCCACACAGTAAAGGGAATAAAAACCAAAAGCAGTTTATCCTGTTTGTCGCTAAACTTTGTATGCTATGCCCTGTAACCACTTCCTTGTGCATAGACCATTATGGCAGCTTCAATGCTTTAGCCAAGTCTGATACAGTGACTATTCTTTCAATAACATCATTGGGCGGTCTAGAGCTGAAAGGGCATTTTTAGCTCCTCTAGATAGAGCACAGGGGGAGGGGAGGAGAGGACAGCCCCTCTTCCAAGATGGCTGCCTCTAAGCAATCAAATACAATGTTTTTTACTATAGAATTCAGGTACAGCAAATGTTTTATTTGCAATCTTTTAAGCACAGAAAATATTGTTGTGGCATACTCTATCGGGTTTGCTATGTTTTTGGACCATGTGTTCCTGTGATTAGGTCACTAAATTAAAGCATGTGAAATTAAAAGGATTTGGAGAAATGGAGACATACAACTAAGCAAGCAAGAGGGGGACACAGCCTTGCACAGGGAGCTTGTATGATGCTGCATTGTAGCTCCCTGGTCCCTGTGCACACAGAACAGTTTTTGGGGCAAACAGGAAATTAGGGGTATAAAATATCACTTTTTTTAGTACAAACGCCATCCCACCTGTTTGTTTCCTCTACGACCTACTAAAGTGATGGGATTCTGCAACAGACAACTGAATTCAGATTATTTTATTCTCACGTTACCTGGACGTCCTTCCTGTTTGTGCTTCTCTAGGTAACGGACCAAGGAGTAGAGATTAGTGGTGTTTGCCCACCAGTATGGTATAGTAGGCCACAGGTATTCATACTTGAATGCTAACATATCTTCATAGGACACGATCACCTGGTAGCCATACTTCCACATGTTCCTTAAGGTGGGCTTCTCCTGAACAAAATACAAGGATTTATAAACTCAAACAATTGCTACAATAACTGCATTTTTACATAAAGATGGATTTGTATTGTACATTGTTTAAAACATTTCTAAATTTAATTTTTTTTTAAGTGAAGATATATTGCCTCTGAGAGAACCAGGTAAAAACAGGTTCACTGGATAGCTATGATATTTAAATATGGCACAAGATCTTTTAGTGTGTGATGTTTTCACTCAATGTCTGTAGTTATATTTAAAAGATACTCTTTTGAAAAACTACACTGGAATTTTGGAAATATTTTTTTTTCAGAGGGGAAAGATAAATATAGCCTACAAATTTTTTTACATTTTATATTCAATAATGCTACTCTTGAAACCCTTCATGAAGTTGCATTATACTTTCGAGTCCCAAGCTCCACGGAAATGTCTATCCTTGGCAATAGGCATGCAACCCTTCAAACTAACATGCATCTGAATTTGTCCTTTAGTTACAGCTCCATATCTCAGGTATTTAGAGCATGTCCTACATCCCACACAGATTGATAGGTTTCCATTGTAACTCCTCAAAGTATGGTCTGTGGCACATTTGTGATTATATATATTTATAGTGTTCCAGTAACAACAAAAAAATAAACATGGCATAACAGCAAACCTGCCAAGAGATGGCAGAGAGGCAACACAGCAACCTAAGATAACCCTGGAGTATCTGTACATAGGACGACAATAAGCCGTACGCTCCATAGAGTTGGGCTTTATGGCAGAGTGGCCAGAAGAAAGTCATTACTTTCAGCAAAAAAACAAAATGGCACGTGGGAGACTCCCAAAATGTATGGATGAAGGTGCTCTGGTCTGATTAGACTAAAGTTGAACTTTTCGGCCATCAAAGAAAATGCTATGTCTGGCGCAAACCCAACACATCACATCACCCAAAGAACACCATCCCCACAGTGAAACATGGTGGTGGCAGCATCATGCTGTGGGGATGTTTTTCAGCAGCCGGGACTGGGAAACTGGTCAGAGTTGAGGGAAAGATGGATGGTGCTAAATACAGGGATATTCTTGAGCAAAACCTGTACCACTCTGTGCGTGATTTGAGGCTAGGATGGAGGTTCACCTTTCAGCAGGACAATGACCCCAAACACACTGCAAAAGCAACACTTGAGTGGTTTAAGGGGAAACATGTAAATGTGTTGGAATGGCCTAGTCTTAGCCCAGACCTCAATCCAATAGAAAATCTGTGGTCAGACTTAAAGATTGCTGTTCACAAGCGCAAACCATCCAACTTGAAGGAACTGGAGGAGTTTTGCAAGGAGAAATGGGCAAAAACCCAGTGGTAAGATGTGGCAAGCTCATAGAGACTTATCCAAAGTGACTTGGAGCTGTGATTGCTGCAAAAGGTGGCTCTACAAAGTATTGACTTTAGGGGGGTGAATAGTTATGCACATTGGACTTTTTCTGTTATTTTGTCCTATTTGTTGTTTGCTTCACAATAAAAATGTGGGCATGTTCTGTAAATTAAATGATGCAAATCCATGTTAATTCCAGGTTGTGAGGCAACAAAACACGAAAAGGGGGGTGAATACTTTTATTCGGACAAACGTACAGTGTCTTGCAAAACAGAGGTATAGTGTTTTTCAATGTTAATAACAAAAAGGAGAAGATGGCCAGACTGATTTTTTTAATCATTATTCCAGTAAGCAGATATAGAAATAAGCACTAGCCTTATACCTACCTGTTTTGGGCACAATCTGGAGCCAAAGATTTGATGGATGGAAGAGATGAGCTGGTTGTGCAGTTCTGGCGTCAACTCTTGTAAGTTTTTGCATGCCAAGATGAGCACCTCTGTTGGATGAGTCTGCAACCAGTGTAATATTTCTTGGAATATTACCTGCAGAGAAAAACAAATATCCATTAAAAAAAAAAAAAGGGGAATTTGTCACCATCCCCAAAAATCATCCCTTTGCTAGTGCTAATTACTAGTTAACTGCTTTGATGTACCACAGTGTGCTTGTTTGTTAATGTGGTGTTAAACAATTTTCTCCAATGTTAACATGCAGTTTAGATCCACTCTCCCACCATCTCCAAGCCATCTGAGCTAATTAGCAGCACAAGGAGCCACACAGACACTGCTGAATATCTCATATAGCAGCTTTCTACAGTAAATCAATCTAACATATTGAATGTATAAAAAGTTATTGGTCACCCCAAAGCAAATTAGTTGCATCTTAAGGAACACTAACAATGTGTATAACATTTCTCTTTAATTTCTGAAACAGACAGTTTCACAACACAAATCCTGTGCATGACATTCGTCAATGACCTGTTATGTGCTTTGTACACAATTATCCCGTTCAGGTCAGATACATCAACAAAATGTAACTATCTTGTGAGCCATAAAAGCTGAATTTCTGATACAGAAAACAAAATTAAAGTGCTAAAAATAGTTTCTAAGATTATTTCTTAAAGGGCCTCAGTAATGGTCCTTATTCAAAAGTAGTAAAGATCATCATTTAAAAAAGTATAACAAACAAAGAATTCACTTACATGGATCTTTACTACTTATGTTAGAAAAACAGGACCACCCCTTTATGTTGGAGTCAGAATGATTCTGCATGGAGGTTTCTCCTCTAATGGCACGTGACAAATGAAACTTCCTAGAGTTGTCAAATTTCCCATAGAATAAGATAACGTACGATTGTTTATCTTGGGAGGAGCAGCTCTTACTGCTTTGATCCACCATTATAGAGGATCTTTAAATGAGAGCTTTCCCTTAGATTGTAAGTTTGTGAGTTTTCAATTGTGTGTCCGTGTCTTGGAAACGAACACTATTTACATTTGATTATAAGCTCAAAACAGGGCCCTCCATTCTTTATAAGGTGTTAAGTTTGTTTTTTGCCATGTACTAAACCCCTGTACAGCGCTACGGGATATGTTGGCGCGATATAAATAAAGATAATAATAATAATAATAATAATAATAATAGATATCACAAATGGGAAAAAGAAGGGAACACTAACTAATTTTGAATTAACAGCGCACATATATTTTATAGCACTTCAGCTACATTCAGAATTGCTTACCTCCACTGTCACAGAAGTGAAGAAGCCATGCACAAAACAAAGTGTGTGAGATGGATAATCAGGCCTATGAGCAATGCGCAGGTCCAGATACCGAATCCCAGCATCCAGCTGCTCACTTACACTTAATGACTATCAAAATATAAAGGGAGAACAATGTTTTAGTGTGCATTGACTATTCGTTTGGTTTAATCCATTGACTAGTCTACACAAATAAGTAGCATAGACCAAAACAAAGGGTGGGACATTTTCTAAAATGGTAATGGAACTATATTTTTAGTTTAGGATTTGTGTAAAGAGATTATATATTGACAAGAAATATTTAACAGCCTCTACAAATGTGTATTATGGGAATTTGCTATGGGAGTGAAGTGGAATAAACCTAGCATAAGAGGTTGTATTATACTGAACACATTAAGAGGGAGTTTGCATGGTTGCATATGGGGTCATGATAGGATACAGAACACTAGTTTTACATTTCAGTTAAACAGGTTTTTATCTCAATGTTTGCATCTCCTATTTCCTTTTGCATTTGTACATGTTTCCTGGCAAAATCATGCCAATATTTATCAGGTTAGTTGGTAATCTTGCAGTGCTTTTATTTTTTCTGGCATAGCTCTTTGTGTTATAGAAGCTGAAATGTAGCCAACTCAATATTTGGTCATCATTGCAGAGAGAGAGTTGTACCTCATTAGCAAATTGCAATAAAAATAAAAAAAAGTGGTATAGAGATGATAACTAACCAATTAGAAGAAAAAAAAAGAAAAAGAGAGCTTTTGGCGTACTATGACGTTCAAAACAACAACGTTAGAGATGCTCAATCAGAGAACAAACTACCCTTATATAGGTTAGTTCTGTGGACACAATAACCCACTCTGAGAGCAGCCTCTTTTAGCTCATTTGTGCCCTTCACAGGGAGAAATATCCTGTAGTATATCAGTCTGGTCTCACTCACTAGAGTGATCCAGACCCGAAATACCAGGCAATTCTACCCCAAACAGGAGAAACCGCAAACCTCAGACGTACATTTCGGCCTTCATTGGGCCTCATCAGTGAGTTGTAGCTGAGCTCTCTAAGGCATACTGAAGAAGATATCATACTGCTCCACGTGCTCACTTTATTTTTCCAGGCCATATATATATATTGATACTACTTGTTATTTTGTAGTCATATGGTTTGACTTCTTTTCTCTGTACATAATAAAGCCCACTTACAAGAATGCATACTATGAATAGAAATGTTATTCAAGTCTATTTGCACTTCAGACGATCTTGCATTCCCGTCAACAAGACACTTCCTCACGAAGGTCATTTCAGATAGATTTTTCTCAAAAATACACTAAATTCTTGCCATGGGTGACTAAACACTAGCTGTTCATTTTGAGATTACAACATATTTCACAGGCAAACAGGAAACCGTAAAGGCAGAAGTCCAAGTGCCACAGTTCCCCCTAAGATTTCACTCTGTATGATGTGCAGTTCTTCTAAAAGCCCTCTGTGAGGAAGGGACATAATGAATCAGACAAAGACAAAACTACTATACGATTGTAAGGCTACATAGACAGTGCACATAGTGACTGCATGGACATTGCCATCATTTATTCCAGAGACACCACCACTACAATGCATTTATTCATTCAAAGCAGATATTCAGTTATCAGTGTTTTGCTAAAACTGGATGTCAGTAAGCACCTTCTGGTGTTGAAAACATTATCTATAAGGCTACCGTTGTGCCTGAACAACAATAATGAGATATATTAATTAGGTATTGTAATTACCAAAATGTATATTCAGTGACCGACTTAGCACCTTCCTGATGTTAAAGGTTTTCCTACGTGTTCAGGCAGCCCATGAATGATAATTATTCTCTTAATATATCAAACTTACCTGCGTTGTAGACCATTTTAAAATAATGGCACGTGCAATGCAGGGTGCAAACTTCTCTAAGACACACAGCACTGTGGGTGACTGGGGATCAACTGGAGAAGTATTATCTAAGCAGTAAGTCATAGTGTCATGGCTCCCTGAAATATAAGGGGACATTAAGCTTAGAGCACAGGACTTTTAGCAAGCTGTAAAATACACATGTATAAAATGAGCAGTGCTATAGTTTGACAGTAGCAAAGTGCTTATCAATTCCAGACAATTACATTTAGGTTTGTAATTTTCCAGCCTTGTTGATCCACTCATCAGGCTACTTACACAAATATAAGAGCAGATGCTTGGAGGGTGGATCATAAAAGCTGAAGTTTAAAGAAAAATAATTTTTTAAACCAACAGTTTTAAAAGTATAAAAGGGTTTGGAACCTTTGTTGCGTTTATTTTAAGTTTTGACTACTTTGTATAGTTTTTCAAAATTAAATACTGCAACAAACTGCTCAGGCACAGAAGAAGTCTTAATACTACCTCAGATGCCATTTTAGAAGTAATATGTATTCACTGGTGCCATTGTAGCCTCCACTTCAGTGCTTTGATGAACCACCAGAATAGGTGATTTATGTCCTAGACTAAGGTGACCACATGTCCCTGTATTCAGGAGACAGTGCCATGAATGAGATCTGTCCCTACAAATGCCACCTCATGTTGGATAAAAAAAAAAAAAAAAAAAAAAGCTACAGAGTTAAAAATTCTCTCTCTGCTTCTAATATAAAAGTTCCTTATACTTTCTTTAAGGTGTGGCTAAGGTTCCTCCTCTCTCACTGCCACTCCAAACAAACAAACAGTGTTGTGTAGCCTCTTGTCCAACCAGTTTGTGATTTCACATCAAAGATTAAAATCACTGTAGCTAATATTCATCATAGATTAATATCCATGTAGGGAAATACATATACAGTGGATATAAAAAGTCTACACACTCCTGTTAAAATGTCAGGTTTCTGTGCTGTAAAAAAATGAGACAAAGATAAATCATTTCAGAACTTTTTCCACCTTTAATGTGATCTATAAACTGTACAACTCAATTGAAAAACAAACTGAAATCTTTTAGGTGGAGGGAAGAAAAAGAAAAAAGAATAATGTGGTTGCATAAGTCTGCACACCCTCTTATAACTGGGGATGTAGCTGTGTTCAGAATTAAGCAATCACATTCCAAATCGTGTTAAATAGGAGTCAGCATACACCTGCCATCATTTAAAGTGCCTCTGATTAACCCCAAATAAAGTTCAGCTGCTCTAGTTGGGCTTTCCTGAAGTTTTCTTAGTCACATCCCACAGCAAAAGCCATGGTCCACAGAGAGCTTCCAAAGCATCAGAGGGATCTCATTGTTAAAAGGTATCAGTCAGGAGAAGGGTAAAAAAGAATTTCCAAGGCATTAGATAAACCATGGAACACAGTAAAGACAATCATCATCAAGTGGAGAAAATTTGGCACAACAGTGACATTACCAAGAACTGGAGCTACCTCCAAAATTGATGAAAAGACGAGAAGAAAACTGGTCTGGGAGGCTACCAAGAGGCCTACAGCAACATTAAAGGAACTGCAGCAATATCTGGCAAGTACTGGCTGTGTGGTACATGTGACAACAATCTCCCGTATTCTTCATATGTCTGGTCTATGGGGTAGAGTGGCAGGACAAAAGCCTTTTCTTACGAAGAAAAACATCCAAGCCAGGCTACATTTTGCAAACACACATCTGAAGTCTCCCAAAAGCATGTGGGAAAAGGTGTTATGGTCTGATGAAACCAAGGTTGAACTTTTTGGCCATAATTCCAAAAGATATGTTTGGCGCAAAAACAACACTGCACATTACCAAAAGAACACCATACCCACAGTGAAGCATGGTGGTGGCAGCATCATGCTTTGGGGCTGTTTTTCTTCAGCTGGAACTGGGGCCTTAGTTAAGATAGAGGGAATTATGAACAGTTCCAAATACCAGTCAATATTGGCACAAAACCTTCAGTCTTCTGCTAGAAAGATGAAGATGAACTTCATCTTTCAGCATGACAACGACCCAAAGCATACATCCAAATCAACAAAGGAATGGCTTCACCAGAAGAAGATTAAAGTTTTGGAATGGCCCAGCCAGAGCCCAGACCTGAATCTGATTGAAAATCTGTGGGGTGATCTGAAGAGGGCTGTGCACAGGAGATGCCCTCGCAATCTGACAGATTTAGAGAGTTTTTGCAAAGAAGAGTGGGCAAATCTTGCCAAGTCAAAATGTGCCATGCTGATAGACTCATACCCAAAAAGACTGAGTGCTGTAATAAAATCAAAAGGTGCTTCAACAAAGTATTAGTTTAAGGGTGTGCATACTTATGCAAACATATTATTTTATTTTTATAGTTTTTCTTCCCTCTACCTAAAAGATTTCAGTTTGTTTTTCAATTGAGTTGCTGTTTATAGGTCACATTCAAGGTGGGAAAAATTCAGAAATGATTCAGCTTTGTCTCATTTTTTTACAGCACAGAAACCTGACATTTTAACAGGGGTGTGTAGACTTTTTATATCCACTGTATGTGTAAGTTCACAAAATACAGTAGATGTCCATAGAATTATAAATCTCTACCTATCACCATCAGTTTGCTTAACGTATACACACAACGTTTTCCAGTATGTTCAGAAATCCACTCCTCCTAATTACATAAAAGCAACTACTGTATTACAGAGTTTTTTTACCCAATGTAAGAGACTTTTAAAAGTATTTTAACATGTTTTTAGGAGATCTTTACTGTGGTCCAATTTGTGCTGCATTAACTGGCCCTGTGTAATTGATTTACACAGTAATATATCAAATAAAGCTGGACACAAAAAAAATGAAACCAATTTGAATTATAACAAATACAATGATAATCTTGTCATTACAATCAGGATTACTGTTACAGAGGAGGAGTTTTAAAAATTAAAAGTAGAAAAAATAATTTAAAAAAATTCAAGGATCTAGGTCACATTGTTGGCAGAAACATGAAGCCAGAACAGGGTCATGCCTTGGAATAAGAAACCTATATGATCCAGTGTGACTTGTTCCTACTTCTAAGAGTAACATCACAACCAATACAGGTCAATAGCAATAAATAATTACTGTTGCCTGGTGATATATATATATATATATATATATATATATATATATATATATATATGACGGCAATGAAATTGTAAGTGAGCTAAGTGTGTTTGGTGTATATAATGTGGCTGATGTAGCGTCGTTCATTTTCTACGTCGTGCGAGTTGTTCAGAATATTCGTTTTTTATGTTGTGCGAGTTTGTCGGAATATCCGTAGGTGTTTGGTGGTGTTTTGCGTGTTTAGGGACCTTTAGCCTCGTTTTCGTTTTGTTCGGTGGCCATTTTTTCTCTCGCTTAGGTGATCTCCGGGTCTCTAAACTCCGAAATGTGTGCTTAAATGGAGGTGTAACTTCACTTGCAGAGGTCCTTGGTGCCCCCCCCCCCCTTGCTGTGAGTAACCTTTTTATGTGTTGTTTGTATTTGTTGTGTTTGTAATGTTTTTGGTGTTGCAAGGGTTGCGTCCTTGTTTTCTAATCTCGTAGGTGTTTTTCGGCAAATACGTAGGTGTTTGGTGGTGTTTTGCATCTTTAGACTGCTGTAGCCTAGTTTTCGTTTTTTGGCGGACATTTTTTCTCTCGCTTAAAGAATTTTTTACGGTCTAAACTCTTTTAATTTGACTTAAATTGAGGTGTAACTTTAGTTTTCGAGGTCCTGGATGCTCCCTCTTCCTGTAAGTAAGCTTTTTATATATTTGTTGTGTGTATTTGTCCTTTGGTGCTCCTTGCCAGCAACTGAGGTCCTCGCTTCTCAGTGGTCATATATCTTGAATGTGTGCAGTGGTCATATATTTTGAATGAAAATACTTTTCTTTCAAGATATATGACCACTGCACACACACGAGTTTGTTTTCTCTCTGCAAGATGCCACCATGTCTACAAATAAAATTTCACAAGTAACCTTGAGTATATGAACAATAGTGAATTTTATCTCTATTAAAATGTATCAAGTGACTCATGAAGGCCAAGATAGATGGAAGAACCCATTTCACAAGCAAAGGCTCCTAAATTTAGATTGTCTCAAAAAATGTTTATGGTCATGACTCACATAGTTGTCAATTTAATTTTTTGCTTGTTACATACTTCAAAGATATGCCCCCCCCCCCTCCAACTTACAGTGGGTATTCTTTAATAGATCTCTAGTGTATGATTCACTCACAACGCCCTGTTTAATCCGAGTAATTGGCCTTTACAAATGTATACAAGATGTTCCAGCATGGAGGAGTTTGACATTTCTTGTGCACTGTAGCTATATACATACAATGAGATACAATTGTAAATGTGCATATCATTACCTGGAATCGACAAGTTGTAAAGTGGTATGTCCCATAGTTTTTCAGGCAGCCGTGACATCCATTGTTTGTTTTCCTCCAATGGGTCGTCTGATTTGCACACACAAGTCTCCATTTTATAATAAATGCGTCAACCTTTAAAAAAAAAAAAAAAAAAAAGTAAAAAAATAAATAAAAAAGAAAAAAGTTAATTCTGTTTTCTCTACTGCCAGTATCTGGATCAACCAAAACCTGATTGGTCTGCCCTCTGAAACTCATGAAAATATAGACTCTGATGCTCTTGCTGCGCTGCAACATACTAACCAATCAGCAACATTCTGCTGAGATGTAGTCCCTGATAGGCTATGACACTACACTGCACATCCAGACATACATCCGAATAAGCTGCAGTGGGCAGACGCATACAGGGACTATGTATTTGATTTTAGGCAGTAAGAACAGAGCTTATAAGTACTTCTTAATAAAAAATAAAAAAAAGTATAGTACATAAAAAGTATACCTAGTATAAATCACATATATAAGGCCGTAACACTTAGAAAATAAAACCGCCACGGAGGGGAAAAAAAATAAAAAAATAAAAGCTGCAAAAAATATGAACTTAACGGCCGCAACACGCACAGCGAAAAACACACAAAATAAAAGAAACAAAACAAAAAAAAATACACACAGAGCAAGGGGGGACGTCTGGGAATGTGGTTACACGCCAATTTAAAGATTGGCTGCTGGAAAAAAAAAAGGAAAAATGAGGCTACATGACCACTAAGCACGCAAAACACCAATGCCAAGCACATATGCCTTTCCACAGACCCGTACAACATAATAAATACACTATTAGGAAGGACGCTAAATGCTCAACACTCACCTAAAACACACACACACACACACACACACTTGCACCTAATAACATTACCATTACAAAATGCGGCAGTACACCGCTAAACAAACTGTTTCCCCTCGCGCAAGCAGCCTATTTACACTACACACTGCACACATTGCTGACACATCTCAGCTCAACAACAGTGCAATCTACATTGTATGTTGCAGGAACAACACAACAGATTGTTAGCTCTTCAGCACATTGGTTGATGCATATATTAATTACAAATACATAAAGTATATTACTTTATAACTTGACTAATTAATTATTTAACATTACAAAATACATACACATTAAGACAAAAACGATAAATGGTGTTTACAGGACCACAAGTACACCAGGGGAGAGGCTCACAAAGCGAGCCAAAAACCCATCAGCGCAAAACATATACCAACCAAGAGGTTCCAATGAGCGCCAAACGTACTCACACAAAAAATACTTACTTTGTGTACCAAACAGCATTACCTGCCTTACAATTCTAATGCCGTCATTTTTTGACAGGCAAGTCGCTAGTATAATAATAATTGTTATAAATAAAATTAACTTCCATATCCCTTTAATAATGCTGGTCAGTTTTCATTAAGCAACCCTGTAATGAACACAGCAGACAAATATTTTATTTAAACGTCTTTTTGCATTCCCTGCACAAACGTGAATTCACAGCTATAAGCCGTTTGGCTTCATATTGGGCCATCCATCCTAATAAGCCTGTCCCTGCTCAGACTCAATGCTTCCTCCCCCTTTTAAAAAGTTATACTTCTGTCATGAGCAATGTAGTATGTGTGTCACAGGGACTATACAGTATGCTATATGAATGGCTGCATTTCTTGCATCCCCATATTTCTTCTCTGAAAAAAAAAAAAAAAAAAGTGTTTGGGGGTTGGACTAGTGAATGAAGGGTCCAGATGCAAAATAATTTGGAGCCCCTTTCTTCTACCCCAGGCTACATCCAGTAGTGAAGGGTCCTTCCATGTGGTTGGCCCTGGTACTTTGCATCTGCTACACCAGCAGTAGCTCTGCCATTGCCAATGCTTTTTTTAATGGAGTGACACCCCAAGGACACCATTGCACCAATTAGTTTCATTCTCCCCATTTACAAATCCCTCTTCAGCAGTTATTATTCCCACACCACACTAATTTTATATGTCTCTATTCATCTGCTAAGACAGAGTTTTGACTCTTCTTCTTTGGGTCCAAGAGATAATTACAGAACGCAGGCTGGCCATCACGGATGAAGTCACATAAATGAGCACTCACAGTTTTGCTTCAGGTTATAGGTATTAAGATGTAAACAAATAAATATTTTTTCCACTGGATTACAAAAAAAAAGCAAACTATCTATTTACTTTCAATGTGTGTACCTTATAGAGAGTGCAGCTATAGCAAAGGCAGCGGGAAGGGCCAAGAGAGGGAAGTAAGGAGAAAGGACCTTTTATTTATGCTAGGAGCAGTTCTGGTACCTTGAAATGGAAATTGGGCACTTGCATGACTCCCCTATTAAACAATAATCATATTACATATAACAACATTAAGCTGCTTTAGCAAGTGCATTGTTTGTTGGCAGAATGTACAAGAGATTTGTCATAAGGAGCAGACACCATGACTGGTAACAAGATCTACAACATCTCGCAAGGGTCACAGAATACCTAAATGGTTGGAAGTGCAGGAATGCTCATAATATTGGAAGGTATTGTACCTAGGATATTAGATATATACACACAGTCCCCAAGTCTGTTTGCAATGTGGATAGCACAAGGAGTTAACTGATGCTATTATTTAACATCACATATATAGTTGTGAGCATGCGGGTTGTTGCTAACGCTGCAGGCTTGCATAGCCAAAAGGCGCTCCTTGCCAGCAACTGCGGACCTCGCAAAATTACTTACGAGAAAGATCTACAAGATGCGGGACTTAGAAAAAAAAAAAACATTACGACCTCGCAAAAATACGACCTTACCACCAGAAACCTGCGCACATGAAATCATTAAAAAACACAATAAATACATAAAAAGCTTACCTACAGCAAGGGGGGGCACCCAAGACGTCGGAAACTGAAGTTACACCTCAATTTCACTCAAAATAAAAGAGTTTAGACATCCGAAAAATCCCCTAAGCGACAGAAAAAAAATGGCCACCGAACAAAACGAAAACGAGGCTAAAGGACCCTAAACACGCAAAATAACACCAAACATACCGATTTTCCGAAAAAGCCAGACCAGATCCGAAAGAAAGGACGCAAAATCAGCCACAGCCGCATACCACACATTAGGCGCCATTTTAGAACACTAAATTATACAATTCGGAAGTACACGGATACCCTAATGGATTTGCCTCGCGCACGCACACTATTACACTGCACACATTCATGATGCTTACACAGCAGCAACATGAAAACAGATTGCCAGCTCTTCAACACAATGCTTCCTGAATATATTACTTCAAAATACGTAAAGTATATTCATTTATTATTTTATTAATTATTAATTTCCATACCAAAAAAAAAACACCAAGGCTGCTCATAGCACACAAACAACCAAGAGCCTCGCAATGAGCACCGAAGGATCTTAAAACACCAACAAAATTAATTTCGCACACAAACAACATTACCTGCCTTACAATCTTATTGCCGTCATTTTTTGATGGGCAAGTCGCTAGTAATAATAATAATATAATCTAGTACTACAGAGACACTGTGTCCATGAGTTACAAGGGGTAGATCTTTGTAAGGACCATTTGGAAGGTTTTAATAAAATGATGTTAAGATATGCAAAGACTTACGGTAGGTCATTATTTTAATACTAAAAATAGGGAACCCTCCATATCTCTTATGAGACTCCTAGGTTAACCCTATGCTAATCTTGGGCATTAGTTTATGCTCAGTCTATAAAGCTGTGCTCCTGGACATTACCTCTTCCATGCTCTAACTTCACATCATGGGCTCATTCTTACCAGGAATAAAACTGACCCTACTCTAAAGGGAGATAACACTTTATTTAAAAACTACAGAATACAGAAAGTAACAATTTATTAATGTATCTGTTCAATCAATAAAACAGATCAGGATAACAAATGCAGTGCAACTGCAGGAAAATATAGTATAAACCACACAAGCAACCATAATAGCAATACAAACTACTTGTGATACACACCAAAGTATGTATCAACAATGATCCAAAACACACTTATCTCTAGCTCAACCCAAAGGTGGAAGGTATTACAAGGAGAAGAACGGATAAGGACCACCACAACACATTATTTGTCTCTGTTTTCTCTCACTATCTGCAAGATGCCAATAAGTCTACAAATAATATTTCACAAGGAGCCTTGAGTATGTAAACAAAAGTGAATTTTAACACAGATTACATGATAGGAGCTGTATATAAAATGAATCAAGGTCACATCGACTGGTAACGACGACGACGACTCACTCCTAACACCCATCTAGCAGCCCCACTGCATCTTATACCTCTCACCTGATGCCAAGGTATCGGTGTGACAATCCCCTCATATGGCATACGGATGTGGCAGTTTAATCCTCATGAATCAGTCTACTTGCCCCTTTCCTATAATCCTCTATTTCAACATGGAAATATTAACACACCATATAGCAAATGGTCATTGACAGGTCCCTTCTGGCTTTCAGTCAAAATTAGGTTTTATAAGGAATTGTGTGCAATGACTGACACAATTATCAACATGTGGACCAAATACTTCCCCAGATAAACAAAACATCATTTAAAAAAAAAAAAAAAAAAATTGAGAATCCTCTGATTTTGAACAGATATTGCAAAATGACATTCAAAAGCAATGCATTGTGCTTATTATACCACAGCCATAAGCCACAAACCATATCCCTCAATCTCCAAAAACGGTCAGAAATATTAATATGATGGCCAACATTTGTGGAATTGTCCCATCATAACTAAATGTTTGCATAAAGTACACCAATATATTAAAATGTCTTTAAAAAAAATAAAAAAGAATGTTTACCTGACAGAGCAATATTTGGACACCACACACAAATCACACAGAAAATTACTTAATAGGAGGCCATATATAATGTTACTACAATGACTTGTAGCCACTGCTGACCATAAAGCCATTATGTCCCAAAGGCTCCACTCAGCTGGCCCTACCTTGGCTAAAACCAGAATACAAATGGACTGGATGGATACACACACTCACAATGAAAGAAAACAGAACCAAAAGGTTTTGTTTAGCAATGGCTGCCATATATTAACACCTCATCATAAGGTACTAAAAGTCATATTAAAAATCAGTTTTATTATACCCCTTGGTACGCTTTAGACTCACTTCATGGCTATACCCATGAACTTATAGCAGTTTGGGAACCTCACTATCAGGTTTCCTGGCTCTCTCCCTGTGCTGTGTGTGAAAGTCTATTTATTTCTTTTTTATAATTTTTCTTGTTTTTTGATTTCCGCTGGTCAGCCGTTAAATTCGTATTTTTCCAAGGTCGTATTTTTCCCCCCGCGAGCTTGCATGTGTGACCGCACCGCTCATTGCGGCCTAAGTGCTGCGCGGCTGCTTAAGTGCTCATTTCAGCCTAAGTCCCACGTGCTTCAATGCCTCAACTGTTCGCCTTGCTTTGCGAAGTGAGCAGGGCAATGAGCACCTAAATCCTGCGAGCTTGGAACGCTTCAATGGCTCGCAAGCATGATGACAAATCACAATTTGACAACTATTATATGTGATACTTGCAATACTGATTTTAGTTTGAAAAAAAATATATAAAAAAAGAAAAAAAAAAGGTGTAGTAGTGAATGTTTTCACTTCATCTAGTTTATGGACAACTTCCCTGGCAAATGTGTCTATATCTGCTGCTTCTTATTTTTAAACCAAAAAATAAATGAAACAATAACACTATTTCTGAGACTACTCCCAAATAGATGTATCTCTGGCACTGGTTTCTCTGGTTTTCTCCAATGACATGACTCAACATAATGTATTAGGCAGATATCATATTTGCCATATGTAGATTGTGGGACAGAGCAATAAAGGGATTCAGAGCCCAATGACATGGGCAGCATGGCATGGTCCTGGGATGAAGCAGTCAGGGTTACAGTTTGTATACAGGTAAAACACACCAAGTGTGCTTTATATATGTCCCTCTTCTTGGCCACTACCTTGTCATAGTGAAGGGGCTTGTGTACCTCAACGAAGCTGTGCGCTATACCATGTAGAGTCATACAGCATGGGCAGACCAATCGCAGTCCACTGGAGGAGGAACTGGCAACCCATTATAGTACATATGCAAAGATAACCTTATGGATAAGCACGGCCAGAAACATAACAATAGATGCCCGGCATGCTGTTGTCCATAGGGACATGGAGAGTTGGACATGACTTAACAGCAAAACAATATGCAATTTAAAAGTGACAAAAGAATGAAGAGGCATTGCTTAGACTTCTGATTTTCAGGTATTATCCCACAGAATCATTTTGTCACATCCTCACAATGATATACTGGTTTCCCTATCACACTAACATCTAAACCACTGAACACACAGCCGACTACATGAGGTCACATCTGCTATTACTGCTGTGTTATGTAAATCTGTTCCCAGCACCACAGCTTTATCAGAGACAATAACCACAGAGGTGTCACATGTACCATGACTAGAGACTCACTGAGAGATCATATAACCCACAGGCTCCACTCAGTGCCCCGCGTGCAAGGAGTGCCCACAATCACCCCCCCAGTGCCCGCGTGCAAGGCGTCCCCACAATCACTCCCCAGTGCCCGCGTGCAAGGCGTCCCCACAATCACTCCCCAGTGCCCGCGTGCAAGGCGTCCCCACAATCACCCCCCAGTGCCCGCGTGCAAGGCGTCCCCACAATCACCCCCCAGTGCCCGCGTGCAAGGCGTCCCCACAATCACCCCCCAGTGCCCGCGTGCAAGGCGTCCCCACAATCACCCCCCAGTGCCCGCGTGCAAGGAGTGCCCACAATCACCCCCCAGTGCAAGGCGTCCCCACAATCACTCCTAAGTGCCCGCGTGCAAGGCGTCCCCACAATCACCCCCAGTGCCCGCGTGCAAGGCGACCCCACAATCACCCCCCAGTGCCCGCGTGCAAGGCGTCCCCACAATCTCCCCCCCCAGTGCCCGCGTGCAAGGCGTCCCCACAAGTGCCTGCGTGCAAGGCGTCCCCACAAGTGCCCGCGTGCAAGGCATCCCCACAAGTGCCCACGTGCAAGGAGTGCCCACAATCACCCCCCAGTGCCCGCGTGCAAGGCGTCCCCACAATCACTCCTAAGTGCCCGCGTGCAAGGCGTCCCCACAATCACTCCTAAGTGCCCGCGTGCAAGGCGTCCACACAATCACCCCCCAGTGCCAGCGTGCAAGGCGTCCCCACAATCACCCCCCAGTGCCCGCGTGCAAGGCGTCCCCACAATCACCCCCCAGTGCCCGCGTGCAAGGCGTCCCCACAATCACCCCCCAGTGCCCGCGTGCAAGGCGTCCCCACAATCACCCCCCCAGTGCCCGCGTGCAAGGCATCCCCACAATCACCCCCCCAGTGCCCGCGTGCAAGGCATCCCCACAATCACCCCCCCAGTGCCCGCGTGCAAGGCATCCCCACAATCACCCCCCCAGTGCCCGCGTGCAAGGCATCCCCACAATCACCCCCCCAGTGCCCGCGTGCAAGGCGTCCCCACAATCACCCCCCAGTGCCCGCGTGCAAGGCGTCCCCACAATCACCCCCCAGTGCCCGCGTGCAAGGCGTCCCCACAATCACCCCCCAGTGCCCGCGTGCAAGGCGTCCCCACAATCACCCCCCAGTGCCCGCGTGCAAGGCATCCCCACAATCACCCCCCCAGTGCCCGCGTGCAAGGCATCCCCACAATCACCCCCCAGTGCCCGCGTGCAAGGCATCCCCACAATCACCCCCCAGTGCAAGGCGTCCCCACAATCACCCCCCAGTGCCCGTGTGGATCGGCGGGGCGCTTCCCATGCGTGCACGTAACAAGGTGCATGGTGTCCCCATGATCCCCCCCAGTGCAAGCTGTCCCCATGATCCCCCCTAGTGCAAGCTGTCCCCATGATCGCCCCCCAGTGCAAGGTGTCCCCATGGTCACCCCCCAGTGCCCCTGTACAAGGTGTCCCCATGATCACCCTCCAGTGCCCTTGTACAAGGTGTCCCCATGATCATCCCCAGTGCCCGTGTGCAAGCTGTCCCCATGATCCCCCCCAGTGCAAGCTGTCCCCATGATCACCCCCCAGTGCAAGGTGTCCCCATGGTCACCCCCCAGTGCCCCTGTACAAGGTGTCCCCATGATCACCCTCCAGTGCCCCTGTACAAGGTGTCCCCATGATCACCCTCCAGTGCCCCTGTACAAGGTGTCCCCATGATCACCCTCCAGTGCCCCTGTACAAGGTGTCCCCATGATCACCCCCAGTGCCCGTGTGCAAGCTGTCCCCATGATCCCCCCCAGTGCAAGCTGTCCCCATGATCACCCCCCAGTGCAAGGTGTCCCCATGGTCACCCCCCAGTGCCCCTGTACAAGGTGTCCCCATGATCACCCTCCAGTGCCCCTGTACAAGGTGTCCCCATGATCACCCTCCAGTGCCCCTGTACAAGGTGTCCCCATGATCACCCTCCAGTGCCCCTGTACAAGGTGTCCCCATGATCACCCTCCAGTGCCCCTGTACAAGGTGTCCCCATGATCACCCTCCAGTGCCCCTGTACAAGGTGTCCCCATGATCACCCCCAGTGCCCGTGTGCAAGCTGTCCCCATGATCCCCTCCAGTGCAAGCTGTCCCCATGAACACCCCCAGCGACTGTGTGCAAGGTGTCCCCATGATCACCCCCCAGTGCCCGAGTACAAGGTGTCCCCATGATCACCCTCCAGTGCCCGTGTACAAGGTGTCCCCATGATCACCCCCCAGTGCAAGGTGTCCCCATGAACACCCCCAGCAACTGTGTGCAAGGTGTCCCCATGATCACCCCCCAGTGCCCGAGTACAAGGTGTCCCCATGATCACCCTCCAGTGCCCCTGTACAAGGTGTCCCCATGATCACCCTCCAGTGCCCCTGTACAAGGTGTCCCCGTGATCACCCTCCAGTGCCCCTGTACAAGGTGTCCCCATGATCATCCCCAGTGCCCGTGTGCAAGCTGTCCCCATGATCCCCCCCAGTGCAAGCTGTCCCCATGATCACCCCCCAGTGCAAGGTGTCCCCATGGTCACCCCCCAGTGCCCGTGTACAAGGTGTCCCCATGATCACCCTCCAGTGCCCCTGTACAAGGTGTCCCCATGATCACCCTCCAGTGCCCCTGTACAAGGTGTCCCCATGATCACCCTCCAGTGCCCCTGTACAAGGTGTCCCCATGATCACCCTCCAGTGCCCCTGTACAAGGTGTCCCCATGATCATCCCCAGTGCCCGTGTGCAAGCTGTCCCCATGATCCCCCCCAGTGCAAGCTGTCCCCATGATCACCCCCCAGTGCAAGGTGTCCCCATGGTCACCCCCCAGTGCCCCTGTACAAGGTGTCCCCATGATCACCCTCCAGTGCCCCTGTACAAGGTGTCCCCATGATCACCCTCCAGTGCCCCTGTACAAGGTGTCCCCATGATCACCCTCCAGTGCCCCTGTACAAGGTGTCCCCATGATCACCCTCCAGTGCCCCTGTACAAGGTGTCCCCATGATCACCCCCAGTGCCCGTGTGCAAGCTGTCCCCATGAACACCCCCAGCGACTGTGTGCAAGGTGTCCCCATGATCACCCCCCAGTGCCCGAGTACAAGGTGTCCCCATGATCACCCTCCAGTGCCCGTGTACAAGGTGTCCCCATGATCACCCCCCAGTGCAAGGTGTCCCCATGAACACACCCAGCAACTGTGTGCAAGGTGTCCCCATGATCACCCCCCAGTGCCCGAGTACAAGGTGTCCCCATGATCACCCTCCAGTGCCCGTGTGCAAGGTGTCCCCATGATCACCCCCCAGTGCCCGTGTGCAAGGTGTCCCCGTGATCACCCTCCAGTGCCCCTGTACAAGGTGTCCCCATGATCATCCCCAGTGCAAGGTGTCCCCATGATCACCCCCCAGTGCAAGGTGTCCCCATGAACACCCCCAGCGACTGTGTGCAAGGTGTCCCCATGATCACCCCCCAGTGCCCGTGTGCAAGGTGTCCCCATGATCACCCCCCAGTGCCCGTGTGCAAGGTGTCCCCGTGATCACCCCCCAGTGCAAGGTGTCCCCATGAACACCCCCAGCAACTGTGTGCAAGGTGTCCCCATGATCACCCCCCAGTGCCCGAGTACAAGGTGTCCCCATGATCACCCTCCAGTGCCCGTGTGCAAGGTGTCCCCATGATCACCCCCCAGTGCCCGTGTGCAAGGTGTCCCCGTGATCACCCTCCAGTGCCCCTGTACAAGGTGTCCCCATGATCATCCCCAGTGCCCGTGTGCAAGCTGTCCCCATGATCCCCCCCCAGTGCAAGCTGTCCCCATGATCACCCCCCAGTGCAAGGTGTCCCCATGGTCACCCCCCAGTGCCCCTGTACAAGGTGTCCCCATGATCACCCTCCAGTGCCCCTGTACAAGGTGTCCCCATGATCACCCTCCAGTGCCCCTGTACAAGGTGTCCCCATGATCACCCTCCAGTGCCCCTGTACAAGGTGTCCCCATGATCACCCCCAGTGCCCGTGTGCAAGCTGTCCCCATGATCCCCCCCAGTGCAAGCTGTCCCCATGATCACCCCCCCAGTGCAAGGTGTCCCCATGGTCACCCCCCAGTGCCCCTGTACAAGGTGTCCCCATGATCACCCTCCAGTGCCCCTGTACAAGGTGTCCCCATGATCACCCTCCAGTGCCCCTGTACAAGGTGTCCCCATGATCACCCTCCAGTGCCCCTGTACAAGGTGTCCCCATGATCACCCTCCAGTGCCCCTGTACAAGGTGTCCCCATGATCACCCCCAGTGCCCGTGTGCAAGCTGTCCCCATGAACACCCCCAGCGACTGTGTGCAAGGTGTCCCCATGATCACCCCCCAGTGCCCGAGTACAAGGTGTCCCCATGATCACCCTCCAGTGCCCGTGTACAAGGTGTCCCCATGATCACCCCCCAGTGCAAGGTGTCCCCATGAACACACCCAGCAACTGTGTGCAAGGTGTCCCCATGATCACCCCCCAGTGCCCGAGTACAAGGTGTCCCCATGATCACCCTCCAGTGCCCGTGTGCAAGGTGTCCCCATGATCACCCCCCAGTGCCCGTGTGCAAGGTGTCCCCGTGATCACCCTCCAGTGCCCCTGTACAAGGTGTCCCCATGATCATCCCCAGTGCAAGGTGTCCCCATGATCACCCCCCAGTGCAAGGTGTCCCCATGATCACCCTCCAGTGCCCGTGTGCAAGGTGTCCCCATGATCACCCTCCAGTGCCCGTGTGCAAGGTGTCCCCATGATCACCCCCCAGTGCCCGTGTGCAAGGTGTCCCCATGATCACCCTCCAGTGCCCGTGTGCAAGGTGTCCCCATGATCACCCTCCAGTGCCCGTGTACAAGGTGTCCCCATGATCACCCCCCAGTGCAAGGTGTCCCCATGAACACACCCAGCAACTGTGTGCAAGGTGTCCCCATGATCACCCCCCAGTGCCCGAGTACAAGGTGTCCCCATGATCACCCTCCAGTGCCCGTGTGCAAGGTGTCCCCATGATCACCCCCCAGTGCCCGTGTGCAAGGTGTCCCCATGATCATCCCCAGTGCCTGTGTGCAAGGTGTCCCCATGATCACCCCCAGTGCCCGTGTGCAAGGTGTCCCCATGATCATCCCCAGTGCCCGTGAGCAAGGTGTCCCCATGATCACCCCCCAGTGCCCGTGTGCAAGGTGTCCCCATGATCACCCCCCAGTGCCCGTGTGCAAGGTGTCCCCGTGATCACCCTCCAGTGCCCCTGTACAAGGTGTCCCCATGATCATCCCCAGTGCAAGGTGTCCCCATGATCACCCCCCAGTGCAAGGTGTCCCCATGAACACCCCCAGCGACTGTGTGCAAGGTGTCCCCATGATCACCCCCCAGTGCCCGTGTGCAAGCTGTCCCCATGATCACCCTCCAGTGCCCGTGTGCAAGGTGTCCCCGTGATCACCCCCATGATGAGCTGGGTCAGGTTGCCCACCTCAGTCTGTAGGGTCTGGCACTGCTCTTCCTGTTGGATGTACCACATATAACACTTCCTGACATGTCCCATATCATGTTCCTCTTATATAAGGCACTATAGAAGTAAAGCAAGGAGACATCTTCCATAGCAGCTACCATTTACCAAAGCTGTGAGCAGTGAGTGTACTCACCCAATATAGTGCTCACTCTCACACGGACTCCGCAATCACTGCAGACAAGCCCATAGCTGCTCTCCTCTGTAAGGTACTCTGTGCAGCCATATGTATATAAATACAGGCAGGTGCTGCAGGACCCGCCTCCCCGGGCACGGATTGGACACAGCGCTCCCTGTGACGTCATGTGGCCGAACCTCCTGTGCAGGCAGTGAGCAGGACACTGGCAGCCAGATAGGGAGGTGCGGTGTGGGCATGTGCAGCGCCCCTGGTGGCCGGTCTGCATATTACATGATAAAGGGACATGGGAGGTTTATGCATATGAATATAATATACCTTTGTATCGACTTTTTTTTATGTACTTTATTGTATTAAGAAGTGCTTATAAGTCCTGTTATTTCTGCCTAAAACCATTCAGTTTGCATGTATTTGGTCTTGTCCTCTATAGCTTATGCACAATAAATATAATAGTAACTTGCCCATCATAAATGACGGCATTATATGTTATATTCAATTGTCTGTGCTGTCTCTCTCTGTGCGCCCTCTCTCTCTCTCTCTCTGTGCACCCTCTCTCTCTGTGCCCTCTCTCTGCACTTTCTCTCTCCCTCCCTTTCTGCCTCCTTCTCCATCTCCCTCTCTCTCCCCCCGTCCTCTCTCTCCGCCACCCTACAGCACCTGCCCAGCATAGTCATTATAATGGGCCTGCGCCCTCATGCCACGCAGGACCATTAGTGCGGCTATGCTGCGCAGATGCTGTAGCATTCTTTTTTATATTATTGACAGCTTCCGGTTATTCACCTCAGCTGCGCGCCACCTAACATTACATATACTCAACATGTCTTTTTATTTTTATTGTTTTTTATAGCACACATTTGTAGAAAACCTGTGTCTCTGTGTTAAAGAAAAGTAAATGAAATGTGGTCCTGATATAAATAAATATAATTACTCATTAAACAATTCAATGTAATCATTGGACATTTCAGTGACTATTACTATTTGTAATTGCACATGCTTCTCTTCCTTATCTCCCCAACTTCTGTTGCTGTAGATAAATCCATCACCTGACAGGGTGAATCTTTTAGTTAAAAAGTGACATGGAACACAACATTATTTTCAAGCATTTAAAAGAGCATGTTTTTTTTAATGAAAAATATAAAGTAAAACCCAATTAAACGTCATTGAATCTAACAGGAAAGAGCGTACATTAGTCTGTAGATCTCATTGGCTGGCAGAGGCAACTACAACCATTAGATCAATCAAAAGAGAAGTTGCACTTAGACATAGTTTGCTCTTACATTAGAGGACACTTAGGGAAGCTCAAATATTTGTAAGAAAAAAGGTTACAGCCCTTGCTTTTTGGTTTTGGTGGAGGAGGTAGGTGATGTGAGCAGGAGGAGAACACAGAACAAAACAATTTATCTGCCGCAGTTGGTTCTTTTTCTTTGAGCTGATGAATTTATACAGCTCGGAATTCCAAGTGTCAGTGACACAAACAGAACATCACATTTTCAGTCTGTGAGTAGAAAGTTTTCTCTTCACATTACTGCCTCATAAATACACAGAAATGAGGCTGCTATGTCTCCTGTTTCAATGGACATGTTGATGCACTCAGAATGTATTTATTTTTATTAACTTACTTTATATACAGCAGCGGGTATTTCAATCATCTTTCTACTCACTGTAGGGTACTTACTATTGCCAAGTCCAACCGCCCATTGATGATCACTATTAAAGGAACAGCAAAATAGAGGTGCTCCAACTCATTTTATAGGTTAGGGTTATAGACATGATAACCCACTCTGAGAGCAACCTCTTTTAGCTCACTTATGCCCTTCACAGGGAGAAATATCCTGTAGTATATCAGTCTGGTCCAACTCAAAAGAGTGACCCAGCCCCGAAATACCAGGCAAATCTACCCTGAACAGGAGAAACAGCAAACCCAGACGCGTTTCGGCCTTTATGGGCCTTGTCAGTGAGGTGCAGCTGAACTCCCTAAGGCACAGTGAGACAGGGGTCCATGTCTAGAGTACCCTATCACCCTTAGGGAGACTAAACCCTAAGGGTAATTTACATAAACAAAATACCAAAATCAAGGTGCTCAATCAGAGAATGAACTAACCTTAATAGGTTAGTTCTATGGACATGATAACCCACTCAGAGCAACCTCTTTTAGCCACTTGTGCTTTTCACATGGATAAATATCCTCTAGTATATCAGTCTGGTCACACTCAAAAGAGTGGCCCAGCCCCGAAATACCAGGCAATTCTACCCAGACGTACGTTTCGGCCTTAGTTGGGCCTCGGCAGTAGGATGTAGCGGAACTCCCTATTAAAGGACCGGCAGATGTCTGGGAGTGGGTTTCTGGCACTGTACCCCGATCCAAGACTAAAGTCTTTCTGAGAGCAGTTAACATATACTGAAATAATCTACATTAATTGGAAAGAGTGTAGAGCCTCATTTGCATGTTTTGTGGTTAACCCATTCACGCCCATCAGGGTGTCCTTCATTTCTGTCACCACCATACCTCTTTGGCTGCAATGGTTGCAGTGTTGATGAGTAATTCACTAGGTCTCCTGGTCTGCTTTGGACCTGTATGTGTACCCAAAATGGCTTCTCTTCCCTAATGTAGGGTATTTCAATAGCCTTTATGCTCTCTATATTTTGCATCTGGTTAATGGTAGGCTATAATACTTTTAAAGTGACTATGCCACTCCCAAACCAAGTTGTTGTTGTTCTTTAAGAATAACCTAAAAACATAAAAAACTGGCTATACATCCTAATAATTCACTAGTATTTGTACTGCATTTTTATGCAAATGAGTGGCTCCTGAATATTAATGAGCTGTCTTGAATTCCTAAATAGAATCACAGTCTGTCACTGTGGTGACCAAAACAATGACACCCAATGTTGTCATTCAGTTACAAACACTTTCCCCACCCTTATTAATTACTCAGACATGAATTAGCATATTGGGCCACATATTATCCACACAAACAAAGCTGTATTATTCAGGAATTATTTACTGTAAAGAAAGAAGTCTAGCACAATGTATATCCCATTGCTTATCTGTTCTTTTTGTGTGAACTTGTCTGTGTCTTCTCTGTGTTTGTCCACTGCGGCAGGCAATCACTGGCAATCACTGTGTTGGGCTTAGCACCATCATTAGTGGAGAGCTGCCAGAGCACAAGATTTTATGCCGAGTCAGCTGCAGCAATCTACTGAGCAGAGAAACACATTATAAAGTTTGTTGGTCGTAGTTTTCTTTTTTGGAATTTATATGTGGTAGAAAAAGCATAGAAGGATCTTTCTCTGGACAGGACAGGACAGGGCAGTGTTTCTCAGGACAGGACAGAACAGGACAAGACACAAGTATTTCAACATGCTTTTAAGAGATCTTTACAGTGATCCAAACTGTGCTGTTTTAAGTGAACCTTTAAGTTTTATATCATAAAAAGCCCAAAAAACACTGCAGTAAATGGCTTAATTCAGGAACACAAAATTGACATATATGCAAACAAGTTGACTCATCCGCAGGAACGCACTGATTAGGCCTGGAGTCACTTAGCTCTCAGGTAAAAGAAACCAGTTCTCTAAACATAGTCCACTTTCAAAAATACTTTGACCTCTGGCGTATTCTTCAGGTGCCTCTTTTTAAGTGTTATTCCTCACAAGAACATGAACAGAGGCCCCACAACCCATTCACAAACAGACTTCTCCCTGGGGCAATATACTACAGTCTCTTTTCTGTATGGGGTTTCTTCAGGGTTTTGTCCCACATCTTCCCTTTTTTCCCCAGATACAGTCCCCAGGTTGTTTGCCTCAACTTTCCCCAAATGCAGGTGTAGCTATTTCTGCAGCAATACCTCTCTCTCAGCGGTCCCTGTTCCTAGAGGTTCAAACACTTTCTTTCAGCAGCTCCAGGTTCACAACCATGACAAAATACACCCTTATTCTGTCAGTAGGCCCCTAAATCCACTCCAACATGATTTCAGGTGCGATGACTGATTGAACTGCTTCTCAAATAAATCTTTATGCTGTGGACTGGACATCCAGCTATTTTCATTCTTCGCCTCACTTTATCTATAGTTTTACACATTGGTCTGAATATAAGCCGCACCTTTTTTCTGATTTTTGAGCTGGCGAGTTATGGGTGCGGCTTATATTCGCGACCGTAAAAAAAATCATTTTCGATTTGCGAACTTTGATTGTTAGGCGTGCGTCTTATATTCGCAAACGCAAAATGACTGCCGATTTGCGCGATTGCGAGTTAAGGGTGCCGATTTTCGTGCTTGAGACTGCGGTATTGAATAGCGATTTACGGTTTTAGTGATTCTAACATCCTTAAGGCCTGTAACCTGCAAAAAAAGCTACAGTGCTAATTAGAAAGCCTGTTTCTTGCAATGGCTCATCACTTTGAGAGTTTTTTTCTCTACAATTTTACAGGTGCGGCTTATATTTGAGTACTATCTATTTTCTATTTTTTCCCCTTGAACTTTACGGGTGCGGCTTATATGCGAGTGCGGCTTATATTCGGACCAATACGGTATATAAATATATATATACATATACAGTGGATATTAAAAGTCTACACACCCCTGTTAAAATGTCAGGTTTCTGTGCTGTAAAAAAATGAGACAAAGATAAATCATTTCAGAACTTTTTCCACCTTTAATGTGACCTATAAACTGTACAACTCAATTGAAAACAAACTGAAATCTTTTAGGTAGAGGGAAGAAAAAATATAAAAATAAAATAATATGGTTGCATAAGTATGCACACCCTTAAACTAATACTTTGTTGAAGCACCTTTTGATTTCTTTGCAAAAACACCCCAAATCTGTCAGATTGCGAGGGCATCTCCTGTGCACAGCCCTCTTCAGATCACCCCACAGATTTTCAATCGGATTCAGGTCTGACTGGGCCATTCCAAAACTGTAATCTTCTTCTGGTGAAGCCATTCCTTTGTTGATTTGGATGTATGCTTTGGGTCGTTGTCATGCTGAAAGATGAAGTTCCTCTTCATGTTCAGCTTTCTAGCAGAAGCCTGATGGTTTTGTGCCAAAATTGGCTGGTATTTGGAACTGTTCATAATTCCCTCTATCTTAACTTATCTTCGTCTTGCCACTCTACCCCATAGCCCAGACATATGAAGAATACGGGAGATTGTTGTCACATGTACCACACAGCCAGTACTTGCCAGATATTCCTGTAGCTCCTTTAATGTTGCTGTAGGCCTCTTGTAAGCCTCCCAGACCAGTTTTCTTCTCGTCTTTTCATTAATTTTGGGGGGAGCTCCAGTTCTTGGTAATGTCACTGTTGTGCCGTATTTTCTCCACTTGATGATGACTGTCTTCACTGTGTTCCATGGTATATCTAATGCCTTGGACATTCTTTTGTACCCGTCTCCCGACTGATACCTTTTAACAATGAGATCCCTCTGATGCTTTGGAAGTTCTCTGTGGACCATGACTTTTGCTGTGGGATGCGACTAAGAAAATTTCAGAAAAAAACAACTAGAGCAGCTGAACTTTACTTGGGGCTAATCAGAGGCACTTTAAATGATGGTAGGTGTATGCTGACTACTATTTAACATGATTTGGAATGTGATTGCTTAATTCTGAACACAGCTACATCCCCAGTTATAAGAGGGTGTGCAGACTTTTGATGATTTATCTTTGTCTGACATTTTAACAGGGGTGTGTAGACTTTTTATATCCACTGTATATATATATATATATATATATATATATATATATATATATATATATATACTGTATATATATATATATATATATGTGTGTGCCTCTTTAATTAACCTGGAGTTGTGCCAGATTAATTAGCCAGGCGTTTCAAGCTCCCCACATACCTCGCCCTTCTATCTAGAGCCACTCTCCCTAGCCCTCTAATCCTGCTAGGATGATGCTAAATATGCCATACTACAAGCTACCATCCCTATAGAGAAAGTCACAACCACAAATTATATATAAATATATATATATATATATATATATATATATATATATATATATATATATATATATATACATATAAACTAAAACATATATAACCCCAATGGGAAGCTATTGAAAGCCCTTCTGTGTATGCAGTCCCTGGAACTGTCCTAACTGTGGGATTCTGCATTGAACCCAATATTACAGATTTGTGCTATTTGTATATACTGAGTTGCTGAACCTGATACTCAGAGGAGAGATACTATTATCAGCTGTGGTATTGAGATTTTATCTATTTTCTTATATTAATTGTGGTCTTGATAAAATAGCTTCAGAATGATAATAAAACAATTCTCTTTCTCTATTGTTTTTGTTTTCAGTTACTTGTATGGCTTCCAGATCCAAGAGCCACTGCAGTTGGCTGTGCCTACAATCTTGTGCGACTGCCCATGGCCTGGCAACTCTCCACACCGAGGATGGTGCTAAACTCAACACATTCATCCCACGCCAGCTGCAGAGTAGAAGCAATGACACAAAGATAGAAAAATCATAGTAAACATTAATACTGCAACATAATATACTTAAATGGCATAGCACAAGCCCCAGCTATGGTAGAATAGTAAAGCATCAAAGCAAATCTGAATATTTCCTAGATATGGCTCAGCTCAAGAGATTGCTCTTGTTATCTGTATTTAATGACATCAAGATCACTGTAGAGCTTGTTGGATTAATGGCTTCCTTTTGCATATGGCTTCTGAGGTTTCAGTCTGTGAACAGCCAGACTCTGTTGATAACTCAGAAAAAACTAATGAAATAATCTACTAATGAAGTAATTAGGTACTGATAACAAGACATTGTGTTGGGAAAATCTCTTGAATGACAGCCAAAATGTATTAAATTCAAAGCTGTTTTTCTAATGCAAAATACTTTTTAAATAAATTACAGTTGCAAATATTAATATTGTTTGCACTTTACTATCCCACTATAAATGGAATCTCTGTTGTGGCCCTTTGAGGGGAGGATATCATATCCCCAAATACAACCAGAACTTTTTTCAGAAAGGACATTTTCTTATTTCTTATCCATATCCTAGATTGTAAAATACACAAGAGAAGAGCCCTCAGCACATCACGGTTTGTTTTATTTATCCCATTTTAATAGTGCTTTTTGAATTACTTAATATGTGGGTGTACATATGACAACAACATATAAAATAGTCACAGTCCTACCCCTGAAATAGGCTTTATCTTTGCATAGAGGAGGTTCTAACCTATCCTGTGGCCAATGTCCAGACAGTGGCCGTAGCAGAAGCATGAGAAGCAGCATTCTTGGGGCAGTGTCTTGCTACCAACATCTGCTGGATGGCCGTAGAAAGCAAAGACAGATGTCCTTGGATGAGCTGTTGTAAAAAAAAAAAAAAAACGGAATGGAGGATGAACCTGATCCTCCCACATCTGCCATTTAAAGTGGACTGTTTATTTGATGTTTGCTGGTTCTTTAAATTGCATTTTTTTTTAAAAAGGTTCAGTTTGTGTCGTAATGTTTGCTGTTTCTTAAAAGTCTATATAAAGCCAAAAATGTTGATATTTTAATTGCTTTTGTGTATTATTATCCATGATTTCCTCTATCCCTATCTATGTTCAAATTACCCCATGTATTGCTGTTTCGCACTCCAATTGCTCAGAGCCTATCTACAGCGTTAAATTGTTTACAGCTGTACGTACAAACGAAGTACCAATGATTGGAAATCTGCAACAAAAAAGGGCAACACTACCCTCACGCAGGAAGAAATCCAATAGAGGTTGGGAAAAATAAATGTTAATAATGCCCCAGGTACTAGTGGAATACATCCAAGGGTACTGAGAGAACTGGGCTATGTGATATCAAAACCATTATATCTAATTTTCAAGACTAAATCTCAGCAGGCACAGTTCCAGATGACTGGAGAAAAGCAGATGTGAATCCTTTTATGTGAATGAAACAAGAGAAAATCTAGAGAACTATAGATCTTCAGGTCCGCTTACCACAGTAAGTGGTAACCCTTACTGTTGTGGGAAATCACTTAGAATTATTAATAAGGGATAGTATACAATAATATGTCTATGTGGACAATATAATAAGTAAGAGGAAACCTAGATTCATGAGGGATAGGTCATGACAAACAAAACTAAGTTGTTTCTATAAGTAGTGATTTGGAACAAGGAAATATATGCTCATGGATTAAGAACTGGCTAAAAGTGATGAAATAAATTGTTAGTTGGTCGGACTAATGTGGTAAGTGGGGTTCCCCATGGTTCAGTATTAAGTACTCACTGTTTAACATATCTATTAATGACTTAGAAGTAGGATTGGAAAGTAGTGTCTCCATTTTGGCTGATGACACTTAATAGTGCAAAGTAATTAAATCAGAAAATGATGTACTTTCACAGCAAAGGGACTAAGCCCTGAATGCCTTTTTATTTAAAAATATATCCAATCCCTTTTTAAAGTTATCTAGAGAATTCCACAGATTAACCACCCTTACAGTTAAGATCCCTTTTCTTTATTTAAGGTGAAATCTTCTAATCTCTAATCTATTCTTCTAATCTCAAATGATGTCCCCTTGTCAGTTGAAAACCTGGGCACAAAAAGTTCACGTGACAAAGCCTTGTATTTACCCTGGAAATATGTATCTAAGGTAATCATATCCTCTCTTAGATGCCTTTTTTCTAGAGAAAATAAGCTTAATTTGGTTAGTCTTTCTTCATAACTAAGCCCCTCCATTCCTCTTATTAGTTTTGTTACCCTTATCTGTACTTTTTCCAACTCTAAAATTTCCTTTTTAAGTAGTGGTGCCCAAAATTGTACTCCATATTCCAAATGAGGGCGTACAAGGGATTTGTATAGTAGCAGAATTATATTTGCTTCCCTTGCTTCTATACCCTTCTTAATACATGCTAATATTTTACTTGCCTTTGCAGATGCTGCTTGGCATTGAGCACTGTTACCTAAGTTACTGCATAACTTTACATTTATTTGTATTGAATCTCATCTGCCATTTAGTCGCCCCTTCCTCTAATTTAAGCAAATCCCTTTGGAGGGAAAGTATCTGACTCAAGTATCTTGCACAGCTTTGTGTCTTCAGCAAAAATTGAGACAATACTTTCCAATCCTACTTCTAAGTCATTAATAAATATGTTAAAAAGGAGAGGACCTAATACTGAACCCAGAGGAACCCCACTTACCACATTAGTCCAATCCGAGTATGTTTCATTTAGAACAACCGTTTGCTTCCTGTCTTTTAGTCAGCTCTCAATCCATTAAAAGATATGTACTGCAATTCCTGCAGTCTTAGATTGAACAATAGTCTTCCATGTGGCACTGTATCAAAAGCCTTTGCAAAATCCAAAACGACTACATCCATTGAATTGCCTTGTTCCAAGTTTCTACTGCCCTCTTCATAGAAACTAATTAGGTTTGTTTGACATGACTTATCCTTCATAAACCCATTTTGACTCCTACTTATACTCTTGTTTAAATAGACATATTCTTGTATATTATCCCTTATTAACCCTTCTAAAAGCTTTCCCACTACAGAAGTGAGGCTTACAGGTCTATAATTTCCTGGATTTGTTCTTGCTCCCTTCTTAAATATATGTATCACCTCTGCTTTGCTCCAGTCATCTGGTAGCGACCCAGTGTTGAGTGAATCATGAGCCCAGTTCCCTCAGTACCCTTGGATGTACAGTGCCTTGCAAAAGTATTCACCCCCCTTGGCATTAACATGGATTGTATGAAGATTTGCATCATTTAATTTACAGAACATGCCGACAAGTTGAAGATGTTTTTTTTTTTATTGTGAACCAAACAACAAATAGGACAAAATAACAGAAAAAGTCAATGTGCATAACTAATCACCCCCCTAAAGTCAATACTTTGTAGAGCCACCTTTTGCGGCAATCACAGCTCCAAGTCACTCTGGATAAGTCTGTATGAGATTGCCACATCTTACCACTGGGATATTTGCCCATTCCTCCTTGCAAAACTGCTCCAGCTCCTTCAAGTTGGATGGTTTGCGCTTGTGAACAGCAATCTTTAAGTCTGACCACAGATTTTCTATTGGATTGAGGTCTGGGCTTGTCTAGGCCATCCCAACACATTTACATGTCTCCCCTTAAACCACTCGTGTTGCTTTAGCAGTGTGTTTGGGGTCATTGTCCTGATGGAAGGTGAACCTCCGTCCTAGCCTCAAATCACACACAGAGTGCCCACAGCATGATGCTTCCACACCACCATGTTTTACTGTGGGGATGGTGTTCTTTGAGTGATGTGATGTGATGTGTTGGGTTTGCGCCAGACAAGTTCAATTTTAGTCTCATCAGCCCAAAGCACCTTACTCCATACACTCCCAAGTCTATGGAGCGTATGGCTTATTGTACAGTCTCTGCTGTGAATCTCCTCCAGGGTTACCTTAGGTCTCTGTGCGGCCTCTCTGATTAATGCCCTCCTTGCCCGGTCCGTGAGTTTTGGTGGGCTGCCGTCTCTTGGCTGGTTTGCTGTTGTGCCATGTTCTTTCCATTTAATTATGAGTATAGGAGTATCAGAGATAGAAAGGAATTTGGGTGTGCTAGTGGATAACCATTTAAAAGTGCTCAATGCCAAGCAGCATCTGCAAAGGCAATAAAATATTAGCATGCCTTAAGAAGGATATAGAAGCAAGGGAATCAAATAAAATGTTGCCACTATACAAATTGAAATATGGAGTACAATTTGTAGAGCTGAAAAAAGGTACAGAGAAGGGCCACAAAAGTAGTAAGGGAAATGGAGGCACAAACTATGAAGAAAAACTAACCAAATGAAACGTATTTTCTCTCAGGATATGATTACCTTATAAATACATTCAGGGTCAATATAAGGCGTTGTCAGGTCATCAGGTAACAAGAGGTCACCCATTGAGGTTATTTTTTTACAAATATCTATTATTTTTTCTATCATATTTAATGAATGTAAACATTTTAGCAATTCAAAATATTAATTCTCTTATAATAAAACTTGAAAGTGAATTAAAAAAGTCTAATCTAATAATTTTAATTTGTTCATGACAGTAGAGAAGCCTATGATATGATAATATTACATGTCATTCATTAGTAATCTCTCACTATCCCACTGGCATCCCTATAGACATCCTTACACTGATCACTTCAGTAATCTAATATCTCTAGGTATAATGACTCAGGACTGATCTGAACCCCTGCACATTTGGATTCTCATCTTCTAATTGGGTCATGATGGACCATGTTGTATATTGACAGTATTGCTAAGGTATTTATATTCAGTGTTCTCATTGGTCTTTCATGTGCCACTGGGCAGTCCAGGTTGTAAAGGAAATGTAAAGGGGGAGGTATCTGTAGCCACGGTGAGAAAATCACTGTCAACATTTTTATGAGGTCTAGGAATTATTTGAAGATCATATTTCACTGAAAGGTTACTGTGTTAAAGGTTTTTGGCAGAAAACACAGTCACGTGACAAGACTGGATATCTTTTGCTGACCTTAGATTTTTATATTCCTTGTCTGGAGATGTAAATATATGGCACAAGCACATATGATGTCTTGCTTATTTTGGAACCATATTTAGTAGACATGTAACTACATGATGATAATCTGCAGTCAAAAGAAGTGTTGATCCTTTGATAGGTATTTGACAGCTTAACTCAGCAGATATATTCATCAGAATCACAAACATGGAAACAAATGAATATAGCACTATAATTTGAAACACCGTCCGAGCTTATGTACAAGGTATAAACCAGAATGAAGAAAACGGATCTGAGAATGGGCAATGCTTATCAGTGCCCACTCAGGGTAGCAGGCTCTTTACTTCACACATTTGATATCACAGAGGAGAAACGTGCTGTAGCATACCAGTATGAGATTTATAGGGTAATCCAAATGTGGGCTCCTTGCTCATTGTGCCTATGGAGATCAACAGCACCTTATAGACGAAAGAGGCTGAAATGCACATCAGGGGTCTTGCAATTTCTGGAAGGTTTGCCTGGCATTTCAGGTCTGGCATTTGTTCAGAAACAGAGTAAAACTGACATACTACAGGAGATTCCCTGTCTGTAATGGTTCAAGTGAGCTAAAACTAAAGAGAATGAACCCGGAGTCATTAATATCACATAGTACATGCTATGTGTTGCCAGCTCTCAGTTATGTGTCTAATACTCATGCAACAAAGAAGATTAACATTACTAAAGACACTGTGTGAGGGTATGGTCAAGCTCACAGGGTTAATGAGAGATATGTCACAACTCCTGAATAATTAAACAGCTGTCAGATGAAAGAACATCTATATAATGGCTTTTAGACAGACAATATGAACAATGAGACAGGAGCACCCCAAGCTGGCTAGATTTATTTTAAAAACATTTTGTTTACTGACGGCTTTATTGTTGACTTTATAAACACACATTTCTTCAACTAACCATGGAATACTGTGGAAGTTCATGGTGGATCATTTGATGATATTAAATAAATGAAATTCCCTAGGTCAATAATTCCAAAACTTTAATTTAAAAGGACCTACAAACTGCCTTAGTGGACTACCTGAATATTGATGAGGTTCTTAGCGGACCATCAAATTATTTTTCTGCCTAGTATTTAAAAACCTTAAAGGCATATCTAAGTTTCCTGGATTATGAATGCATATGATAGAGTAGAATTAGGAGTGTTGCAAAGAAAAGTTTGCATGAAAAAATACCAAAATAAACATTAACAAACTCACCCTGTCATTTGCTAAATCTCTTGAGTTTGCAAGCAGCAGCTTTTGTGTAGATAACACCCTTGAAAATTCCTGGTACAATTAGCATAAAATGCATAATTTGTTTTGGCCAATCATAGGCAGCTAATACATAATGTAACAATCAATGATGGCAGTTTGTGCAGGAAGGAATCATGGGATGTTTAGTCCCCCTGCAGAAGAAGCAGGAGAAGTCAGACACTGATCTGTAGATATCTGCATTGAGCTGCTGCTGGCTTGATGGTTAGTAAAGGGTTAAAATCTGTACCCAGATAAAGTATCTCTATTGGGAGGTCCACTGTGCCAGTGTAAGCAGCTCAGGGGTGTGGAAACCAAGTTTTATTTTTAAATAAGCCTGTACATGTATAGAATGACTCAATGTACTGTGTGTTTCTGATATAATCAGCAGGTGTTAGATTAGATTAGAGAAAGGGAAAAACAGGGAAACTTTAATTATTATTTATGATTATACCCTGTTTACTTATAGAGATGAAAATATAGTGTCTAGACACTTCAGCACTTGCTGTTTATGCAAAAAAAACTTTAAAAAAAAAAACTTTTTGTAATCCTAATTACTTTGTGGACCATTGGTGTGAATATGCAAATGTATGCACAAGGCTATTCTGGATTATTGAATGTACAATAAAACCAGTAACTAGTCACTCCTAGTTTTACATTTTTATTTATTTAAATTATTTAGTATCATAGTTTTTTTTTGATCCAGTTCAGTCCGTGGACCACCTTGAGTGCTGTTTATGGACCAGTGTATTCTGTCCCTTAGACCACATTTGGTAATGTTTAAAGTAGGACAACCAAGCACATCACTGACATGGTAGAAAGGACGACCAAGTAGAACAAGAGGTATTGTACAAATGCTTTATGGAGGATGTGTTAGATGATTAGGAACTATACATTTTTGTTTTACCTTAGTTTAAAAATCACAGTTTCAAAACATGACTCCGACGTATTACCTTTTTACCTCTGTTTGTTTTTACAGTACATATCTGACTATATGCAATATAGTTACCAGTACTTTCATTCCATAATTAACTAGAGACATTAGTAACTAATTGATGACAGTTTACAATAATGAACATACAGACGACATTTATTAAACCATTCATTTTTGACATTAAATCTGCAAACTGGAAATGATGAACAGACAGGTTTCAGTTACAGCCTTGGAGAGTTTGTTATTACGTGAACAATAGAAAAGCATGTCTTTTTTAGTAAAAGTCTTCAGAAACACTAATAAGTTTGTTGTTGTTTTAGCCTGCAAAGGCATTTTGTGGCAATCCCTTTACACCAAGTCCAGTTATCTGCCAAAGACAAGAAAAATGTAGGTTAAAGCCTAAAAATAGACATGTAACTTTCATTATTTCTGTAATGTAGAAGCATGTTTAAAACCTCAATTCTAGAAAACTTATATTTTACTTTATAATGAATGGAAGAACAATATCACAATTGTGCCAAGTGAATGAGGTGCTGTGTATGATGCTAACAGTGCTGATGAGGCCTATTAGTTTTACTTTACATGGATTTTCCATACATATTATCCATTCTTAATAAAATAAATACATATGGATTATGGGTATATTGTCAAATATTGGAAGGAAACTCCGAATTGTATGGTGCATCAAATCCAAGAAGGGGATTTAAAGACTGATGTTGTCATCTAATTTCCTGATCTCAGGGTGACATGGTGACATTTCCCTTGAGTAATTTTGGGACATATGAACCTACTGATTTTGTATACATTTATATATTTTAATTCCATATTTTTGCTATAAAGGAATTCAGTCTTTGGCTCTAGCTTGAACCTTCAGTTACCTTAAAGATGCCTCCAGATTGGGGCTGACGTGCTTTAAGGTCTGCGTCCATCCCATCACAAGCAGACGTTACGTACATCTCGGAGTAATCCTTCCCTCCAAAACAACAGGAGGTCGTCTTGTCCACTGGTAATTTCACAGTTTGGATCCTCTTTCCTACAGTGTATAGAATGGGAAATGTGTCATCAGACAGCAACAAGAGCAGGCAATAACATGACTTTACTGCACATTATCAGTAGCAATCTGTGTGCTATTATCCCTTTCAGTCCTATCACATGAAGCCTATTAGACTATAACATACATTACAAGATACATATACTACATAAGCAGTCATAAATACAAGGGGACACAATTTGTTTCACACTGACAATCCAAGAGTGGTTAGGGTTATTTCAGGTGATAAGCATTAGTCTTGGACACAATAAGTAGGTTGCATTGGGTCATGCCATTTAGTAAATCATTCACAGATGACGTAAAGAGCTTTTAAAATAAGTACTTGCAGAACAATTATTTGAGTTTTGAAAACTCAGTAAATAGATATAATGGTTCACTTATTGTTTTCCACTAATAGAATCTCTTTGATTTGTGGTTATTCCTTATACAGCACTCTTTACATTGTTTTTAACTTGTACAATGTACTCTGCTAGTGTTATTATTTGTAAAAATAGCTAAAATATTTGACATTTAGAGTACATTGAGTGCTTAAAGCCAATCTGTTGTAACAAACATCTATACAAATGATTTAGCCAGCAAAAACACATACATTATCAAAAGTGGTATACTCTGTGCATCTCAATGACCTATTGAGCCCTCCCACCTACCCTGTGCGCACCCACCCACCTAGGGTTCTTGTTGCTATTATTTCATAGCTGATAAACCCACAGACATAAACACTAATTAACCCTCTACTCCTTATTAACCCTCCTCCCAAATATTTTTCCTTCCGGCCTCCAATTTCTACAAATAAGTTCACTTTAACCCACTGAAACATGCCACAGTAGTATTATAATGTATACCTTTCCTCCATACTTATTTCACATACTTAAATATGGATTCTAGGTTCCCAGGGTCCCTAGCTGACCGGTCAAGTTCTTGATACTCCTTTTTAATTCCTTTATGTTTTGTTTCATTAATCATTTAGTCTCTAAGCTTGCAAGCTCTCAGTCTTGCAAAGCACTTTGTATGAATCTCAGATATGTGTGATAGATCAATGGCAGGGTTGTTAACTTCTTTTGTATCCATCTGTCAAATGTATATATTATTACACCTATAATGTACTGTACTCAGAGCTACGTAATATGTTGGCTTTATGTAAATAAAGAGGTAATAATATCACACATGGTATGACAATTGATAACTACTCTTTACACTGTAAGTTTGCAAGTTTTCAGTCTTGTTAGGTGCTTTGTGGGAATGCACTAGGTACGTTTGATTTTAAGCTCAATAACATGGCCCGCTATTAATATTATCTTTATTTGTAAAGAGCTAACATATTCCGTAGAACTATACAGGGGTTAAGTACAAGGCAAAAACCAAATGAACACCTTATAAAGAATGGAGGGCCCTGCATTTGAGCTTACAATCAAATGTACATAGTGCTGGTTTCCAATGCACCGACACAGGATTGAAAACTCGCAAACTTACAATCCAAAGGCCATTCCTTTGCAATGTATTAAAATGGGTTTTGACTTGTCCTTACCCCTCTATTGCTCTACAGAATATGTTGGCGCATTACAAAAAAAGGATAATATTAGAAATAATACTATAGAATTTGCCTTAGTATTGTTCATTGTGGCATGAAGGAGGATAGTATTCCTTTACAGTACTGCAAAATAGTTAAGTATAGCTATAACTTCCTTTATTTTCCTAGCTGGCAATCATTCATGTTTATTTACACCTTCCTGGTCACAGATTTAAAGAAATATGATCGGTTAGTAATGCACATAAAAAGTAAAGATAGTTTTGTGGGCTCTGTCTAAAGCCAACAGACATTATTTAAAAATTAACTATTAATATTAAATTAACAAGACAACAATTATTAAAGAATACAATAAAAAGTATTTCAAACAAAATAAAATATTGACACAAAGAACGCCATTAACATTTAATTAGGAATAGACACATCCCTTCATTAACAAAGTCATTTGATAGATATGTATGCAGCATACCAGTGTTAGGATCTATACGGATAACCCGTCCTCCACTGTAACAGGCCACCCAAAGCATCCCTTCTGCATCTCTGCACATGCCGTCCGGGATTCCTTCTCCCTCCTCGAGCTTGTACAAGTGCCTGCGGTTTGCTGTGGAAGAGAAGGTTTTTACTGTAATCACTATCATAGGAAGGTATTTGACATATTTGCTGGTAATGCAAGATAAAAATCAACAAACATCTACAAGATTTCTCACCTTGAACTTGGTGGAACTTCTTACACCTCCTTTTAGGACTCATTAAAGGGAAATGGAACATAACTGATTTTTTATGCATTAAAAGAGCACATTTTAAAGGTGTATGGAAGTTTCCTGAATTATGATTGTATCTGATAAAGGAGAATCAGGTATGTATGAACATATTTGTATATATTTGTATTAATCTTGTGTCAGTGCCTTGGAAACAAGCTCTATGTACATTTGATTCAAAGCTCAAAAACAGGACCCTCCATTCATTATAAGGTTTTCATTTTGTTTTTGCCATGTACATAACCCCTGGACAGCGCTACAGAATATGTTGGAGCATTATAAATAAAGATAATAATAATAATAAAATAAATATTAATAAACTTACCCTAATGTTTGCAACATTTCTTCAGTTTTCCAGGCAGTTGATTTTGAGAAGGAATGCCCCTGAAAACCCAAGCTAAATTAGGATAAAATTTAATAATTGTGGCCAATCAGAGGCAGCCAAGCATTGTTGCAGTGTATGAGGATTCAGTCTCTGTGGAAAAGCATCATGGGATGTGTAGTTTTTTGTTCCCACCACACACCTCTCTCTCCCCGTCGGAAGTAGCTCCTCTGCACTGTCCGGCTATTGGGTGAAAGGTTAGTACTTGGATGTAGTTTTTCTATTGGTTAGCATGAGGTTCCTACATAGGCACCTCTTGGAGTTTGGAAGCCAAATTTTGTTTTAAATAAAATAAATCTGTACGTGTATAGAATGACTAAATGTAATGTTTGTTCAATTAGAAAAAATAAAAACCAAAGTAACGGTTAAATACCTTTAAACAGTACAAAAGCTCTTTTTTTGTAATTTTAAAAAAACTTTTTGCATTTCCTGCTAGTTTTAATGAAGTTTAGAGAGCATACTAGTCTGTACATCTCATTAGCTGGCAGAGGGTAAACACAAAAGAACAGTTACACTTCTAAATTAGTTTTTGTGCTCTGAGACCTCTGTTTAAAATAGAAACCACACCGATTCATTATAAAATACACTCTAATGCAACAAAGAAAAACCTTATTTCCATGTCCCTTTAAATGCAAAATAGTTTTCTTTCAATTTGATAATGAATGAAGGACAATTTTTAATTCAATTACATTTTTACATTCTCATTCTTAGTAAAATGCTCATCAGGACAAACTTAATTTGTGCCTTGGTCTTCCCACAATTAGTGTGCAACCTAATCAATGAGAATACAATCTGCGCTTCTTATATGCAATATATCCATTGTTAATGAAAATATTCAGGGTGTAGACAATGTATCTGAACTAACGCTTCATTTGACCATTTTGGGGAAAGCACCCTATATATCCAAAGTGCAATATGGCAGAATTCATGGGATATGCCAGAGAGAGGCACATCTCTTGGGAAGGCTGTAGGCCTGGTGACTACTTTGAGAATAATTTTGGTAGACAATGTGGGTGGGTTAGTGGGTGCCATGTACTTCAAGTATTCATAGCATATGTAACAAAATGTAGATAGAAGAAAACCAGGGGCAATAAAGAAATCTTCATAATCTACGTAAAATATTTATTTTTCAAGTCAACTGGGGAAGTGATAATGTCTTTATTTTTTTTTGCATTGTATAGTCATTTCCTGCCCTCTGTGACCTCATGGACCATAACACACCAGGCACATATGTCCATGGTCATGCTGATCCACTTGGTTTTCATGGCAGAGATACTGCAATGGGTTGCCAGTTCCTTCTCCAGTGGACCACAGCATACAACTCCTGGTATTCCTAGGTGGTCTCCCATCCAAGTGATTTGACCTCCTGTTTCCTGGCTGGAGTCGAACCCAGGTCGCAGTGGTTATAGGTAATCAAATTACTTTAACAGTCTTTTTCCCCATGATGAAGAAATCATGGGGATTTAGCAAAAATATGTTGAAATTGGCTTTTTAAAAAAATAACAGAAGCACAATTATATGTGTATACGTATGACTTTGCAAAATAAAAAAAAGAACGTTGCACAATGCAAATTCCACCATCATGACGTTTAGCAGATTTATGAGAATTATCTAAGCCTCAGTTGCTTGTTTGTATAAAAATATTAATCAAAATATGAGGTCAACTGAAAAGTGACAGCACTCTTTTATAAATATGCATTTAACAGAACAGCATATAATCATTTTTTGTTTGCATGAAAAATTAGTGCTCAAAGCATTAAAGGTATATATCTAAGTGTCCCTCTTTTCCCTGTATCTAATATAACACATGCTGCTTATATCAGACACACACATTAAATGGAGACATTATGTACACACACAGATTTATTTTATTTACAACTAAAATTGGTTTCCACACCCCCAGAGCTGCCTATGTAGGAACTTCATACTAACCAATAGAAAAACTGAATTCAAGTCAGTTTTCTAACCCTGTAATAATTTTCAAGCCAACAGCAGCACATTGCAGAGATCCAGAGCAGCACTGCCTGGGCTGCTTCCTTGTAGTGGGAACAAAAGACTAAACATCCCATGATGCTTTACTGCAGAGACCGAATCTCCAGACATTGCAACAATGTTGTAGCTGCCTCTGATTGGCCACTACGAATTATGAATTTTAGGCTAATTTAGCTTTGATTTTCTCTAAATCAACTGCCAGAAAACTGAAGCCATTTTCAAACTTCAGGGTGAGTTTATTAATGGGTTATTTGGGGATTTTTTCATGCAAAAATATGTTTTCATACACTACTGATTCTTCTCTATCAGATGCATTTATAATTCAGGAAATTTCTATATACCTTTACAACTGCTTTTGAAACAAAGTCAGGGACATGTCCTAGATCTATTTAGAGGGTGTCAGAGAACTGCACCAATGGGGTTATGGAGCTCTATGGAAAAACATGATACTACTAAAATAGATTGTTAAACCTGTCCTAGGCAAGATGTTGGCAAACAGCGTTTATTTTGTGCATTTTTTTTGCTTGTGTTTTTGTAACAGATAATGAAGCATGTTTGATATGTTTGGCATGTTATTAAAAGAAAACCACTATACTTTGCTAGCAAAATATAATAAATTACATTAACATCCAAAAGGAAGCAATCACTTACATGTTTTTCCAGTTGTCACATCGTAGTCCAGTGCATCTACCGTATAGGACAGGCTGTCTATGTAATACAGGGTCTTATTATCCAGAGACCAGTCTATTCCATTAGAGATGTCCACCTTGTCGAAGTGTTTTACTACTGAATGATCTGGGTACAGAGTGAACAGTGAGCCCTGCTGCCTCTCTACTACCGCAGGACGGATCTCCTGTGACATTGTACCTGAGAACAGTGAGAAATGAGAAATGAGCACACGGCCAAACAATGAGCCTCATTCAATTGAGGCATCGGGAGATCCGGGCTTCGGAAATGGAGGCCGTAAATTATTTTGCTATTCAATTGGCGTCTTTTTGCAGGCTCCGGTCGGGTTACAGGCTCCGGCCTCGGATTCCTTGCGATGGTTCACATTGCAAGTTAAGGCCCCTCCAAGCCTTTGATCTTTCATCACCTCAAGAGTTATGATCACTAAAGTCGCAAATCGCCATTCAATTGCTCCGAATTGCCCTCGCTAAGCAAGCAGCCAAGGCTGCAAATGGCAAAAGTCAAACCACAAGTTACAGGTCCAAGGAGGACTCGCAAAGGGCTTAAAGACATGTCTGGAGCACTTTAAATGCACATATACACACACTACTGTGCTTTTATTAAAAGGGAAAGTGGTGTTAGGTCTTAGAATTAAAAGCACAACATTCTCAAGCTCGCAAATCGGCAATATAAAATACTTTATTTCATGTTTAATCAATGTGTTAATACATATAATGGAACTCGTAAAAGAATATCATAATTACGGCTTTACCAATATTGCAATATTTGAGGAATGTGGGTCTGATCGTAACTCGTAATTGAAGCCCGTAGGACTTTGAAATCAAATCCAACCTTCATTTTTCATTGACTTAATGATGACGATCTGTGTTTCCCTTGGCTGTTTCTAACTCGGGAGTTATGGCCTTGCTTAATTGATCATGTTCAAGCTCGCAAATGCAACATACGATAGAATCGTTTACGATGTGCACTATCGAGCCAGGACTTGCGGGCTTGGCCAATCGAATAGCACCGTAAATCGCAGACACTGCGGGCCCGCAGACTTGCACCCTACATCCCGCAACTTGCATGCTTGCAATTGAATGAGGCTCAATATGTTTAATGATAATTACTTCTGATGAAAGGACTTCAAGTTCACAACTGTACTAATATTGGAAACCATAGCTCAACTCAGACCACAACAAAGCTTTCCCCCTACTGGACAGCAGAGCTTTCTCCCTACTGGACAGCAGAGCTTTCCCCTACTGGACAACAGAGCTTTCCCCCTACTGGACAGCAGAGCTTTCCCCCTACGGGACAACAAAGCTTTCCCCCTACTGGACAACAAAGCTTTCCCCCTACTGGACAGCAGAGCTTTCCCCCTACTGGACAGCAGAGCTTTCCCCCTACTGGAAAGCAGAGCCTTCTCCCTACTAGACAGCAGAACTTTCCCCGTACTAGACAGCAGAGCTTTCCCCCTACTGGACAGCAGAGCTTTCCCCCTACTGGACAGCAGAGCTTTCCCCCTACTGGACAGCAGAGCTTTCTCCGTACTGGACAGCAGAGCTTTCCCCCTACGGGACAACAAAGCTTTCCCCCTACTGGACAACAAAGCTTTCCCCCTACTGGACAGCAGAGCTTTCCCCCTACTGGAAAGCAGAGCCTTCTCCCTACTAGACAGCAGAACTTTCCCCGTACTAGACAGCAGAGCTTTCCCCCTACTGGACAGCAGAGCTTTCCCCCTACTGGACAGCAGAGCTTTCCCCCTACTGGACAGCAGAGCTTTCCCCCTACTGGACAGCAGAGCTTTCCCCCTACTGGAAAGCAGAGCCTTCTCCCTACTAGACAGCAGAACTTTCCCCGTACTAGACAGCAGAGCTTTCCCCCTACTGGACAGCAGAGCTTTCCCCCTACTGGACAGCAGAGCTTTCCCCCTACTGGACAGCAGAGCTTTCTCCGTACTGGACAGCAGAGCTTTCTATCGATAGATTATAGTTTTGTGGACCTACCCTGTACATTCACTGTACCACTTATACATTAATCAAAAGTTCTGGTCATTAGTGAAATTTGTATGAGCAGGGTCCACAGTAATACTTCTAAAAGCTCTAGGGCATGGGTAAATACAAACATCTTAAATTACTTGCTTGTTTGCTCTTCTTGCTTACAATACTGAATCATGAGAAAATATCAAATATCATACCGTACTCTAGATGAAAACAATTTGATCTTGAGACCGTCTGGTTACCATCCAAAGCTCATGTGGAATGGCTTTGAGTTCCAGGGCATTTTCAGCAGGGTGATACTACATGTGACACAATACATTTTCGTCTAGCTTTATACTGAATAGAATGCATTTTAACTGTAGATACATTAATAATCTATTACCATTACTAATGATTCTGGTGTTTTTAAATTGTTATGCTCTCATCATCCCTCTTTGTCCCTGAGGACCAGCAGACAACATTTCTGGGACCTGGACTGCTCACAAAACCAGCTGTTGAGAATCATTGCTCTAAATCATTCTTCATTAATAAGCAGCTTAAAACTTCTTTCTGGGTTACTCATGACTGTAGTACAACAAGGCCACATGTTTTAATGAATAAGCATTAACATCAACTTGTTTTAGGAAACAATCAATGCAGCTTTTAAGATATGCTTTGGAATTTTACTGCAGCAGACTCTAGCAAAGTTACTTCTACCCACCTCTTATTAGGTTGAACCGGATGGGAGTAGATCTGCCCACTAGACTGTCCTAAAATATATAGACTAGCATAGTGGCCACAGCAAGAGGAGAATCTGGGCTGCCTCCAGGGCAGATTATCTCTTTCACCGCCTGGACATATCTAAATGGGGATGTAGAGAAGCAGATCTACCCGAACCTGCAATTATAACATTTTCTAATACGTTACTAACTAAACAAATTATGACCACTCTAGAGGTTCCTTAATGCCTCTGTTCAGATGGCAAACAAGAATATTCACAATAACAAACCTATCTGTGCAAGTGAGTATACCTCAAGATCTTTGATTATTTTATCTAAATATTTTGGTATAATACAAACAAAATGTACCTGCAAGAAACCGTCCTGCTGGATCAACCTTGCCATCATTAAATCGATTGTTGGGTTTGTCCTCATCAATTTGTGCTAGAGTGGTTACAGTCTGATCTTCCCAGTTCAAAGCTCCAAACCTAGTACCCAAGGCCACAACATAACCTCCTGACTTCCGTAGTCCAACGGAGCCGACAGGCGCATCTGTGGGAATATACACATGATAATGAGCCAAGGCAAAACTGACACATTGCAAAGAGTGGAAAGATCTTGACTGAAATTATTAAATATAATTACAAGACTAAAGTGTACAAAATGCAATAGTCTTATTACAATGTTACATATAACACTTAAGACGTGTAAAAGTATCCAAAACGATATCCGTTTTAATAAAGTAGTGATGTTCAATGCATGTGTTGTACGGCCTGGCCTGCCTCAAAGGTTTCCCGTGCAGCCCTTCCTGTTTTCTGGAAAATCATGACCTCCTTCCACAGTACACAACCCCTTTTCTCCACCTAATATTTACATATCAATCATTTGTTGTGTGCATACATCAAAAAAGTTAAACTTCTTATGTTAAAACTAAAAGAACCACTGTAGATTAGCAGTTATGCAAGAGAGGAAATAAAATATTTTTTAGAGGAAATATTATTTAGATGACTGATTATATCATGTGGGAATCCATATTGGACTGTCAGTCTGTTAAACTATGTAAAAATATTTTGTGCGTTGTAAAGTAAAGTTCTTCAGAAAAGCATAATATAAATATGACAGTTTAGTGGTCCTTTAACAAAACACTCTACACTCATACATTTTATAATTTATATAAAAAAAACAATGTATTGTGCAGCCATAGAACTACTTTAGACATTCACCCAGACTCAATATATTTAACTGTTCACTGCTGTGAACAGCTGTGGTGTATACTGGGGGAAACCGCCACTGCAGCCCTAGAGAAGCATGACCTTGTGATGGTATATGAACCCATGTATGATAACACACCACATTGGGTTAGTATACCTAATGGAAAATTCACTGGCCCCAAAACGACGATGCCTTCAGATGTGCGACAGGAAAGACCACATCAACATATTTATTTGGCCTGCTCTCAGATATTTATCACATATATCTTAAAGGGTCATTGCAATTCATTTTCCAGCTTTCATAAAAAGTATAATAATTATCAGTATAAACAATGTTTAATTTTAGTTTGATCAAAACAGATGACCTTCTGACAAATAACTTAATCTGATTTTCCCTGATTGTTAGACTTGAGCTCCTCCCATCTTTTTCACGATAGGAGGAACTCCAGCACGTTTCTCCACACTGTGCAATTAAACTATGCACTAATGATGTAGTTACAGGCATGTCTAATACCATTTTATAAAAAAGATAGGAAGAGCTCCAGCTTATAGATGGAGCAAAAATCATCAATCTTCACAGTAAGTGTTCTCAGAAAAGAGCAACATTTGAATCACAATAAGTAGAAACTTGTTCATATAGTAAAAGGTATGAAAGAAGGACTGTTAGGGTGGCCCCTTATCTTGGAGGCAGGGACATTATATATATATATATATATATATATATATATATATATATAAACACATACATAAATATAAACATGAACTACTGTACATGCACCAACATTAGACACACAAGACTGCAAAATATGGAAAATACATTATTTTATACATTATGAAGGTTTTCACTCTGAGCAATTAAAGGGCCACTTTAGCATTCATATAAAGGGCTCTCTAAAGAATAGTTAGGTAGGGCACGATAAGAAAAAAATATTTATTAAACCTTTGCTGTGCATTTAAACAAAGAATTTCTATTTCTCCCCCCTGCAGTATGAGCCCCTTATCTCTCCACCCACTGAATGATGTATTGTCTGTGGAGTGGGAGCGACCCGTAGGAGAAAGCTTTCCAAACAGGCATTTCCAGCAGATCATGTTAAACTACAGCCTGCAACTAATGTGTGTTTTACAGCGTGGTCTCAAAAGGTTTTCAGTTTGTTACTTCCCCTGGATGGATTTGACTCCAGATACAATAGATCATTCATAGAGATCTGGAGCTTATACAGCCTGGGGAATAATAATAATAAAAAAACTATTCTTTAGAGAAGTGGTCATTTAAAGGGTCATTGAAAGTATACTTAATTTAACATGAAGTATGTAAAAACAGGAGATAAACTGCATAAAACATATTTAAAAAGTCTACAATTTTTTTTAATTTCATGTGGCTTTGATTGTTACTTGGCTGTTACTAATCTCTAATACAGTGAAAAATATACTTTTATTACACCCAACAACTTAGGTCATAGTGACAGAATACATAAATATTATTATGCATTGTTCTACACATGTTTTTTCAAACTAAATAAACCCTGGGGTCTCTAAAAAATAATTTGGCAAGGCTCGATAAAAAAAAACCTTTAAGAATTGATTATTGCGCATCTTAACAATTATTTTCTATTTTAAATGATCCCAGGCTCTGGATCTCTTCAAATCTCTCCAGGGGGAGGTGCCAAAACAAAAACCACTCCCTAAAACACACATTAGTAGCAGGGAGCAGTGTAACCTGGCCTGCTAGTCATGTACAAACACACCTTCTAGTCTGCAACACCCCTCAATCTGGCTGGCTCCACTCTGAACACAATACTTCATGTAGGGGTGAAGAGATCCTTAGCTTATTTAACCTGTGGAATGACTGAAAAATATTAACTAACTAGAATATTGCCTGTCAAAAAATGACGGCAATGAAATTGTAAGTGAGCTAATGCTGTTTGGTGTATGGTAATCAAATAAATAATACATTAATAATTTAATATACTTTACCTATTTTCAAGTAATATATGCAGGAAGCATTATGCTGAAGAGCTGACAATCTGTTTTCATCTTGCTGCAGCATACAATGTGTGTTTTCAGTGCTGTAGAGCTGCTGTGTGTCAGTAATGTGTGCAGTGTGTAGTGTAATAGTGTGTGTGCGTGTTCTAAAATGGCGCCTAATGTGTGGTATGCGGCTGTGGCTGATTTTGCGTCCTTGTTTTTGGATGTCGTCCGACTTTTTCAGAAAATTTGTATGTGTTTGGTGGTGTTTTGCGTGTTTAGGGTCCTTTAGCCTCGTTTTTGTTTTGTTCGGCGGCCATTTTTTCTCTCGCTTGGGGGATTTTTGGGTGCCTAAACTCTTTTATTTGGAGTTAAATTGAGGTGTAACTTCAGTTTTCGAGGTCCTGTGTGCCCCCCCCTTGCTGTAGGTAATGTTTTTATGTATTTGTTGTGTGTATTTATGTTTTCATGTGCGCGGGTTTCCGCCGTTTTTTGGGAGGACGTAATGGGTTGTAACATGTCTCGTATTTTGGTTTCGTAACTCCGTAAATTTTGCGAGGTCCATAGTTGCTGGCAAGGAGCTCCTTCGGCTCCTTCGCAAGGGCCGCAGGCTCGCTGCGCAAGCCCGCAGCGTTAGCAACCACCTGCATGCTCACAATTATATATGTGATTGTTTTAATACGCACTATAGTGCATATGTTTATTTGTTGTGCATAGGTAGTATTCAGTAAATGTTAACATTTTACCTTAGTTCTAAAACTTTTTGATTTCTCCTCAAAAAGAGCTGTGTATCTCCTCCTACCTATGCCTAGTATTAGTAATAGTGTAAAATCTGACCAGTGTAGGTTCTGCATCAGGCTGAGCAAGCTCTGTAAAGGGGTAGGCTATGATGGCTTGCGGGCTGTCACTGGGTATGGCCCAGGGGGGGCAGCAGTTACCTCTGTGTAGGGAATGGGTACAGAGTAATGATGCCATGGGGTGCAGCCAATGACATCAGGCCGGAATGGTTCCAATCACCATGATAGTCCAGCGCAAAGGCAGAGCTGGCCATGCCCATGATAGACACAGGTAGGAGGAGATACACAGCTCTGCTTGGAGAGAAAACCGACAGTTTATAAGCTAAGAAAATGTTTAACTTTTATTTATTTGTTTTAGACTGCATTGTGTTTTGTAAAAGTATGCACAGCAAAGTAACATCTGAGCCACACTTATGATTGTCAGACATAATACTTTGTCATATGCACAGTGATGTTAGTTCTGCCAATGAGCAGTACTTTAGAAACCAAACCTTACACATTCATGAATGTATCTTGTTAGGTAAAGCTAACAGGAGCCATCCCACCCAACTCACCAACAGAGACACTCTGCACTTTATTTGTTTTAGGGTTCCACCGGCAGACCTTCTGTCCTGTGATATCCACATACAGCAGGGTGCCCTCCTTTTCTTCCCATACTGGAGACTCTCCAATTCTGTATGTCTCAGTGACCACACACTCAATCTTTATAGAAGACATGGTCCTGTGGTAGAAATAATGATACAAATGAAAACTTAGAGTTTTGGGGCAGCTCAAGAAAACTGATTTTCATTTACTACTCCAAAGGCTAAAGGAAACTGAACCGTTCAAAATACATAACTTCATTGTAAAGCCAAACTTTATGGAACTGCAAATGACAGTAACTTTTGATGTCTGTTTTGATTACACCTCCCTCTGGAGTTTTTCATGTGACATTTTAAGTAAATTACCTATACATTTTTGCATACAGAATTTCATCTGTGGACAGTACAAATACACGTTGGCTTCACGTACATCACATGTTATACACTTGTGCACTGCAAAATAGCGATAGTGTTATTAATATGAAACTATGTAAAGTATTGTTCTGTTTGGAAGCTTCGAGGGCCACAGAACTCACCGTATATACCCTGCGCCATCAGCTAGAGAGGGGAAAAGTGTTTTTTGACATTTTTCAAATTGATTGAGAATTGACTTGGATATTATCATTTTAGTCATTGTTTGTATAGCCCACAGAAATCTGCATATATAATAAGGTTGGTATCTATAACAATTACACATTCTAATTTAGATATATTAACAGTTATACTTGTTTCAAAGGGATAGTTTGTTGCTTTAGTGGTAGATGTGTCATCTCAAACATTTTTTTGATTGCTTCAAACTTTTTATTTAACTAATGTATTATATATATATATATATATAGTTCATCACAACAATCATTTATAATATTGTGGGCAAAATTTGTGTGTCCCAGCTCAACTTCCCAGAATGCAGTGTAATAACTGTTTTTCTCGGAACTCTGAGCTGGCAGCAGGTATTTTAACTTGCTTTAGACATTCAAATGTGAACGCAGATGTCCACAACACAAGCTGAGATCCCGCTCCATGCTGATGATAGCCAGTAAGCTTGAAACAGCTGTACATGGATAGGATTACCAGCTTGTGTATAATCCAGCCATGACTTTGCATACAAGCTGTGTAATGCAGCAGGCATAAGCTTAAAGGAAGCCATGTTTGAAATGGTTTATGAATTGAAGAGCGAGGCATTTGTGGGCACATTTGTGTGTCCCAGCTCAGCTTCCCAGAATGCAGTGTAATAACGGTTTTTCTCTGAACTCTTAGCTGGAAGCAGGATTTTTTAACTTGTTTTAGACATTGAAATGTGAACACAGATGTATTTATTTACTATATATATATATATATATATATATATATATATATATATATATATATATATATATACATATATACACACACATACATATATGTGTGCGTGTTAGTAATTACATAAGTCAGTTAAAAAAAAAGTGAAAGGCATTTATTAATGAGATAATAGATATCCACAACATCAACTTACTATATGAGAGACAAAAAAAGTATAAAAAGTAATATATCACAAACAAGAGTCACACAGACTACAAGCTTATTTTATATATATATATATATATATATATATATATATATATATATATAGATGTCACATTTCAGAAAACAAAAGCATTAGCTACACAGCAAGTTAAGCTGCAAGTATGGAGTTTGGGGTAGTTCAAGTCTACATGAAGTTTCATATTAACATTTGCTTTATTTATTAGTAGTAGTAGTAAAATGAGTATTATCTTTGAAGCATTTCTGCACGTGGTTAGTAAGAGGAGCTGCTAGTCAGGGTAATATCTCAGTTTACGGTTTAGTATGTTAGCATTGTTATCATAGGTAAGCAGAGGATGGTTAGGGTTTACATTTCACATAAACAGACCAGACCAGTGTCGCTCATTGGGTTGGAACATGTAATCAATGCAGTATCAGAGAACCAAAAGAAGCCTCATTGATGTATGTCTCATATGCCCTCTTGTGCACAATCAAACAGTGATGGACACTCATTAAATATACCATCACCTAAATAGTTGGCGTACTGTGAGTTGTGGTCACGCTTTGCGAGCCTCGCAAAGCAAGGCGAGCCGTCAACCGCAAACCTTGTGAAGCGAGGCGAGCAGTTGAGGCACACGGGTCTTAGGCTGTAATGAGCACCAAAGGCGCTCATTGCAGGGCTGGCATGCAGGACTTAGCTGGCGCTCATCCCAAGACACGTGGGACTTAGCCACAATGAGGCCTCATCGAAAGGCCACTGGACTTTGTGATGGACGCAAAATTACAGTTCGTATAAAGCACGTAGATGGACTGCAGGGCTCGCAAAAATACAACTAACGGCCAAACCACCAAACTGGAAAAACTTGCAAAAACACACAAATATTCCTCAAATTAACTTACACACACAGCACAAGGGGAGAGCCAGGGAGCCTGTGAGCGAGGTTGCAAGTTAATTTGAGGCATATTTTGTCTTTTTTTAACGATTGAAAATCGGGGAGAAAAAATAGCGGCCGAAAAAATGTAAAAATTCTGAAACATGATGAAAACGAGGCTCAGCAAGGCCAGGCACGCAAAAATACACAACGCCGAAGACAGTAACACCAACAGCAGTCATCGCGAGCCACGCAAATGGTGCTCAGAGGAGCAAAAGCCTCACATTGTGGGGCAAACAGCATTGCCAGCCTAACAATTTTATTCCCGTAATTTTTGACGGGCAATTTCCTAGTAGTAAAATATTGCTTGAGTGTACTGGCCTATCTGCAGACTGGTGCCAGTATCTGATGTAACATTGCAATTCCACATACAGCAGCAAGAAGTATAATTACATTCCCCTCAGCAAGACACAGCAGCCAGGCTGAAGATCACTTGATATCCTGCTACTAAAACTCTTCCTGTGATCTATTTCCTGCTGAAATCCTTTACTTGCTTAAAGTTCAAGAGCCGTCCTATAAAGCTGGCATACTGCTCCACCTTCAGGTTACATACAGAAATGATGAGCTACTATATTTTAATTCAGCGTTACAAACGAATAGTTTTTTTAAAGTTAAAAAAAAGATTTGGGTGTTTAACGCCACAATATACGTTTGTCACATGAGAGTTCTCCATAATGTTAGTCCAGCAGATGCAATTTTTTCTTAGCGCTAAGCACTGCTACAGTGTTGCAAATATCAGAATGAATAGGCCAAAATACAGCTTTACATCTATGAAATTTGAATTTCAGATAAAAATTCAGATAATAGCTTGTAGTAAGTATTAGATAGTGAAAGCGTTCAATATATTGTATTTTAAGCGTGTATTTTTATTTGTATAGCACCATTGGTGTGAGCAGTCTTTTACAGAGACAAGGTACAAAATAATTACATGACAATCTAAGAGTATTTTACATTGATGAGCCTTGAAGCAGAGGAGGAGTATTACAGGAGTATTATAGGCTATTCTTGACTTTATTGGGAGGAGGTTGAAGTTCTTTTTAATGTGGGAGAAGAATGAAGACATTTAGAAGGGAGGGATATGATGCGAATAGCTACATTATCTTCTTATGGTACACTTAACGCAACCTAGCAACATAGATTTCAGAGTAGAAAAAAGCCAAAAAGGCCCATGTAGCCTGTCCATTTTATCTACCTAAAATGGCTTAATTTAAACTCAGGATAGAATAGTGCTTATTTCAGGCGTGCTTAAATTCCCTGTGTTTGACTCTACCACGACAACAGTAAAGGCTGTTTCACAAATACTTTTTCAATAAAGTTTTACTTTCTCACATTATCCTTAAATCTTCTGCAGATTAGGACTTCTTGTTTTTGCATTATGCTTTTTCTCAAAGACACTTCTCTCTTGAACTTTATTAAAGCCTTTGATATGTTTAAAGGTCTCTCTTATATCTACCTTTCGCTTCTGTCCTGCAAGCTATCCATGTTCAGGTCATGAAGGCTTTCCTTGTAAGTTTTGTCTTTTAGATTGTGCACCATAAGTAGAAGTGAAGGAGAAGAAGGTGACAAGAGTTGCAGAAAGAAGAAGGTCATTAGCAGAACGAAGAGGGCGGGTGGGGGAGTATTTGGAGATGAGAGTAGAGATGTAAGGGGGCCACTATTGTTGAGGGCTATGTAAGTTAGGGTCATGATTTTATATTTTATTATAGAGGCGAAGGGAAGCCAGTGGAGTGATTGATAGAGAGGTGATACCGACACTGAACGGTGTGTACGGAAGATGAGTCTAGCAGAGGCATTCATAATGGATTGAAGTGGAGACAGTCGGGTGGTGGGTAGGCCAACAAGAAGCGAGTTGCAGTAGTCCAGTCGAGAGATGATGAGAGAGCGTATAAGGATTTTAGTTGTGTCTTGTGTAAGATAGTGACAAATTCTGGAGATGTTTTTTAGATGGAGAAGACAAGATTTAATTAGTGATTGTATGTGAGGGATGAAAGTCAGAGCGGGGTCCAGTAGAACTCCAAGACAACGGGCTTGGGAGGTGGGGGTGATGATGTAATTGTTGACAGTGAGAGAGATGTGAGGAATTGACGCTGTGGGAGAGGGAGGGAAGATTAGGAGTTCAGTTTTACACATGTTGAGTTTGAGATGGTGGGTGGACATCCAAGAGGATATACTAGAGAGGCAGTTGGAGACGTGTGTTAGAAGAGAGGGGGTAGATCTGGTGCGGAGAGGTAGATTTGGGTGTCATCTGCATAGAGATGATAATGACGCCCAAAAGTTTATAAGGGTACCAAGTGAGGAAGTGTAGATGGAGAAGAGGAGGGGGCCTAGGACAGATCCTTGGGGTACACCAACAGACAGGGGGTGAGAAGAAGAAGAGGTGTCGGAGAAGGAGATACTGAATAATCGATTTTGTAGGTATGATGAGAACTACGAGAGAGCGAGGATAAGAGGATATGGAGTATGACAGTGTCAAAGGCAGCAGAGAGATCTAGAAGAAGAAGAATTGAGAAGTGACCTTTTGACTTGGGGGTATGCAGGTCATTGGTGACTTTAGTGAGAGCTATCGCAGTGGAGTGTTGGGGCCGAAAGCCGGATTGGAAGGTGTCAAGAAGGGAGTTAGAGGAAATAAAGCTGGTAAGGCGGTTATAGATGAGCCGCTCCAGCCGTTTGGAAGTCAGGGGAAGCAGAGAGATAGGGCAGTAGTTAGATGCAACGTCAGTGTCAGATGAGGGTTTTTTGAGGGTGGGTATAATTATGGCATGTTCTAGAGAAGATGGAAACATGCCAGTAGGAGGTTGAAAATATGTGTGAGAGCTGGGATTAGTGTGGTAGAGAGGGAGATATGAGCTAAGATGGAATAGGATCCTGAGGACAGGTAGTGAGGTGAGTGGATGATAGCAGTTTGGAGACTTCATCCTCTGTAGCTGGATCAAAGCAGTTCATGGTGGTTGTGGTATTGGGGAAGGGAGAAGACTGGGTGTTGTTGGTTGGTTTAGAGGGTGTAGTGTGAGAGCCACTATGAGATAAGAGTTCATTGTGGATGTTTTGAATTTTATGAATAAAATGGTTGGCAAAGTCTTCAGCTGTGAGAGAGGAAGGGATGGGAGGAGGTGGTGGGCGGAGGAGAGCATTGAAATTGGCAAACAGACGCTTGGGGTTAGAGGACAGAGTTGATATTAGTGTTGTAAAGTACTGCTGTTTGGCAAGGTTGAGGGCGAAGGAATAAGAGCGTAACATAAATTTGTAGTGGAGGAAATCTGCTGAAGTGCGTGATTTCCTCCATAGTTGTTCAGCAGTGCGGGAGCACCTCTGGATGTATTGTGTTTGTGTAGTGTGCCATGGTTGTGGATGAGAGCGAGGGCATCTGCGTGTAGATATGGGGGCCAGAGTGTCAAGGGTGGAAGAGAGAGTTGTAGAGTTAAGTGGCAGTGTCAGGGCAGATGAGGTTGATGATGGGCCTGAGAAGGAGTTGGATAATAGTGGATCTAATGTTTGTATGCATATTTAAACATACGGTATATTTATTAAAAGGTACCCAAAAGCTGTTTTTACTCACTGAAACCTTCAAATAGTCCCAAGAAAGCTCTGCTCCCAGCAGCTCATGCACACAGTGTTTCTATTGGTACTTGATGTTCTATCCACTTACAGTGTTTTGAAATGCTGCTTTGAGACAATCACTGATTGGTTAGTACATCTAATACTACAGAGACACTGTGCATGAGCTACAGGGGCGGACCTTTGTTGGGACTATTTGGAAGGTGAGTAAAAACAGAACTTTTAAGCACTTATTAATAACATTTTTTTAGATATGTAATGAAACACTTTATTTTAATATTACAAACAGGGAACCTTCAATATACCTTTAAATTGGTAGGCTATCTTCATCCTTCTATGTTCAGAAGGATAAGATCTCAAGGGTCAGCTGTTGAGGAACACCAGTTTAAAACAAACAGTCACATATTTTCTTATGCACTTGGAAAGAAAAGTGCACAAAAACTTAATGTGTACTTGTAATGTGCAATATATATATATATATATATATATATATATATATAGATATAGATATAGATAGAGAGAGAGAGAGAGAGAGAGAGGGCGGGAGAGAGAATGGGAGAAATATTGGGACTGTTCTCTTAAGCTTTGTGATAGGTGCAAGGAGAAGGCTGAATGTTATATAATCATCCCACTAACTGCCAAGATATCATTTATCCATCAGTCAATATATGTTACATGTATGGGAATAAATGACAACTACCTGTAGCATTGTAATATCACAAATAAGACAAAACGTACCTACTGCAATCTGCTGCCGGCTGGTTTGTGGCATGGGACACCACTTTCACTATTATATTATTGAGCCTGTTAATATTTAACTCCAGTGGTTAAAGTACTTTTGAAACTTGCTTGATACACATCAGCCATATATTATTAACTGGGTTTCCTGGGTAATGATCCAGAATAACGAAGCTGAAAGGCTTTCCTCAGCAGTTTAATGAATGAAGACAAGAGTAGAGGTCCCTCTCAAGAGGATAAGGGGACAATGTATAATTACTAGAGCAGCACAAAACCCTAACCAAATAATTAACTTCACCGGTCATTTATGAGTTTCTGCAATATATGGCTTAATATTTCCAAAAGCTTTTTGTTTGGTTTCTCATATTCTTCACATTTTCATTAGGAATATATAGGTGGATCTCCCTCTTCCACTGTAAGGTTCCTTTCATAGCCATGATTTGTAGCTTTTCTGTCCTGCACTCCACAAAAGCCAGCATACCACTCCATGTACATTGCTAAAATATTCTGCAATGACTACGCTGACATGACAGGAAACAATTATATAATTAATAATTATAATAATAATTATAATTAATATATAGAATTGCTGCTTTCTAGGAAAGTTGATATTGTTGGCAATATTTAGACATATATATATATATATATATATATATATATATATATATAAATATATATAGTCAATCCCACAAGATCTCTCCTAAGTGTCAGTTATTCTTCTGTGAGTCGTCTGCCTAGTTCACTGCTGCAGCTATTGTGTCCTGTCCTGTTGCTTCTGTTCCTGACTGACTAGAGTTCTGTCTGTGTCCTGTGCTGTTGCCTCTGTTCCTTTCTGGCTGGAGTTCTGTCTGTGTCCTGTACTGCTGCTTCTGTTCCTTACTGGCTGGAGTTCTCTATGTGTCCAGCACTGTTGCTTCTGTACCTTCTGTTCCAGTTATTACCTCCATATGTGTGCTGGTTCCTGCCTTCAGCTCCAGATCTGCTCCTGTCTCCAGTTTCTGCTGCTGTATAGCTGCCTAAAGCAGCCTAAGTGCTAGGCTGCAATTGTGCTATTCTCTGCACATGGACTAATACAAGCATGGTTTCAAATGGACACTCACCAAGCTTCCTATATCCTCTTTTTTGTTCATTAAATAATTCATTTTGGATTGCAATTCAACCTCTAAAGGGTCTGAATTTCTAGTACTTGGTTCCTTACTTTAAATAACAATTTTATCATCTGTCCAAATGATATATGGGTCCAAATCAGCAACTAGTCTATTATGTCACCAACTGGTCTGTGAAGTGATCTAACAAGGAAGATGGGAAAAATATCACAACTGCCGGTCCAATCTGTTATTGTGGACAGCAAAGCTGCTTGGTGTTTCAGGACTTGGGAAGACAATTCATATGGTGGTCACTGGGAGTTATCCCTGTAACCCAGGACCATACTGACTGGGCATTGGGCAACGGTAATTGTGAAGTGGGAGTTATGTCTGGCTTGCCAGCAGACTTCCTTTTGGGGAATGAACCCTAATCCATAGATTGTCGCTTTACCACGACTGTCACAGGTCAGATTGAGGACGAGTGAGATTGGGAGGAATTGCTGCCACATTTCCTCTTTGCCTACAAGGAGTTTCTGCAGGAATCAACAGGTTCTCTTCATTTGAACTCAGGCTGCAGGCCAACTATGGAAGCAAGCATGGTAGGTATCTAGCAGGATCTCCTAAATGCAGTATTTTCTTTAAAACTGCTCTTATGGTTTAAACAGTCCTGTTCAACTAGTACATTTAAAAAAAAAAAAAAAAAATAGTGAATATTTTCTCATACTGCAGTTGATCTTTCAATGTAAATAATCTACATATAGAAGTAGAAAGATATTTTACAGCAGGGCATGAAGAGGGCTATTGTACATTGCTACATAGTGTGTGTAAAGGAGTTGTGTAGAAATGTATACCACCACGACAACTAGTTAAACATTAGTGACGATAAAATATGATTTACTCTATTCAGACCAAAGATGGATGTAGATATATCTGTTAAGGGATGTCAGCATTATATTTAAGAACATTACATTTAATACCGTGCTAACCGGACTTATGTATCATTGCGTAAGAATCTATTGAGACAGCGGCTCTTTTTTTTGCAGAAACAGCATTTGATCAGAGGTCACCATTTCACACAGCTTCCATGGCAATGTTTAACTTTGCCACGTAGGTTTTATCCTTTTTTTTACAATGGGTCCATCATGTAGCAGTCAAAATTAAGTGAAGAGTCTGTAAAAAGTTTATATAAAGTAGTTTTCACGGTTTTAGAATTGTTTTTAAATGCTGCAGCGTATTATGGACCTTTCACGTTCCTGCAGAGGCATAACATGTATTTTATTTCTAATAAGGAATGAGAGGACTATGACTTTTTCTGCATAATTCAGCTAAATGCTTATATACTCTCTTCATTGCAAGAATATATTTTGTTTTTATTTTTAGCAGATGTCTGAAGAAACCAGACATATAAAGTGAAATTTTGCTGTAGCAGAGTGCATGGCCATTTGGAAAGTCCTAGTGATTTTTTTGTTCTTTGAGAAACTGCAGTATCAATGAAGCTCCAATCAGCAGTGAGGAATGATTAACTGGGTTGTATAAAAACTGTAATAAGCAATAATTAAAAACAAAAAAATGTAAGTTTTTCACGTGGCTTTCAGTTCTGTGTATGATGGCATAGAGCTGCGCTGATGCATTCTATGTGTTTTTTTTTTTTTATTCTTTTTTTTTTATTGCATATCAAAATGTACAAAATAAGTCAAGAGTACAACATATGTAAGCATGTCTATACATCAACAAATAAATCTGTACTTTATCATAAAACAGTTCAATCAAGTATGCTAAAAAATATGAATATATAACTTATATCTCTTCGAGGCCCTGAGATTTATGGTTGGTATTGGAGCCATAGCATCTATCCTATGAAAATATTTTCTTTTACCTTTCCTCCATACAGTTTTTCAATAGAGTCTCAAAGTTAATCCTCGAAGAGCAAACTTATTTACAAAAACAGTTACCATCTCTATGTTTCCAGTTCTGAATTATTAGAATGTTCTTCTTTCTCTCCCCTTACCAATTTTAAACAAAGAACTTGTTAGCTGACCCAGTCTTTCTCAGACTCACCTCATTTCGGACCTCTAACTTTCCAGATGTCCCAGCAGGAGGCCCATCGTTTGTATCTCACATCGAATTCTGCTGAGAAGTGGCTCATGGTTTGAATGTGATCAATTTTCTGTAGTACTTCTTTAAATGTAGGGTTAGTGCTTTTCCAATGTTTGGCTATAATGCATCTAGATGCCAAGTATATCTGATTGGTTAGGAATTGCTCACTTTTTGTTAGTTCCGTGTTTGGGAGTCCTAATAGCGCTTCTGCTGGCTTTTGCTTTATTGTTTTTCCCCACAACTTTTCTAGTGTGTTGTATGTTGCCTGCCAAATATGTCTAATTTTGGAACATTCTCAAAGCATGTGAGTTATCGAACCTACATGTCCACATCCTCTATAGCATTTGTCAGAGTGTGCTTTATTTGATTGGTGAAGTCTCACTGGTGTGAGGTACCACCTCATTACTGTTTTTAGTGCGTTTTCTTTCAAGGTGATGTTTAAAGATGATATGTTTGCTTGTTTGATAACTTGACTCCGTTGTTTATCGTCTAGTGTGATCTGTAAGTCTGATTCCCATGTTTCCTGATAGTGTGGCTTCTTTGTACTAGACACCTCAGAGAGGTGTTTATATATAACTGAGATGTTGCCCTTGCCTCCAGGGTTGTTAATGCAACACTGTTCATATATTGATTTTTTATTTTGACTGTTTGATTTTGTATTCTGAAATATCGTTTGTTTGATTATCATTAGATTAATCCATTCACTGTTGGGTATTTGACTCAATGTGCCCCCTTGCGACAGAGTCCAGGTGTCCGCGACTATAGTCAGGTTTTTCTGTATCCACCATTTCATCTGGGAGATTTTGTTTACGTGGCCTTCCTTATGGGATTGCCATAGAGGGGTTAAACCCGAACCTACATTCAGCAGGGGGGATTTTTTATTGATTTCCTTCCAAACTTTCAGTGAATTGCGGATACAGTTTGTGAGGGTTTGTATTTTCAATTCGTTGTGTGTGCTTAGCCATAATGTATGTGATAGAGTTATATGACTTTCCTCTAAGATTTGTTTTTCTATTTCGACCCATATTGGAATGGCTTCTTTCTTATACCAATTAGTTATCTGCGCCAATCTTGTGGCTTTATAATAATTAACCAAGTTTGGGAAGGCTAGACCCCCTTTTTGTGTGGGTGCGTACATCGTATTTTTATTTATTATTGGCTTCTTTTGGTTCCAGGTAAATTTGAAAAGATTTTTTTGTAGTGATTTCATGGCAGTTAAATTAATTGGCGTCGGGATCGCCCTAAATAAGTATAGAATTTTTGGGATAATATTCATTTTGATTGCGTTTATTTTACCAAGCCATGATATTTTGTAGGATGATCATTTCTCCATGTTTTATTCTATTAATAATTTGGGGAAAATTTGCTTCATATACTTGGTCTATAGAACCTGGGATATTAATTCCTAGATAAGTCAGGTATTTTTGAGCCCATTTAATGGAAAAAATGTTGTCCAAATTTTCTTTCACCTTTCCGGGGAGTGTAATATTGAGAGCCAAACCTTTGGCCGTGTTGATTTTAAATCCTGAGATGGTGCCAAATTTTGTGAGTAAATGGAATAAGTTGGGTAAACTAATTGTTGGTTCTGTCATTGAGAGCAAAATATCATCCGCGAAGAGATTGATTTTGTATTCCTTAGGGCCTACCTTTATTCCTCGTATGTCCGGGCAATTCCTGATTGCAATCGCTAATGGTTCCAGGCATAGAGCAAATAACAGAGGGGAGAGTGGGCAGCCTTGTCTAGTCCCTCTGGTTATTTTGAACCTTTTAGAACTAAATCCCTGATATGTTATGGACGCTTCTGGGTTCATGTATAGGGCCTGTATCCCTCTTATAAAACCTTCTCCTAGACCTATTCTAGCTAGCACTTCCCACATGAATGTCCAATCTATTCTATCGAATGCTTTTTCTGCGTCTAGTGATAAAAGCATTGAATGGGTATTGTTTCTTTTGGCTATTTCTATTAGGTTCAACACTCTCCTGGTGTTGTCTGGGGCTTCTCTGCCGGCAATAAAGCCTACCTGATCCGGATGGACCACATTTAGGTAATAGTGGGGCCAATTTATTTGCCAATATTTTTGAGTATATTTTGATATCGTTATTAATTAGTGATATTGGCCTGTAGCTCCCACATTGGGCTGGATCTTTACCTTCTTTAGGGATTACAATAATTTTTGCTTCTAATAAATTCTTTCTTTATAGGGGGTCCTTTTAAGAATTCATTAAATAACTCGTGTAGGTGTGGGAGTAATTGATTTGAGCATTGTTTGTAGTAAAAATTTGTAAACCCATCCGGACCGGGTGCCCCATGTGATTTAGTTGTTTTAATTGCTACCTTTATTTCTTCTATCGTTATGGGTTTTGTTAAGTCTTCAGCTCGGGTTCTCTCAATTTGTGGGATCTCTGTTGAGTTTAAGAAATTATCGATTTGTGAGTTGTGGGCTTTGGATCCTGAGTGTGTGGGGGCTGAGTATAGCTCCTCATAGAAATGCCGAAATGTTTCCGCTATCTCATTTGGTTTAAAGACCGGTTTATTAGATTTGTTAATTATTTTTGAGATAAAAGAATTCGCTCTCTGTGTTTTCAGTTTTCTGGCTAACATGGTGTCAGGTTTGTTGGCGCTTCTGAACATTGTGGCCTGTGTGCGTTGACATTCTATGTGGTTTTTAAGGTACAAATTGCTAATCATATTTCTTAGAATGTAAAATTCTCCTTTTATATAGAATAGAAACCCAAGAAAAGTGTATATTTGGAGTATAATCTGCATATCAGTGGATAACAAACACCTTTAAACAAACTTTACCTTAAAAGCATATAGAAGTTTCCTGGATTATGAATGCATCGGATAGAGGAGAATTAGTTGTATATGCAAAAAAAAATAATCTGAAATGAATATTAATCAACTTACCCTGGCAGTTGATTTTGAGAAAGGATGCTTAGGGAAACCCTAGCTATATAATTAGCATAACCTTCATTATACAGTTTTGGCTAATCAGAGGCAGCTACAACCTTGTTGCAATGGTCTATGGATCAGTCTCTGCAGAAAAGTACCATGGGATGTGTAGTCTTTGTTCCAACCACAAGGAAGCAACATCAGGCAATGCTGCTCTGGATCACTGCTCTGTGCTGCTATTGGCTTGAAGGTTAGTTTAGGGTTAAAAAATGTACCTGAATGCAGTGTTTCTATTGGTAGTTACCAGATGCCTGTGTAAGCAGCTCTAGGGGTGTGGAAACCAGTTTTTTTAAATAGAATAAATCTGTATGTGTATAGAACTCAATGTAATGTGTGTTTCTGATATAAGCTGCTTGTGTTAATTAGAAAAGGGTTAAAAACAGGGAAGCTTCGATATACTTTTAATGACAAGGTGATTTTTTTAAATATATAGGGTCACTATAACTTATTGCACATAAAAATGATTATCAAAAGCTTCATGTTTAACACCTCAATGTGAAGTCAGTAAAATTAGTTCAAAGGAAACATCAAATCAAATATCAGGTTGCCAATTACATAATTTAATGAAAAAGTACTTGCAAAACAGGGACATCAGAAAAAGGCTCAGTCCATATTTGAAAATTGAATATATACATATTTATATATGTGTAAAAAAGGAAGAAACACAAACAAAGGAATTAATCATGGGTTAAAATAATACTTTAAAATAATTCTGCCAAATTCTGGGCATTGGACAAATATAGTTCTGTAGCCAATGCTTTGTATATCCAAAGGGCTCCTTCATTAATACAGTAAAATCTGCATTAAACTTATTAAAAACATGTTCCACAATATGAGGCACTAACACACTGATAAAGAGATGCTAAATCTAGAGATCTCGGCCAGTGTCATTTTGTAACCATTAAACTGACATCAGGGAAATAAATATGTGTAAAGATCTCGGAGAGACACTTTCTATCATAAGAATTGCATCCGACATGCATTTTACATTTAGTCTTGGTGGTCATCCTAAAAGCCACCTATAGTATATGATAACTGGTCTCATTGCATGACCGAGTCTCTATTTTTACCTCTAAGTTTTAGAAGTGCTAAAGGAAAAATTCAAAAAGGCAAGAATACAGGAATGTAGACAAAGGGCACGAGGACATGTAAAGAGAAAGCCCACAAAAAGGGCATAAACAGTATAACTTCAACAGAGCAAACCTTCTTGTTGCTTTTAAAAGCTAAATGTTAAAAACAACAAAAACAAAAAAGGGTCAGTGCTGAACAATCCGAACTAGATCAAGTCTTACACATGCTCATGTGCTTAACTAAATGGAGCTGGACTTACAGATATATCTGAGTTAAGACGTCCAGAAGGTAGTTTTACAATGTAATAGTTTTCTATGCCAGGTAATTCCTTGTGTGTATGTGTGTGCATATATATATATATATATATATATATATATATATATATATATATATATATATACACACATATACATATACACTCACACTTTGTTATTGTACATTAAAAAGTTAAAACACACTAGAGATAAAGGTCACAAACATAGTGCGATTAGTGACTGATTTATGGACGCTCTTATTCTTTAGCCATCACTTAATCATGTTGTATAACATGTTACCCTACTTTTATTGGGGTTTATTTAACGCAGACTCCATGCATGTTAGTTCATTGAACAGAGTTATATACCCAGACCTTACCAACCCATATTGTACTGATTTGGCATCTCAGTATAACCTGACACACATCTGTTTCCTTCTTTGAGTAGCGATGAAGTAACCACAAGAGAGAAAAAGAATCTGGAAAAGAATCCCCAAATGCCAAGCTACAAAGGATACATTTTAAGCCCTCTGATAAGTACACTAAAAATAGCTCAGAGACTATTTTCATGTAATCAGAAATGAAAAGAATAATAAAAAATAATGTTGTAGTGTGTAACATTGAGATGACCCTTGTGCCAAGTACTGGTGGCAACTTGGTCTATAAAGGATCGGTAGCTTGTCAAGTCCTTTCTACTCCCCTCGTGTGCTTAACTGGGTATGTCATGAGATTGCGGATCAAGTATTTACTCCTACAACTCTGATGTCTGTAAACAGTATTCACAAATCTGTTACTACACTGGGTGAAATATATACAAGTGCATTCCACTAAAAGCAAATTTCTGTACATAAGTATAAAAAAAAAAAGCTAAGTAGTGAAATCATAATATTTACAGGCAAACTTGATGCTTTTGCTGTAGGGTTGCAGGAGTTAGGAGCATGGTACGCTCAGCATGTTTGGGCAAGGTTACCACATTACATCTAGTTACCAGAGAAATGTTAGAAAATAATCAATGTGATTACAATATGTATTCCTATCCATTCAGCATTCATATATACATCTAGATACTGTATGCTGTAAAGTGGATCATTTTCATGATGTACTCCATGTGAGGTACAATGTAAAATGGCATTTTAAGCTACGTGTGCAAACAATTTGACTGCCAATTCTCAACTAAGTAGGATTGCCATATCATTTCACACAAAAATAACAAAATATATTTAATTTAAATTTATATCCCCCATTCCTAGAATTTGGGGTAGCTGGCACAATTTATTGTTTCACTCTTGTTGATGGTCCAAACGCTTCCTTGGGTTGTTTTCCACTAAAAGTTTCAGCAGCATCCTTGTTCCTATGCATCACTACATCCCAGTGAGTTCCTTCAAGGTCTCACTGTCCTATTTTTGGCATTAAGATATGCACTGATTCAAAGTAAATGTCTGAGGTTATTCAAATGCTTTTTATCACCTTTTCACTGAACTGTGAGCAATGATATTCTTTTTGTTTCTGCTGCGACTGTCTCTACTTGAGTCTCTACTGGGGCTCTCTCTGCTAGAGCTACTCCTCCTGAGCCTCATGTGATCCTTGTTCTCATCACTTTCAGCTTCCGAGTCACTTAACTCAAGGTCAGGGCAGTACCCATCATTGTCCTGATATGGAGTCCCTGATGTCTGACAATCTAAAGACGGTTTGCTCCATAAACGCTCTTTTGCAGACTGCCTTCTCTGGGTCTTGTCATTCCGAAGGTCTTCTGTGGTCCTCACTAAGTTGTTGGTGGCCTCCTTGAATGACTTGCTGAAATGTTCAATTGTTGACTTCCTGAAACTACTCTGACTTGCCAAGTGATCCGAGATCACAGAGTCCTGCTCATGAGAGGTCTGGCTAGAGCTGTCTCTCTGAGTTATGTCTCCACCAGAGTTCAGAACACCATTAGATTTAGTTCGTCTCAAATGTTGTTTCTGTACTTTCCCACTGCCATTTGAAGACTGCCCTTGGATGACAGCTTGTAGTGACAATGGCTTCCCTGATGTATGAAACCTTGATGCTTTCTGGCAAACTGTGCCTGGAACCTCTTGACGTGAGCGGGTAACGCCTCCAACCAAGCCATTGCTTCTTTTTTCAGAGGAATACCTAGAGTATTGTTTGGAGGTAAGCCCAGACAATTCATTGTGAAGTTCTTTCTTAGAGGAACAGGATCTTTTAGCAGTTTTCACAGAGCTGTTTTTGCCATCTCCTATTGTGGATTTTGGCATTTTTAACTTTAAAGTGATTCTGGGAGGAGGGTAGAACAGTGTATTTTCCAGTGCACTTGATAAAGGTTGTCCTAAAGGAAAAGAAGAACAGCATGTGTAAGCATTCAGTAAAAAGAGAAAAGAAGACATGCCAAAATGTCATAGCTACTTTATAAAAAAATGTAATCACAGAGCAAAGACAAACTCAAAAATATTCCATTATAAATCTCATTAATATTTACAAAAGCATCCATTCATAGGATACACCAGTTTAAGTAAGGAATTCCTTGCAGATGAAGGCCATTGCAGTGACTCAATGAGCTGGTCTTTGTAGTATGTAAACCATATATAGATTATTAGAAAAGGCTTCTAAGATTTTACAAGCCAGCCTTGCTTAGCGGTTACAGTTTGTTTTCAATGCTTGAGGAAATTGTTCCATTCTGGCGACACCACAAAAAATGGTGCTTCATTATGAAACCAACACGTTTACTTTGTCCTTTGCCATGCAACTCTGACAGCACTCAAGGAATATCTCCTCATACTGTGACATGAGAAGGCCTTATCTAACTCCACCTGAAAAGGGAATTATTACTATAGGGATGTTAGGCATTGCAGCTGGTCTCTGACCACATGAGCTTCTCCTAAGAGGACACAATTAAAGCAGTGTATTCATGGTATTACAAATACCAATGGTATATTTTAAGTTTGCATAACCTATTAAAGGGCCACTGTGGAGTAATTTTTCCATGTGGTATTTTGAATGGCAAAATATTATACTATGTAAAAAAAAAAAAACACAGACTTTACATTTTCACTTGTCTGTGCAATTATTCTTTAGTACAGGCTTTCATTTTCTTTACTGACCCTGCTTCTTGCAGCTTTATTTGCAACAGGGTGTATCCTGAGCAATCAGCCTAATGAGTGCACTGGTAGATATACCTGCTACATTACCGTTGTGCACAAATACATTTCCAATGTATTCTATAACTCTCCTCCCATCTCAGGGTCAACTAGGCCACTGGAAAGTAAAATGGCAGATTCCACAGCAGCATAAACTGCATACAAAAGTAAGGAAAGATCAAGTTTTTTACATTAGAAAAACATGACACATTGGTCCTTTAATTTAATAGAGGTTTATATGTCAAGTTGAGCTACAATCATTGATATAAGAAGTTTACAAAGAGGAAGGTCTGCAACCAAAGAGAACTTCCTCGCTGCACATACACTGTGCTACATTTAAACGTGAACTTTGCCCCAAAATTAGAGAATTAATCTCACATCTGTATCAATGCCAGCTGCACACTTTCCTTTGTGGACCCACAGTATCATGGTGCTCTGAAAATGCTGGCCCCAAGTATGCCTAGAACTACTACTGAAGGCAGGAAGAGTTGACCATAAATGGACAGGACAATTCATCTTGATTGGTACTGGTACAGAAGCAGTGATCCCTAGCAGCTCCAACATCGACTTTACGGATATGGCCGTGAGTCTTCAGTATGGAAACCGGCAAGAGAGAGAAAGCGAATAGAGATTTTGGAGCGGGAGTCTCACAGAAATTATGACTATTTTACAAAAAATATAAACACAACTAATAACCCCAAATACAGAGAGACAGCGTTTATAATTATGAAGAGCCTCAGTGACAAACCCTCCTCTCTCCATACAAAAAGCACAAAATAATCATGAGCAGGTCTCATGTTCAGAATTTCAACTGGTTTTCTTGGGCCTTGTACTCCAGCCAAGGAGCAGTGTGACAGAGCATCCTCTGTGTGAAGGCCAAGTCACATTCACAGGAGCAACTCCATGTAACCACCTGGCCTGGGAACATATTTTAAACAAGAGCGTGGCAAGAAACAAATCAATCCATAGAAATAAAAAACCACAACAAAACGAGTCTCAGTGGTATGGGACAAAGGGAACCATACAATACTTACATGGATTTGTTTGTAATTACTTAGAACATAATATAGCAAGTGGAGAGGCGTTCTGCGGGTTGTAGGGAAACTTAAATAAAAATGTCTATTAAAAAAAAAGTGGCAAGCACATGAGAATGCTAAGTAATGTATGGCTATTATTATCTATGTAAAGATGATAGATCTGCCGTTCAACCTACTGTGTACTATTAGACTGCATGTGCGATCAGTAAATGTCAAGAGACCTTTACATGAACTTTGCAGAGCAGTCAATGTCATGACATGACAGTAGCTAAAGAGGATTACAAGGAAACAAGTGATTAACAGAAAGAATAGCAACACAAAATATGACTTGAAAAATCAAGAAAACTGTGAGCATGTGTAAATCAGGTTCTCCAAGTTAGGGCACTGCTGTAAATCGGCTGCAGGAGCTTTTTTTTTCTTCCTAAGCTCTACACTAATATAAATCTTTCACTACCCCAGGTTAGGACACTCCGTGTAAAGCTGTAAATCCAGCCTTACCGCAACAAAAAACTGTGTAGGGCGTAGCCAAACCAAGCTTTATAGATGAGCCAATAGGAAATGTGAACGTAATAAATCTTACAATGAGTGGGCGGTACCGTAACAAGTGCAGTAACGCCTGGGCAAGCAACCATTAGAAATATATAGAAAGTAATTGTTTTTTTTAATTAAAAATATATTTTTTATATTAAAAAGATGTGACAACTGTATTTATAGCTTTAAAAAAATCAGTAAAAATGTGTTTATTTTGTGTTAAAATAGGATATATTTAGACAATGCGTTAGAGTGTTTGTTCCTAGACAACATGGTTTTATAACGTGTATTAACCCCTTGAGTACTGGATTGAGCGTTACACTGGATTCTACATCATAAAAACGGGCTTAATACGAACATATCATATATTTTAATTACACATATGTTGATATTGACTGTTAAGTGTCAAATAATTTTGCATTGATTTGCAGCTTTTTCGTGAAATTTCCTCAGAGCAGTGACCTGGAGCAGTTTGCTAGCAATGTTTTAGGGATGGGGGATTAACATAGCTATGTAGGATTTACTGTGCTGCTATGGCAATTGCAATAGATTTTTCAGGGATCATCATAGGGTCCTAAGTTTGTACGTTTTTTATCTTACCAAGTACTTTGAGAAAGCACATTGTGCTTTTGATTTTAAGCTCAAAGACAGGGCCCTACATTATTTTTCACTGTGTTAATATTGTTTCTGACATGAACTTACCCTGTACAGCATTACGGAATATGTTGGAGCAAATAAAGAAATGCTAATAACAAAATGGTTATTTAAAAACAACTGCATTCAACTGTTCTTTAGCCATCTAGAGAATTAAGGACACCATCCCATTCCTTTATAATCATCAAGAAATAGAGGAAAGGCTTGTCCAGCAGTCCTTGGGGATGAATTCAGGCCACATTTGCAGGATCTCGAGTACAACTGGATCGATTAACAGATCAATCACTTTGATTTACTTATCTATGCTGATTCAAAGAGGTCCTGTAAATGTGTATTTAATCAGACTAACCTTCGACAAGTCTGCTCTAATATTTCACCCATGATTTTGTGAGGGTGGATTGCAGTGTTGTCACCCAAGGAGATGGGAATTGATACTCTGACATGGCATGTTGCAATGGCAGCAACATAAGTTTATTATAAGTGTTTTGTGGTTTTGATATGATTCTGGTTAGTGACATAAGCATTAATGACCTCTGAATGAAAACTTGCTTTATCTATACATTAGGTGTACAATGACTGTGCACCTTTGCTTAAAGTGACAGCAGAGGTTCCAAGTACTGTATCATTTAAGACTGTTCGCAAAAAAAAATACTTCAGCAAATGAATCTTATTCAATTGCATTTTCCTACAATTTACAATAAAGTTTGCAATTTCAACCTTTTCAACCACCCACCAAGGACAACATGAAATCTCTTTCCAATCGGTGATTATTGTCCATTACCCATGACACACTCTCTTATGCATATGGCTTTAGACTGAATACACCATATCCAGAGCTCCAGGGAGTAAATGGCAATCACTGATAATACTTAGCCATTAGAAAAAGAGATTCACTTTGACCTTAACAGATGGATCAGAAACTAACGGACATGTAAAAAATTGAACTTCAATGTGAGAAAATGCATTTGTTTCAATAACATTCAACTAATAAAGTTGTAACTAAAAGTTTCAATTTATACAATATTTGTAATCTCAGCTATGCCACTTAAAATTTCAGTAATGGATCACTTTGTACCTTTGCACCGGACAAAAAATAATTACCTGCTGCCATCTCCTGATTGACGAGTTGTACTTGCAAGTTGAAGATCTGCTCATGGATTTTACTATGGGATAATTTCAGCTTTTCTCTTCTGTTGACCATGTAGCAAAGATTCCTTACCTGCACCACAAAAGAAACATGGTTTGTATATATCAGTATCATAAAGCGGAGTTACAATCAAATTCCACTTGAAATCTGCATTCTATTAATATAACATTTTAGATACAATGGACTTTAGTTGATAGCAAATATACCCCAAAACGATGCTACCATGGAATATTATATTCAACAACTTTAACACAAGGAAGTAACAGTACACAAAATGCTCTGGGTTGTTTTTTTTTCCAGTTAAAACAGTGTTTTTTGTTTGTTTGTTTTTTTGCACACAAAAAAATGAGCCACTATTTGCTAGCTCTTTAATCTGACCTGTTAAATAAAAAAAATCATTAGGAAACAAGCAAGCAACTGACAAGGCCGGAGAGAGACCAGAGAGTGAGCCAGAGGAAAGTTGTATACTTGTACCCCCAAATATAGCTCATATTCTTTTGAGGTCATGTTGTTCGAGCATATATCAATGCATTTTCTCTTGTTTTGGGGTATGGACAATGGGAGCACTACCAGTGACATCACAATTTTGCTACCTTACATTTATGGTTCTAAACATTACAAATAGTTGCTGCAAGTATCCGTGACTACGGCCCTCCTTTTGGCAAACTACACAGGTTGTATAAGAGCACTGCACCAGTAGATCATGGATTTTTTTTTACTTCTACATACTCTTTCATGCATGATTACAAATCTGTCACTTCAGTGTCCCTTTAAAGTATTGCTGAAATCCCACATTTTCAGCTGCTTTGTACAACTGTTATATGAAGTCATGCAAGTAAAGCTAGTAACTAACAGCCACATTAAATTGGGCCTACGTGTAAATCCATAGCCTGTTAAGTAGTCCGGCAAGACTTACGGCTATTAAATTAGCCTCTTAAATCTACTCGAGGCCGACTTGCGGGTTAGGTGCGAAAAAACCCTACACAATGTGGATATTTGAAATGCGCACTCCCAAATCCTTTGATTTGTCAAGCCCGTAACTGCATCGATTCCAATCATGCTATTAAATTGCAGCAAATTCACTGGTGTTCAACCTCTTAACCTGCAAATGGAGCCAAAAAGCCAACGTGTGCTAGACAGGACCCGCAAGGACCTAAAAGCCCTATCTGTAGCACTATGAATGCAAATATACACACACTGCTGTACTTATATGAAAAGGGAAAGTGATGCTAGGTCTTAGAATTAATAGCACAACATTCTCAAGCTCGCAAATCGGGCCAGAAAAATACTGTATTTCATGTTTAATTAATGTGTTATAACGATCACGCAAATCAATGTGTTAATACATATACTGTAACTCGCATGTGATAGAATATCATATTAAAGGCTTTATCAATATTGCATTATTCTGAAATGTGGGTCCGATCACAACCCATAATTGAGGCCTGTAGGCCTTTGAAATCAAACCTCCCATTTTTCAGTGATGTAATGCTGACAATCTCTTTTACCATTGCTCCGTCTAAACCCATAACTACGGGCTTGACTAACTGATATTGTGCGTTGCCGCAACGCTTGAATGATTTTGGGTTTGCATCTCAAGCCTGTAACTCGCAGCATGGTCGAATTTAATAGCTCCGTAACTCGGCCAGATTTCCAGCACACAGCCGGTGTGGATCTCACGTTGCACTTAAGGGGCTGGAATTTAAAGTGGCTGTAAGCTAGTAAATTATAACACTCACTGTCTGTGTGCTTATCTGTATTGTCAAGAAGGAGCCTTTGAGTTTGAAACAAAGATATGTAGTGGATGTCTGAATGGTAATGGAAAAACATGGTCAGAGATGCTTAGTCTGAGAACAAAACAACACCTAAGTAGACTTGCTCTATAGGTCTGGTTACCTACTCAGAGAGCAGCCTCTTTTAGCTCACTTGTGCAGCTACATCTCATTGAGAAGGTCCAGAAGAGGCTTTTTCTCCTGTTCAGGGTAGAACTGACTGGTATTTCGGGGCTGGGTCACTCTTTTGAGTGAGTCCAGACTGATATACTACAGGATATTTCTCCCTGTGAAAGGTAGAAGTGAGCTAAAAGAGGTTGCTCTTGGAGTAGGTAACCAGACATATAGAACAAACCTACTTCAGGTGTTGTCTGTTCTCATATCGAATGCCAAGTTGTTTTTAAAAGAAACAAATAAAAGTTTCCAAATGTGTAAAAAAATGTAAGGCAAAACAAGGATTCTTATAATTTATTAATATATAAAAAGTGTTGGCATAAAACTCACATGCGATGTAGCATATGTGCTGATTATACTGAGCAACTTCTAGTGAGCTGGAAAGCAACTGAAGACCCAAGTATATACAATCCCCCAGAGTGACAAATTATACTCCGTATCTAAAGGGGTTAATAAATAAAACAAGTTAAGAAAATATCACTTCCAGTTCATTTAAAGAACATATGGGAAATATTGCAGATATTATTATTAGCACATTAAATATAAAAACTCTTTCCACCTAGAGCACTCGGAAATAACATGGATGTGCTTGAAATCAAAGTGTGATAAGCGTGCCCAATGTAATGACAGCGAAGTTAGATGGATTATTTTCTTGATGCCCTTACCTTAAAGGGACACTTGAATCATTTTGTATTTTCTTAAAAGATCAACATAACTTATTTTTTTTAGATGAAATATGTCAGGAAAATTGTATTAAAGTGACTCTTGTCCTGACCTGTATATTTGATCCAAAGTGGGACTAAACCTTGAAGAGCTGTCAAACAATCAAACTGCTCTAAATCATTACTCGGTAGGTATTTTTATATTGTTTTAATAGTTTTTATTCTATCATTCAAAACAATTATACAGACTTAAATAAGCAATTAAAAATAATGCTTAGAAAACTAAATAAATAATCTTGTTTTTTGGCCTTTAAGCTTGCAGACATAACACAAAACTCTTCTATCACCATCACAATAGGTTTACATTTATTACATTATTTCCTGCATATTATCTGATCTAGATTAGGAGCAGTACCCAGTTAGGAGTAAGTGAAATGAGTGGATATTTTCTGTATTAATGCTATTGAGCCTTGGATTAACCAGCTTTTCGCAGAAATAACCACACCGTGGAAGAGCCTAAAAACACTAGAAACAATAACCTGGAAAATACTAAGCCCTCCCATGATATGCTGATATCAAAGCCAGAGCCCTCCATTTTTTGCCATGAGTAATTGTTTTTTGCTTTGTACTGAATCCCAGTATAGAGTAACAGAATATGTTGGCTTGTTACAAATAAAGAACAATAATAATAATAATAATATCATCTTAAAAATACTACAGCAACTGAAAAGAGTTTCTACATGATTAATACTTTTTTTTATTCACATCAATGCCGGCACTTACCCTTTCCAAGTCTTGCCGGAGATGCATGAACATCCTCATTCTTGTATGAATACTGTCCTCCTTGGGTTGCATCAGACCATTCTGCTCTTCCTCTTTAGGTGGCAGCAGCGGTTTGTTAAAGTTGCTTTTTCGCTTCAGCTTCCAAAAGGAATAAATTAAGTCCACTGTAAGCTTGGGGAGGCCCAACTCTGCTGCCACATCTTCCACCTTCACCATAGTGTAAAAGTCCTCCTCCAGCTCCTTTAGCTTTTGGGCTCGCATGCTGGTTTTCTCACTCTCTGTATGTCTGGTGTCAACATGGATCTTAGGAGGTTCTTCCATTTCTGTTTGAGAGCCGTGCTTATTTTTGCTATGCTTCACACAGTAGGACTTAAACTTAACTTCATCCCCTTCATCTAATATGGTCTTCATCTCCAGGCTGTGCTCAAAAGCGCATGTGACATGAAAGGCTGTAATGCAGCTTTTAACAGAGCACTAGATGATGAAAAAAAAAGAAAGAAAGAGAGAGAGAGAATGTCTAGGTTAAAAGTCATAGGAAACCTTGAGCAATGGATAGACCAGAACAGGAAAGCTTAAAAGCATTGTTAGATGTGCAGTAGTGTGGTTCTTTGATGTCATACTTTTATGAGTATATAGTTTGTACTATACATGGCCATCAGGGTGTCATTAAACAGGAAGTTTTAGCCACACCACCAATGGACGTCTATCATTAGGAGTTGACAAATTTATATGAAACTTAGGAATAAGTCAGCTTAGTGAAGAGTCATGGAAGAATTTAATATATATATATATATATATATATATATATATATATATATATATATATATATATATATATATGTCCCATCCCATTGTACAAGGGAACAATCTAATTTTCCACAAGTAAAACCTAAAAAAGGCATTTGCAAAAGAGACATAACATGAATTTTTAATTTGACTGAATCCCAGTAACCACAAGGAAATGGCAAAGCATGCAAGTAGAGGGTGGGGACGTCAGACTAACATAAAACAAACAAGAACCTTTAGAATCTGTCCTCTACCAACGACTACAGAAAATACTAAACGACTGAAGATTATAACACAGATTATTCACATACTGTTTTCAAGACGTTATTGCTATAACTACCCTCATACTAATGATGGAGGTAGATCATGTGTGATATACTGTAAATCCTCCTTATGCAGGGAAAAAAACTACCAACAACAACAACAACAAAAAAAGTAACTATATACAACTATTAGTATTAATGGAAAAACTGGACTAAAAGTCAGAAGAATATAAACAAAGTATTTTTTTTATGTTGATGTAGCCAGTATTGTAGAAAAGAGAGGTCAAAAATTCTGAAATAAATACTTTTTATATCTTCCTCAATGAAGATTATTATTTTTTTTTTATAAAGTGGAGCCCTACTGGCCATTATTGCTAAAGAGTATGAATATTGGCATCAGTTTTAGAGGAGGATAATATAATTTGTAAAAGCAAAAACATAACAGTAGGACAGTAGTAGTTCAGGCAGAAGGCGGCAGAGAGCAGCATCAAGATCCATACTGACACGCAGGTGTTGTGTGCACCGTTATGAGGAACTTGTAAAATGTTAGTAAGTTGTATTTGCATTATGTATTTGGCAGGCTGGGAGTTCAATCTTATGCATACTATTAAATAAAATTTAAAAAAAAACTATTTAAAAAACAATGCAGTTAAAATAGTACAATCTGTGTTTGCCATTTGAAGATACTGTTTTTGTATGTAATTTAGTTACTGCATATACTCGAGTATAAGCCGACCCGAGTATAAGCCGAGGCACCTATTTTACCACAAAATACTAGGTAAAATGAGTGACTCGAGTACAAGCCGAGGGTGGGAAATGTGCTGCCCCCTGTGTCCCTCCCTTTTGTGCATTCTGTGCCCCCCTCTCCCCTCCCCCGTGTCTCTTCTCCCCTCCCCCGTGTCTCTTCTCCCCTCCCCCGTGTCTTCTTCCTTCTCCCTTCCCCGTGTCTTCTTCCTTCTCCCTTCCCCGTCTCTTCTTCCTTCTCCCTTCCCCCCTCTCCCTTCCCCGTCTCTTCTTCCTTCTCCCTTCCCCGTCTCTTCTTCCTTCTCCCTTCCCCGTCTCTTCCCCCCTCTCCCTTCCCCGTCTCTTCCCCCCTCTCCCTTCCCCGTCTCTTCCCCCCTTCTCCCTTTCCCGTCTCTTCCCCCCTCTCCCTTCCCCGTCTCTTCCCCCCTCCTCATTCTCAACCTCCCTCCTCAACCTCAACCCCCCTCCTCAACCCGGTATATGCTAATGACGTGGAACGCGTGTGACGTCACGGCATTAGCATATACCGGGTACCTGTGATGTCACATGCGCGCCACATCAAGACCCGGAAGGAGCGGAGGCCGGAGCAGGTAAGTGAGGGGAGAGGGGGTTATTTAGAGGGGTAGGATGGGGGGGGGGGGGGGGGGGGCGCTGGGTTTAGAATGAGGGGGGTTGAGGATGAGGAGGGGGGATGAAAGAGACACGGGAGGGTGGGGTTAGAGAAACACAAGGGGGGGTTAGAGAGACAAAAGGGGGGGGTTAGAGAGACACAAGGGGGGGGTTAGAGAGACACAAGGGGGGGGGTTAGAGAGACACAAGGGGGGGGGTTAGAGAGACACAAGGGGGGGGTTAGAGAGACACAAGGGGGGGTTAGAGAGACACAGAGGGGGGTTAGAGAGACACAAGGGGGGGTTAGAGAGACACAAGGGGGGGTAGAGACACACAAGGGGGGGTAGAGACACACAAGGGGGGGTAGAGACACACAAGGGGGGGTAGAGACACACAAGGGGGGGTAGAGACACACAAGGGGTGGTAGAGACACACAAGGGGTGGTAGAGAAGAGACACACAAGGGGTGGTAGAGACACACAAGGGGGGGGGGGGGGGGGTTTAGAGAGACACAGGGGAGAGTGACTCGAGTATAAGCCGAGGGGACCCTTTTTAGCCTTAAAAAAAGGGCTGAAAAACTCTGCTTATACTTAAGTATATACAGTATTTTTTTTTTTAGAAGTCGATTTTCTCCTCTTTTTTTTTTTTCTGTCTATTGAGACATATAAGCTTGATCTATCTGCAATTTTTATTACATTTCCGTTGCCAATGCATACAGCAATATTACCACCACAAACAAAGAAATCTTGTTCTGAATTACTGATGATATCCCATTTGTCAAACAATTTAAAACTTCCTCCAAATGAGCCATGAAATGGAAAAACAACAATAGAACCATTTCAAAGCTCCCCAATAGTGAAGGATTAAATTACTTTTGGTGAAGGTCAACAGCTGTAATTAATTTGCTTACCATCAGATTAGTCTGATGGTGATTCACATTGAGGTATGATGCAGACATTTTGATGGTATAACTTCAGTTGTTTTTCAAGAGGTATGTGCATATTACAAACCTGTATACAAGCACCTGTCTTCAGTTTGCAGAGGCTGCAGACTAATGCCCAGCGACTTGGGGGAATGTGCGAGATCTTTGTAATGGGCTCCATCCTTTCAGGGCAGGCAATGCTCACCTGCACAGAAACATAATAATAATTATTATTATGATCATTATAAAAACAACCAGTATGAAGCAGGTAAATATTACAACAACCATAGGTAGAATGGCACGACATTGTATTATATAGTTATATTAGATATTTTACCTCTGGTATCCAGAGAGCACAGCTTACATGGGCCCACTTGGTTCCAGTTCTTGTGGATTTCATAGCACCTCCCCTCTTGGGACACAATATGCATTGTGAATGGACCCCTAACACACATGTGCGGCACAGCCAGCTGCCTTCTGGGACTTTGAGGATGCCATAACATGCCTTCCAAACAATGCAGACAAAAGTTAGTATGGACAAGTAAATGTTCCCTGGCTAACAAAAACAACTAACAATTTTCATTGAATTGTTAAATGAAATACCTTTCTAGTGTACAATTCTGTTTTATGTATTTCTAGTTATAAATTTGCATGATGAGTCCAACACAAACCCACCTGATGCACACAGATGTTGCACTGATCACAGAACACCATGTCGTTACCCTCCTCGCTGTCAGGAGAGCGGCACACATCACAGATGACGTCCTCGTCATACTCTATACCGAGGCCTTCCTCTGTCTCTATGGCGTGGTTCATGTTTTCATGGCACTGTCTCTCTAGCACTTCCAAGGTTTTCTCCATGGTGCTCTCATCAACAGGAGCACACCCTGCAATGGCAGAAGGACAAGGAAGAACAATGAGCCTGCAAGCTTGCAAAATGTAACTCTAGCTTCATAATCCACAAATACAGAACGTATAATAATTAGAAATATTAATAATTCAAATATCTGTAAATAAAATAAGCTGCCAAATTATAAATTTAAAAGTTTGCTATTTTTTGAAGATCTAGTTTTGATAATGGGAAATCTGTTTAAAAAAAAAAAAAAAATTATATATCACATATACAGTTGTGAGCGTACGGGTTGTTGCTCACGCTTGCGGCCTCGCGTAGCGAGCCGCGGCCCTCGCGTAGCGAGGTCACTGGGCAAGGGCCTCAGTTGCTGGCGAGGTCACTGGGCACGGGCCTCAATTGCTGGCATGGAGCGCCGAAGGCGCTCCATGCCAGCAACTGAGGCCCCTCGCGAAGCGAGGGCCTCAGTTGCTGGCGAGGTCACTGGGCAAGGGCCTCAGTTGCTGGCATGGAGCGCCGAAGGCGCTCCATGCCAGCAACTGAGGCCCCTCGCGAAGCGAGGGACTCAGTTGCTGGCGAGGTCACTGGGCAAGGGCCTCAAACCCTCGCAAACACGTCGCTACTCAAAAATCACGACACACAAATTACGACACTCGCTAAACTTTACGAGGAACGCAAACAACCTACGAAACACGTTACCACACATTACGACCTCGCAAACATCGGACGCAACACGCCGACATACAAACATTTAAAACACAATACATACACATAGCACATACATAAAAACCTTACCTACACCAAGAGGGAGCACCCAGGACCTCAAAAATGCAACTTACACCTCGATTTTACTCGAAATAAAAGAGTTTTGAAACTAAAAAAAAATCTAAGCGACAGAAAAAATGGCCGCCGAACAAAACGAAAACGAGGCTACAGCACTCTAAACTCGCAAAACACCACAACAAACTCGCAAAACACCACAAGAAACTCGCAAAACGCCACAAACCACCTACGGATATTCATACCACACAGTGCACACATTCACCACGCTTACACAGCAGCTCCACACCACTAATGCTGCAGCAACATCAAAACCGATTGCAGATCTTCAACACAATGCTTCAAAATAGGTAAACTATATTCATTTATTAATGTATTACATATTTCATTATTACACACCAAACAGCATTAGCTACCTTACAATTTCATTGCCGTCATTTTTTGACGGGCAATTCGCTAGTTATATATATATAAATAAAATACAAACTAATTTAAGATCTGTTAAATGTGAATTTTCTTAACTCTTAGCATCAACTGCTTTATTTGCTTTCATGAATTGGCATCTTTGAAGGCGATCCTTTTGTAAGTAGCACTCCCGTTTAATAATACTGTAAATTTGATAACATCGTGGCAGCATTTGAAGGTCCCTCCCACACAATTAATAAAAATAGGAAAACACAAAATGTTGGCTGTAATTTTGTTTCTTTTCTAAAATATTTGCCCATCATTAAGTAAAGCTTTCATAAGAAAAAAACAAAAAGGGTAGAGTTTTCAAATAAGCATTTAAATAAGGATATTTTAAAGATTACAGAAGTAAATTTTTGCTTGAAAAATATTAAGAAACTGGTTTAAACGTCATTGAAACTGGAGTCTGCTCTCAGCATTTGCTTTTAGTCTGTAGATCTCATTGGCTGGCAGAGGGCAAACCCCTAAGAGCAGCTAAAATGTTGCATACGTTTTAGAAAAAATAAAAAACACACAGCGAGACATTATTAAATACCCAGAAGCCATAGTTTCTGATGGTAGTGACTGATAAAAAGATGTTAACACGTTATACAGTTATAGCTTACTCTAATAAAGTTATGTATTTTCTAGTAAAAAAAAAAAACACAAAAGAAACGACACAAACTATTTCTTGGTTCCTTTTTAGTGAATATTTTAAAAGAATTGCGATGTATATAATACTGTTTTTTTCTTTACTAAAATCTGTAATATCATAAGAAAAGATTTTCACCTCGGACTGTGAATTTCCAAGTTTAATTTTAAAACTGAAACAAACACAAATACAAAAGACTTAGTGTTGCCTGAATGCGGCGTGGTTTTATAAAATTACCCATGTCAGCCAGCTCCAGGTTGCATTCCTGCAGCCACAACAGGTCCACATCATCCAGGTCATAACGACACATGCTCTCTGCTAGCTCCAGGATGTTGATGTATCCAGGCTCTGTGGGCTCCTGGCTGGAGCAATGGATATACTTTCGTGGACGTGAATACAGAACCTCCTTCACTTTTTCTGCAATGATCCTAAAAACAAGAGCAATATGGTGTCAACCATGACCAATAAATAACAAACACCAGTAATAAATCAAATGTTAGCACTTATCTGCTAAAACTGTGTGCAGAATCATAAAGATTGTGCTACTACCTACACCTCAAAAAGGGTGCAGAACTTTTCTCAGTTTTTCCCAGGGGTAAATTATTGAAAAATTAAATAAATATTCCTACATGGAACACATTGCAAAGGAACAATAGTGGCAACATTTATAGGATTTAAAAACAAATTGTCATTTGAAAAAAAAAAAAAAAAAAAAGGAAAAAATTAAATACAGAATTTCAAATGACTACATTGACACACACGTTAATATTTACTACATTGAATTAGAACTCAAAGCAACTTTAATGCTTCTATAGCAAATACAATATTAACCCAAATTGTCTTTGTGTCTTATTTTTTTAAATAGATCTGCCCACTATTGAGCTCTCAATCTGCTTTTTCTTAAAAAAAAAAAAAAAAGATATATATTATTTTTTGGTCTTTTCATATACCTTCTTTCCAATATATAGATATTAACTGTAAGCTCGATAACACCAAGCCTGAACATTTTATTAAAATGTTATATTTTATTGAACTGCGCTTTTCAACATTACCCTAAGGACAGTAAATATTGTAGCTACTATGCTGAATTAACTTAAACCGGAGAAACAAATCTGCAGTAAAAGACAAAGTAGAGGATCAGCAATGACCAGATCAGGTAGTGCCCGCTCTCACCTTATAGAGGGCTGTGGAATGGTATCCGGATTAGCTGGTACCTGGACACCCTTCTCCCATTCCTGCTTCCAGGTGTCCGTAAATCGGTAATATTCCTCCATATTCACATGCTGAGAGTCGGGAATCTTCATAGCGCTAATAAGATCCTTGCGGAAAACCTAGAAGAAACACAGGAGCATGAGGAACTCTGAAGTAGTAGCAAGAAGTATCCTGGTAATTACAAGTCACACAGTCTTGCTGCTCATTCATGATTTTGCAATTTATTGTAATCTGTAAATCCGATTGTATACTCCACAGTCAGGAATTTTAGCAATTGGATAAGATTTAAACAGGTAGCGTTTTCTAAACATTTAAAATAACAATGCCTCTATTGAGTAATTTCTATATACTTCAAATTATTGGTATGATTTTTTATTCAGCATTAACAATAGCAACTTGGTGACTTGCAACTTAATGTGGATTTCTAACAAGACAGTCCTTGAGGTGACCACTGAGCTAAAGCAACTGCTCCTGGCTTCTGTCCCAGGCCTGGCACGGAGGGTAGTTAAACTCAGACATGGCCTATACTTGGCACAGGTTCACATCCTGCAGGAAGTGGACATGGAAGCGTCACAAAAGCTTCCATGGATGTGCTTCAGAAACGTTTTACCTTCATGTTATCTACAATATCTGAAATATAAAGTCCACTAGCAAAAAGCAACTAGGCGTGAAATTGTTCTTCCTAATATCTGGCAAAATGAATTTGTTTTATCAGCATTAACGCTGGCAATGCTTGTCACAGAGAGCCAGAGTAATGTTACATTGCAGGACCTCAGGGCATGTTTACATTAACTTATACAAATAAACAAATAAATAAACCTCCTCTAGTAAGACTTGCAGAATGCTGGATTGGTCCTTGTTTAGAATATGCATAATTAACTGTGTTTAGTTAGTTATTTGTCTATTTAAAAGCAATACTACAAATTCAAACAAATCCAAGGTATAATCCCTTATTAGTGCTTGCTCCCACTTGGAAGCAGGTCTGGGAAACCACAGCAAAACACTTTAGTACTCTTACATTCACCACAGGTATTTTTGACTGGATTGCTTTACATGTTCAGTTGAGTGACAGCACTTTATTGCTGATATACACAGGATGCAATTACATGCAACGCATGTTCACTTTGCTGTCATAAGCCCAAAGCAAGTTTTTGTTTTAAACCATGGGTGTCCAGGTTCGGTCCTGATGGGCCACACTAAGGCCTGGATTTAAGGATATCCCTGCTGCACCCAGGTGAGACTATTGCTTCTTCAGTCATGCAGATTGACTCCCCTGTGCATAAAAAGGAAATCCTCAAACCTAAGCCTGTGTGCGGCCCACCAGGACCGAACTTGGACACCCCTGTTTTAAACTAAAGCAACAAAATGACCACTGTTGAGTCCAGAAAACAGACAGTGATCTAAGTATCATCCTCCTGCTCTCTTGTGCCTGTATATTAGATTACAAATTGGTATTTCCAAAATCTTAGTAGAGACAGTTTAGGGTTCAAATGTGGTATCAATTAAAACTATAGGTTATAAATCACTTTATCAATCAAATGTTATTAAAATATATTTCAGGGAACATGTCTAGTCTTTTTTTTCTTCAGCGGACGCAGAGAATGACAAGACAATTAGCCCAGTGCCCCCGGGGCTAATCAGCAATGAAAGGGAATATATCATAAAAAAAAAGAAAGTTAGAATCTCATTTTCCTACAATAAACCTACAATGACGTTCGCTGTTTTGAGTTGTCAAAGTACATCAACCTGTTGTAAATGATACCATATTTGGAAGATACACTATCACTTAAATGGCATCCCCATTGACACTATTACTGGAGTATTTTGACTGTAGCAGAAAACAAATCTGCACACAGGCAGATACTAAATGAAATAAATAAATAAAGCATGCTTTATTCCCAGTTCATAAATAGACATAGGAGGACATCCTGCCTTCTGCAAGTATTTATACAAGGCAGGTCTTCTTAACCACCAAGTTACCTTGTTGTATTAGGCTCTACGCAAGCAGAGTGCTTTCATCAAGTAAACATTAAGAAGTTTAAAGTGATCTGTGTCCAGGGAGTAAAATTAATTGGATTTAAGGGAATTGGCATAGAAGAAATGTCTCTTAAGAAAAGACTGAATAATGCATGGTAATAATGAGGGTGTATTCCTGCTACATCTGAATATTAAACCAGCTAAAATAGATGAAAGACATGGATAAACTCAACTGCAAAATTCAAAAATGATTAATATAATCACTGGGCTATTTGAACATGGCACTTTCTACATTTTAAATAACAAACCTATATGAAATACAAAGTTATGTATACAATGATGTGAAAAGGAAAATACACCGCCTTACAAGTCTATGGTGTTACATATTAAGACATAGCTGACCTTATAAATATAACATCATGTCATAAATAAAAACACACACACACATATTTTATGTTCTCATTATTTAGCAAAACAAAAAAAAAACATTTGGGGAGGGCTACAATGCCACTTTCCAACAATATAAAGCCCATCACTGCAGTGAGAAAGTTAATATACAAATGAAGAGATTTCAAGAGATCTAGCCTGTGCTCCTCATCTAATTTAGAGATGAGTAGACCATATAGCACATGCTTGGAAGTAATAACTTAGCAGACAGCAGTCAAACATACCAAGTAAAACAGAGCAGGGAGAAAGAAAACACACTAGTAAGTGCTTTAAATTAGGTTTTATTTTTGTTTGTTTTTTAAGAAAGCTTAGTTCTTTTGTTTGTTTGTTTTTTTACAATAGATTTGTCATTTTAGAGCTTTGTTAACTGCAGATCACATTAGTGAGGTAAGTGTACAATAAAGCAAGAGAGGCAGGTAATCTCTGAAAGATCTTGTGAAAGTCAATTCTGACCTTCAATGTAGACAGGGTATTTACTGCACATTAAACAGGCCAGTCTAAAGCGATCCTGAAGGTGAGTACTTAGAAAAGAGAGCCAAGGGATAATCACAACGTGTTATTGCACAAGACTAGTAACTTTACTCATTGTACTTCTACTACTTCAAACAGATACCATATTGAATTAAACAGATCGGCATATGAATACAGTTGGATCTTTACATGCTGCCTTTTTGCAGTTTGTTTTTCGCTCTTGAAATTAAACCTTTGCAGGAACCAACTGCCTAAATACCCAAAATAGGTCCGAGCTGGTCTTGCACTAGCAAGTATCTCTGCAGCTAGCTCTCTGGCTGATAGTAGTTTAGGGTTGATACATTTATAGGAGCCAGGAAGGAAGTCTATACAATTAAAACCTTAGGAGCCAGAAGTAACAGTTTAGGAGCCCTGCAGTAGATCGTTACTTGGTGGTGTCAGGACAGTCCCACCATAGACAAACATCCATGGGCTTGAAGTTTGCTTTTACTTAAAAAGGACAAGACATTAATAAATACCTGTTCTACATCAATCACAGCACTCAAAAACAACCAAAAACATAAAAAAATATTTTGAATCTCTAATATTGATGAATATGTCACATATTTATAAGATTTTTTATAAAACCCAATTAATCTTTTTATATAATTCAATTATTTTTTTAATGTAATCAAATACATCTTTAAAACAGCCCTAATGTATGACTAGATGCAGATTCCTGGACTCTGCAGGCTCTGAAAGGATTCAAGCACCTTCAAAATGACTGTATATTATTTTAGATGCTTTAGATTTTATATGTAATATTTACTATTGCCGTAAACAGAGTATATAAGTTTCAGAGGGAATGTAATTTATTGTCATTTCAGGCCATGAAAGCATAGGTCTATAAGATCAATATTTAGTAATTGCTTTATGGCACAAATCTTGCAATTCCTGAAATGTATATGTCTCAGTAGCCTGCAATATTATTTATACAGCAGAGTGAGAAATGCAGCTAAATAGTCTGCTTTATAGGGTGGTATCAGTGGCAGAGCTAGTGAATGCAGGGGCCAATGCAAACATTTATTTTTGCGCTGGTACCCCCCATGCCTACACAACATAAATAAATAAAAAAAATAGACAGCACTGCCCTCCCTCCCCCAGAGGAGGACCTTGGCTGCACTGGCAGTAGCTCTGCCCCTGTGTGGTACCCAATCAGGGTGCAAGGTGTTGAGTTTTAAGCTTGTTTGCCTCATTACAGAAACATTTCCTGTAGTATTTCACACTGTACCTGTCCAAAAGGGTAGGCTGGAAACAAAATACCAGGCAAGATACCCAAATATGTATTGATACAATTACTTCTTGTTCAGTAGTAGTTCTCACTAAGGAAACCTGTTGGAGATCATTGGTCTTGTTAAATCATTGTAGTTCTTATTACCCGGAAAAATGAAAAAGCTCAAAGATTAGATCCTAAGAGCTATTTTACATATTAGTACCGATCCTCTTCAGTTTCCTATATAAATACTACAGCAGAGTATTTCACCTCTGTGTATTGATAAAACATTGCAATTCTACTTACCTCGGCAGATGTCTTTGCTTCATCGGCTGCAGATTTGGATTTGCTCCTATATGGATAGGAGGAAAAGGAAGTGGAAGGACCTGAAAATAATAAAAAAAATATGGAAAAAAAAAACCTGTAAAATATCTGGTTTTATCAATTTCTGAAAGTTGCAGTGAAGGTGAATTATCAGTAAGTAAAATAATGAACTCAAAGCATTTAAACTCTGCATCAAAGCTCCTAAACATCCATATGAAATAATTCAATAACATATTTGTGGCTTATTAGCAGCATAACTTCCATGATTACTGCAGATATGGATTGATATCTAGGTATACTTACTCTCATTGTCTGAGCTGTCACTGCTGCTGAGGTGCCTGTGGCGTTTCATCCTGAAGCATCCTGAGCAGGTAAAAGAAATAATATAAAATGAATCACTTGTGCAGTTTACTTCCTTAAGAAATAATAGATATAATGAATAAAGCAAATATCAGTAAAAGAACACTTATACACAAAATTGTTATTAAGTTCACCTTGAAATAATCCATGGGAAAATAGTTTGATGTAGATTTAAAAAAAAAACTTTAAAAAGTTTGAACTTTACCATTACAGCCACAGGTAGATAAAGACCCCTGGGCAGTTCCCACATTCCAGGATACCTAATACAAAGAGTCTGACACGACTGAACGACAACAAACAGTTGAAAGGTAATCTCTAGACCAAGGACAGTCAATAGGGGGAACTCCGACTCATTTATTCCAGAGAGTAAATGCTTCATTAACTACATTATCTATAGGATTCTCTACTTCTCCGTCCCCTTTAAAATACCATTATATTTAAAAAATCTGTGTGCCTTTCAATAAAATAATAAGATTTGACATTGACCCTTTAAAAAAAAAAAAAAAAAAAAAACGACACTAGACTACTCCTGCTGTAGACAATCACCCCAACAAGTGGAATATCCTCAAGCAGTGCACAGAGTAATACATTTAGAGTGATACATAAAGAGCAGGGGTGGGCAAGTTTGGCCCTGGAGGGCCACACACAGGGCTGGATTTGAGGATTTCCTTTCTTTGAACAGGCGAGTCATTCAGAGTGACTAAATATGCGATAATCTCACAGCAGTGACATCCTCAAATCCTGGCCTGTATATGGCCCTCCAGGACCAAACTTGCCCATCCCTGATATAGAGTGATACATACAGCAATTGTGCACTGATACTCCCAGAGTAGAGAAGGCAGCTTGTGAGAGCCTAGATCAGCGTCAATACAAGGCACCTTATAAAGATGCAGCAGTGCTTGTAGTGAGTACTAAAGCGCTCATGTCTCACTGTGATTTTATAACTAGAGTATTTGTACAGCGTTCCTTGAAAGAGGGACATCGTGCCTGCAGCGGGCAGACTGCCAACGAAGCAGCCAGCTGCATACTTAAAATCGTTGAGATTATATTTAGCGTTTAAGGAATATCATTTCTGGAATTCACCCAAAATGTGTCTTTCAGGCTGACAGTGTAAAGGAGAAAAACAAAACAGAATAACTTGTTTTTGGTTTAAAAGGCTTCTCATGAGGGAATATTTATATATTACATATTGAACACTAAAAAGAGTTTTTTTCCTCCAGCTATAAGATATATAAAAACAGTTCAACAAATAAATCTATGAGATGCCAAATGAGGTGCCAAAGAAGTAAGATTAAAAGTGTCATGGCACACAATTGTTTTCATGCATTTAAGAGCATGCTTTAAATATTAGCAAACCGGCGCTTTATATGGAAACATTTTGAATAAAACATGTTTAAACCTCACTCAAACCAAGAAATCCACAGAGCAATCTATTGACTTCATTGGCAGCTAAGTATTACTCATATAGTTATATTAATGCTCATTGGCTGACAGGGGCAATCCCCAGAAGTATTTAAATCTGTATTTTTTTCCGCTTTGACAGCTACATTCAGAAATATTATCTTTCAAGAGCAACAAAGAAATAAATGCTTTCAGTGTCCCTATAACAAGATGCACAACCTCATACAAAGAGAAGGAATGATTATACTTTTTTGACATGCTGATTTTTGTTAAACTAATTTAGCAAATGTATCCATCTCAGGAGATGAATTAAATATATATATGTATATGAGTGGATAATGTATTAATCTCCAACTCACTAAACACAGTTTATTTTAGTTATAGTTACCGGTATATATTTAAGATGCAGAGCTATGTGACCACGCAAGCAGAGGGTGTCCTGATGAGCAATTTAAAATACAAATATTCTGAAATCCCAAAATGTATTGGGACCTCAATAAAAGCACCTTACAACATTTGGCACAGAAAAAGAAGGCTGCGGCACGTTTTACAAAATAGTCATCCAGAATAATTATTGAAGAGAGTATAATATATCATGGGGCTGAACCTGAATCCTTATTCTGTTCATTATACTTATGGCTGCCACATAGATCATTTTTGCACGCTCTTTGTTTTAACTGAAACAAAAGTATTAACAGGATACAGCAGAATCAAAAAAATATAAAGGTAATTATTTTGTTTTCTTTTTATGGTTGAGATCTTAGTTAATCAAGTAAAAACTGGAGAAAATGAACATAATATAGCCCCTGAATGTGCCATTCTACCTGTCTTAGATGTTGAAATGGATCCAGGTGTCCTGTAAATGAGGATTTATCACCATTATTTCTTTGGAGTACAGTTCATTGCTGCACATTTCTCAAAATTAGCAGAACAGAAGAAAATGTAAAAGTTTGAAACCAGTACATCAATCAACCAAGTATTTCAAGAGAAGATTAGATACATTTACAATGTGTCTCTCTTCTTTCAGTCTTAAAGTCTCTTTTAACATGGCTTCCAATTTCTCCAGTTCAGTCTAGTCAACCTATCTCTGTGATTATTATCACTTAGGAAGAGTGGTTGTATGTCCATAATAAATGCTTTGCTCTTCAACAAGTGCTGATGAGGCAATTCTGTTATGAAAGGGTTAACAAACTTCTTGTACCAATAAAATCACATTGTAAATAAGCATATGACGTGTAGACTTCAGGACACACCAAAGGAATTGTTTTCATATTTTTAGGTGCTTTCTATGAGGACACGCCTAACATTAAGGTATATTAGGAACGCCTAGAATTTAGTATAAAATCACTAACAAAATAAAATCCATCATTATATCACTAATATCGTTTCTAAAGCGTGTGTAACTCTTTAGAAACTATATTTTACGGATTTCCGTGCAATGCGCAACGCTGTCCTCGCATGTGAGGCACCGGCCATGCATGCGCAAAGCGTGGCGCCAGCCAGGGGAGGGAGGGGGTTGGAAGAGACAGAGGTGGAAAGGGACACAATGGAGGGAGCAATGGGGAAAGGGACAGAGGGGAAAGGGACAGAGGGGAAAGGGACAGAGGGGAAAGGGACAGAGGGGAAAGGGACAGAGGGGAAAGGGACAGAGGGGAAAGGGACAGAGGGGAAAGCGACAGAGGGGAAAGCGACAGAGGGGGAAAGCGACAGAGGGGAAAGCGACAGAGGGGAAAGCGACAGAGGGGAAAGCGACAGAGGGGAAAGCGACAGAGGGGAAAGCGACAGAGGGGAAAGCGACAGAGGGGAAAGCGACAGAGGGGAAAGCGACAGAGGGGAAAGGGACAGAGGGGAAAGGGACAGAGGGGAAAGGGACAGAGGGGAAAGGGACAGAGGGGAAAGGGACAGAGGGGAAAGGGACAGAGGGGAAAGGGACAGAGGGGAAAGCGACAGAGGGGAAAGCGACAGAGGGGAAAGCGACAGAGGGGAAAGCGACAGAGGGGAAAGCGACAGAGGGGAAAGCGACAGAGGGGAAAGCGACAGAGGGGAAAGCGACAGAGGGGAAAGAGACAGAGGGGAAAGCGACAGAGGGGAAAGCGACAGAGGGGAAAGCGACAGAGGGGAAAGCGACAGAGGGGAAAGGGACAGAGGGGAAAGGGACAGAGGGGAAAGGGACAGAGGGGAAAGCGACAGAGGGGAAAGCGACAGAGGGGAAAGCGACAGAGGGGAAAGCGACAGAGGGGAAAGCGACAGAGAGGAAAGAGACACAGGGGAAAGAGACACAGGGGAAAGAGACACAGGGGAAAGAGACACAGGGGAAAGAGACACAGGGGAAAGAGACACAGGGGAAAGAGACACAGGGGAAAGAGACACAGGGGAAAGAGACACAGGGGAAAGAGACACAGGGGAAAGAGACACAGGGGAAAGAGACACAGGGGAAAGAGACACAGGGGAAAGAGACACAGGGGAGGGAGGAGGAGGTTATTGATGACTTCATCCCTGTATTACTTTACAGGACCACAGAGCCACGGGAGACCTCACTTAGGTCAGCAACTGAAATGCACGTTTATATCAAAGCACACTTTAATAACCTTTAGCTACAACAAGGGCTGACAAAGTTATATGAAATTTAGGAGCCAGCTAGGTTAGTGAGGAGCCAGCTAAAGATTTTAAGGAGGCAAGAAAGATATATATATATATATATATATATATATATATATATATATATATATATATATATATATTATATATACACACAAAGACACACAGGGGAAAGAGACACAGGGGAGGGAGGAGGAGGAGGTAAAGAGACACAGGGGAGGGAGGAGGAGGAGGTAAAGAGACACAGGGGAGGGAGGAGGAGGAGGTAAAGAGACACAGGGGAGGGAGGAGGAGGTAAAGAGACACAGGGGAGGGAGGAGGCGGTAAAGAGACACAGGGGAGGGAGGAGGAGGTAAAGAGACACAGGGGAGGGAGGAGGAGGTAAAGAGACACAGGGGAGGGAGGAGGAGGTAAAGAGACACAGGGGAGGGAGGAGGCGGGAAAGAGACACAGGGGAGGGAGAGATACAGTGGAAGGAGGGTGGGGGGGAAAATATATATATTATCTATGACGAGCAAACGGCTAATAGCAATATAAAGTAGCCATGTAGAGCAAACCTACACCTGCCACTGACTAATGTGAAACACCTGCAAAACAGCAGAAGTGAGAGTGTAACCAAACCAGAAGCAGCCACTGGCCGCTATTGATTACTTCATCCCTGTATTACTTTATAGGACCACCGAGCCACGGGAGACATCACTTAGGTCAGCAACTGAAATGCATGTTTATATCAAAGCACACTTTAATAACCTTTAGCTACGACAAGGGCTGACAAAGTTATATGAAATTTAGGAGCCAGCTAGGTTAGTGAGGAGCCAGCTAAAGATTTTAAGGAGGCAAGAAAGTATATATATATATATATATATATATATATATATATATATATATATATATATACATATACATATATATATATATATATATATATATATATATACACACACACTAGTTGTCATAATAGTTGACAAACATTGAGACGTCCTCACGCTTTGCGAGGTGCGTACGTCTTAGACGATGAGCGCCGCAGGCATGCATCGCTTGCGAGCCATAATTGCGTAGGACTCACCGCTGCGAGCATCGCAAAGCGAGACGTTAAACTGTAGCACTTAGCCGATGCGAGCCTTGCAAAGCAAGGCAAGCCGTTAAAATACGAGACGCGGGACTTAAAAAAAAAAAAGTTCCAGACACTAAAATTTACGAGATTAGCGGCCGGAAAAAACCCCCCGAAAAATACACTAAATTCACAGCAAAAAAATTACAAAAACATCACAGACAGCACGGGGCAGCAGCCAGGACGTCTGTGAGTGAGGTGGAACACAATTTTAACTCGATTGAGACTATTTTCACCACCCGAAAATTGCCTAAGCAAGGAAAAAAATGGCAACCAAAAAAATGAAAACGAGGCTACAAGACCCCGGACCGCGCAAAACACTGCAAACCGCGTAACACTTTACACATCACACTACGACCTACAAGATACACTATTACAAAACGCTTTCAATTATGTCTCATACAGCATTCCCATGGCTTCAAATTGTATTTTCATTTTTGACGGGCAAGTCGCTAGTATATGTATAATAGCAAAAAGATAGCAGCCAGCAGTTACATTTTAGGAGCTGTAGGTATGGTATGGCCCAATCAGATAGTGAGCTTTTGGACCAATAGAAGAAATTCTTCTGCAAAAAACTGCATGAAAAAGTTTACTACATAGCAAGGCTCACATGCAACTGGTGACTGGTCTCGTTAATGTTTTTAGGCAATCTTTGAATCTATATTTACATGCAGACTTCCAACTGTCATTAATAAAACCATGTGACTCTCAAAATAGAGTAAACCACAGCATACTGCAAATTCAGAATGAAACTCAAAATGAATACAATTACTGGAGCAGTTCCTGTTTTTCTAGGTGAAATGCAGAAAGCAAATAGCAAGCCAGTAGGCAGTATCTCAACCCTCATCCACAACACATAAATGACTGTGCATTTATTAATTTACTTAAATAACAATAATAATAAGTAGTAGTTAACTGACAGTTTTGTTGTTTTAGTAGGCACATTAATGTTCCCCTACATTAAATGGGAGCGCTAAACCATGTGAGACACTATAGTGCTTCCAGTAAAAGCATTTATTATGGGGACGAAAAAAGAGGGAAAAAACGAGTCTTGCAAACTACAGTAAAGAGAAATAAGGGACTGGGCCATATATACTAAGGTTTGAACTACTAGATAACTCTTGGAGATGTCAAATTCTACAAAATTATATATATACAGTTAAAGAAAGATCTACTATGACACCAAGAAAGAAAAAAAAAGGAGTGGAAACGGCTTTCAATAGATTTCCTCATTGATTTCTGTTAAATCACTATAAACTGAAAATGTCTAAATACTGAATCTTATTGAGTGCTATTTCTGAAAGCCGGCCTATCACAGTAGCCCTTTACCATGGGTTAGTTCTGAAAGCCGGCCTATCACAGTAGCCCTTTACCATGGGTTAGTTCTGAAAGCCGGCCTATCACAGCAGCCCTTTACTATCGGTTAGTTCTGAAAGCCGGCCTATCACAGTAGCCCTTTACCATGTGTTAGTTCTGAAAGCCGGCCTATCACAGTAGCCCTTTACTATCGGTTAGTTCTGAAAGCCGGACTATTACAGAAGCCCTTTACTATCGGTTAGTTCTGAAAGCCGGCCTATCACAGTAGCCCTTTACCATCGGTTAGTTCTGAAAGCCGGCCTATTACAATAGCCCTTTACTATCGGTTATTTCTGAAAGCCGGCCTATCACAGTAGCCCTTTACCATGGGTTAGTTCTGAAAGCCGGCCTATCACAGTAGCCCTTTACTATCGGTTAGTTCTGAAAGCCGGCCTATCACAGTAGCCCTTCACTATCGGTTAGTTCTGAAAGCCGGCCTATTACAGTAGCCCTTTACTATCGGTTAGTTCTGAAAGCCGCCTATTACAGTAGCCCTTCACTATCGGTTAGTTCTGAAAGCCGGCCTATTACATTAGCCCTTTACTATCGGTTAGTTCTGAAAGCCGGCCTATTACAGAAGCCCTTTACCATGGGTTAGTTCTGAAAGCCGGCCTATTACAGTAGCCCTTTACTATCGGTTAGTTCTGAAAGCCGGCCTATTACAGTAGCCCTTTACTATCGGTTAGTTCTGAAAGCCGGCCTATTACAGTAGCCCTTTACTATCGGTTAGTTCTGAAAGCCGGACTATTACAGAAGCACTTTACTATCGGTTAGTTCTGAAAGCTGGACTATTACAGTAGCCCTTTACCATGGGTTAGTCCTGAAAGCCGGCCTATTACAGAAGCCCTTTACCATGGGTTAGTTCTAAAAGCCGGCCTATCACATTAGCCCTTTACCATGGGTTAGTTCTGAAAGCCGGCCTATCACAGTAGCCCTTTACTATCGGTTAGTTCTGAAAGCCGGACTATTACAGAAGCCCTTTACTATCGGTTAGTTCTGAAAGCCGGCCTATCACAGTAGCCCTTTACCATCGGTTAGTTCTGAAAGCCGGCCTATTACACTAGCCCTTTACTATCGGTTATTTCTGAAAGCCGGCCTATCACAGTAGCCCTTTACCATGGGTTAGTTCTGAAAGCCGGCCTATCACAGTAGCCCTTTACTATCGGTTAGTTCTGAAAGCCGGCCTATCACAGTAGCCCTTCACTATCGGTTAGTTCTGAAAGCCGGCCTATTACAGTAGCCCTTTACTATCGGTTAGTTCTGAAAGCCGCCTATTACAGTAGCCCTTCACTATCGGTTAGTTCTGAAAGCCGGCCTATTACATTAGCCCTTTACTATCGGTTAGTTCTGAAAGCCGGCCTATTACAGAAGCCCTTTACCATGGGTTAGTTCTGAAAGCCGGCCTATTACAGTAGCCCTTTACTATCGGTTAGTTCTGAAAGCCGGCCTATTACAGTAGCCCTTTACTATCGGTTAGTTCTGAAAGCCGGCCTATTACAGTAGCCCTTTACTATCGGTTAGTTCTGAAAGCCGGACTATTACAGAAGCACTTTACTATCGGTTAGTTCTGAAAGCTGGACTATTACAGTAGCCCTTTACCATGGGTTAGTCCTGAAAGCCGGCCTATTACAGAAGCCCTTTACCATGGGTTAGTTCTAAAAGCCGGCCTATTACATTAGCCCTTTACCATGGGTTAGTTCTGAAAGCCGGCCTATTACAGTAGCCCTTTACTATCGGTTAGTTCTGAAAGCCGGCCTATTACAGAAGCCCTTTACCATGGGTTAGTTCTGAAAGCCGGCCTATTACAGTAGCCCTTTACTATCGGTTAGTTCTGAAAGCCGGACTATTACAGTAGCCCTTCACTATCGGTTAGTTCTGAAAGCTGGACTATTACACTAGCCCTTTACTATCGGTTAGTTCTGAAAGCTGGACTATTACACTAGCCCTTCACTATCGGTTAGTTCTGAAAGCCTGACTATTACACTAGCCCTTTACTATCGGTTAGTTCTGAAAGCCGGACTATTACACTAGCCCTTTAAGTTTTGCACTTTGAGAGCTTAGAGGTTTTTAAGCATGGAGCCCAGCCCTAACTGTCAAACACTGTGAAACAAGGCCAAGCACTCATGGGATTAGCACTGTTCACACTATTACAACATCTTCCAAATATAGCTCACTGAACGAATACTGCTGAGCAGGCCTGAAAATACTATACTGAACAACATGCAGTACAAGAGAGACAAGTATTGCTTGCAGCCCACCTGTTCATTAGCACTGGACTAAGGAATATAAATGTATATCAAATTAATGACTAGTGAGGAGACAGTTAAAGAGCTTTAGGATTTAAGAATGTATATATACAGAATAAATAGGAGAAGCAAATATAAAGAGCTGTAAGAATAATATTAGTATATATAGCTTCAATGATTTGCTGAGCCCTGCAATAAAGATATTGGTTCAGTATAAATAAAATGTTCAATGTGACGCACGATTCCAGTCTTTATGAAGGTTACAATTAGACCAACATTATACTTTAAATGGGAAGATTTGGGGTGGAAGGATGTGCTAAGCCTATCCTGTCCATTTTATTATCATATAAAATACATTTAAACAGATGTAAAATATGTACTTGACAAATATAGTGAGCCACGCTCCTGCAATTTTTGTGACTACATATGTATGGTTTACTGTTGTGCTACACTTTCCTACCATAACTACATTGAAGAAGTTTCTAGATTAAGATATTTTTCTAGTCTGTGACCATTACTATGCTTACCTTGAATACCTCCCAATATTAAATCTATCAGGGTATCATTATTTTACTTATTTTTGTTTTTCTTTACCCAAACGCCCCTAAAAAGATAAAAAAATTAATAACAAAGTGGTTTTGATATTGAGCGTCTTACTACTCTGTGTCAGATAACATTTCAGCCAGCCCAGTGTTAAATCCTCAGTAATGCTGGTGCACAGGACACTAAAGCACTGTGCTGGTCTGTATACACTGCAGTGCGAGGCCACGAGCCGTGGACTAGAAGAAAGCACATTTATCTTGTGTAACATTTTCACTGCTAAGTGCTGTTCCAACCACCAAGGACAAACTTACAATTATGTACTAAAGATATAATTATACATGTTCAGTCCTAGCTACAATTTGTTTGGAAAGCATACATTTACTTGAAAGATGCACATTCATGTGTACATAAAATAATATAAGTCTTCAGAATAAGCTTTAGACAGTAAAATTAAAGGAAATAAAAAAGTTGCAATGCATTTTCCATAAACTTAAAGTAATTTCCATTAGCGCCACGACAGGGCCTTCCAATCTTTGTTATATCAATTAAAATAGTATTTATATGTATGCATGGTACCCCATATATAGTGCATCACAAATATATGATAATAGTTATAATAAACATAAAGTTAGGATGGCCTTAAATACTTAAAAGGGGCATTGGTTGTACGGAAACTGCTGGTATTGATGGACCCTTCTCTTTTAAGGTCAAATTTCAATACCATCAGCTAACCACTGCAACACAGGATTCCCAGCTCAAAGGCTTATTTACCCATATGTATTGATTGTTGTCACAAATACACATTAAAAAGTGCACGGTTTAGTTTACCATGTGTACACATAGTGTATTTGTGACAAAAATCAATAACTATGAGTAAATAAACATGTGAGCTGAGAATGCGTGCAATTGTAGTGGTTATTACTGGTGTTATTGGTACGTTTGATACCCAGGGTTTCTCACAACATAGTTGAATGAGTACTGGGCCTGTATCTATACTGTGTGCACCCTATCAGCAGGAAACACTGCTCTCTGCATAATATCTACATATCTTGTCTGTCCGTTATTACCTTCTAATATATTCCAGCATTCAGTACACACAAGATTAAATGTCTTGGGCCTTCAAGCAGCTGCATCTGATGGAAATGGTGCTAGCAACGATATCTCTCACTACCCTTACAGTTATTTCTTTACATATTATCAATATACTCATTTCCTAAAAATGAAAACAAAATTATTTAAAAAGTTGTGAACGTCAGGAGAACAGAATATCCACGAAAAAGTATTTATATTCCAAATATTTAGATAACCTAAGAAATATAAAGGTGAACCTCATCTTATTTTCTGTTTGCCAACTTAAGAGTTTTCATCAACAATTTGATCAAAAACAAGTTTTTATTACTTCAATACATTTGTGGTGTTTCCACCCAACAGACAAGATTCAGAAACTGTCCAATAAGAATAAGAATCTGTGATAATTAGTAAAAGAGAAAAATAATAATACTGTCCATGTTGTAAGCAGAAAGGTGCAAACAACATTTTCATTTTTTTATGATGCTATTGTAAAGAACCAGCATTGATAAGAGACAAAACAAATAATTAAAGTAAAAGAATAAGAACCAAAATAATGAAGAAGAAGAAAAATCCCCTTGCAGGTCACACCTTTTAACCTAATCTCGATTGATAGAGTAATAAGCTTAAAATACAACTAATTAATGGTCATTAAAAAACATTATTTAAAACACTGTACAGACGCAGATATGTGGCAAACTACCTGGTTAATGGGAAAAGGAGTAATAACTCCTTGTACACACAATATGAGATTACTTTTCTGTTTTAAGATCACATATATAGTTGTGAGCGTACGGGTCGTTGCTCACGCTTGCGGGCTCGCATAGCGAGCCCGCGGGCCTCGCGTAGCGAGGTCACTGGGCAAGGGCCTCAGTTGCTGGCGAGGTCACTGGGCACGGGCCTCAGTTGCTGGCATGGAGCGCCGAAGGCGCTCCATGCCAGCAACTGAGGCCCCTCGCGAAGCGAGGGCCTCAGTTGCTGGCGAGGTCACTGGCCACGGGCCTCAGTTGCTGGCATGGAGCGTCGAAGGCGCTCCATGTCAGCAACTGAGGCCCCTCGCGAAGCGAGGGCCTCAG